>LR990653.1:30207731-30807731 GCA_905147715.2 Xestia xanthographa | reverse complement strand
ATAGGTTCAACAGCTACTTGTCTGATCGTCATCAGCGTGTCAAAATTGGAGGAATTCTCAGCGAGAGCCTCCCGGTTGCCTTCGGGGTGCCTCAAGGAAGTATCTTGGGGCCTACCCTTTTCATTATGTACATGGACGACATTTTGAGGCTCAATATTGCACAGTCAGAAGTAATCTGCTACGCTGATGACACTGCTATTATTTTTCATGGTACTTCCTGGGAAGAGACTGTGTCTGTGGCTGATAAGGGAATGAGTATCATAACAACATGGCTAGAAAAAAATCTCCTAACACTAAACCTAAAAAAAACGAATCTCCTAACCTTTTATGTCAATCAGCGTAGTAGGCCAAGCATTGATTCAATAAGAGTTCATACCGACAAGTGCAGTGTCTTAACATCAGCATCCGTCTCTGCATCTGATTGTAAATGCAACATCATTGCCCGAGTAGAAAGCACAACATACCTGGGCGTAATAATTGACAAGAATCTGAATTTTAAAGCACATATTCGAACACTCGCTAAAAAAACTCGTAAATTCATTTACATTGCAAAACTCTTACGATCCAGTGCTCCAAAGAACATATGTATTCAAGTTTACATTTCCTTGTGCCAGTCTGTTCTCTAATACTGTGTTAGTATCTGGGGTAGCGCCGACAAGTCGTGCATGCTAGAGCTGGAACGCGCTCAACGGGCTGTCCTCAAGGTGCTCTTGGGAAAGCCGCGTCGTTTCTCTACGGACCAACTATACAAGGAGTCCGGGGTATTACGGGTACGTCAATTATACATCCTTGGGTCAGTTTTAAACCATCGTAAAAGACAACAAAATTCGCTCTAGTTGTAGTAGAGGTGGCAGGAAAATAGCGGAAAGAATCCCCCTTCCAAAGACTAAAACCCTCTTCGCAGCCCGACTTTCGTTATACTTACCCATAAGAGTGTTTAACGCTATAAGTAAAACCGTCAGTATTCCCAAGAATTACTTAGAAGCTAAAACCAAGCTTAAGGAATGGTTGTTGGGCCGAACTTACGAGGAAACAGAAAATTTGCTCTGTGGTCCATGCTAATACATCATTTTGTTGCACACACCCACACACACTGTTGTTGTACACACCCACACTCACTAACACACACCCCTACACAGCACACAGCACACACCCACAAGAACCCACCTTAACTGTTGTTTTTGCAACCATGTGTTTTTATTTCTCTTTTCTACCATTTTTGCATTCATGCGTTTTTTTTGTGTCTTTTTAATTAATCAATGTTATCAATTAATTATGTTGTTTCTCCATTTAATTAATCAAAAACTTGTTTATCTAAAGCATATTTCTTGCGCTAGCAGAACACTGTAAAGTATTAACCTTGTGTAATGTATTGTGTCTGGGTCACCAAGATACAGGCTGTGCCTAGTTTGGGACCCGTTGTTAAACCTATCTCAAATACTTGTAATGAATAATTAAATAAATAAAATAAATAAAAATAAATAAATAAATATGATGTAGAGTAAGAGGTCAGCTTATACTAGTTATGTTACCACTGACATACAGCCTATCTGCAAATGTACATGTGTAGTGCATTGATTGTGTAGAGTAAGCTTGAACATCTCGAGTAGGACGTAGCTAGTGTGATAAGTTTTTACAAACATTGGACCGAACATTATGTTTTGCGTGCTTGATTTCCTTCAACCTTTATAGAGACTTTCTGCGAGTTAATTTTCCAAATCATCACTAGATAATATCATGAATACTGGTGAGACGTCGCCGTAGCGCCGTAGCACTGCCCCGGATGCTGGTCGCGGTCGCCGGTCGCAGTCGCGGCCCTAGGAGGCCTGATCGCTCAGCATATTATTGCACAACGCGAGGGCGCTCGTCGCCCTTGTCGTCGTTTTATTGCATTTCGCGGATATTTGCCCTTATAACATACTCGGGATTCCCGGATTTTTCCTCTTCTTGAACTAATAACTAATAGCAGTATTTTTTCTTTCAGTCTATTGAGTGCGGCGTCCTTGTGTTCTCCTATATGTATTTAGTAAGCGCCTTGTGTGTGTATATTACCTGTTCGGCTCACACCGCAGTCCGCACACTAGTATCGGCTTCTAGTGATGAGACTGGATGCGAGCTAGTAATGTGCTAATCGGCGGATATTGCAGCGCGTGTAAACGGATGGTTACTGACTAATCTGGCACAAAGAGGCAGGTCCCATATGTTTGTAATTTTACGCATTCGGAAATAATAACAAAATAATGTAACTGTTTGCTGTTCCTTAAAAAAATAAAAAAAGCATTTTTTTTCATCAAAACAATAAATTGAATTCAAGGTCATTCACTTAAATTAAAACTTTATAGGCACTGTAGCTAATCTATTTTCAAATCATGCCGACTGGCTAATAATTGGTACTGGTCACATTCGGCGGCTAAAACTATTACAATTTTGAAAGATAATGAATAATTCAGTGGTTTGAATCCGGCAGATTTGTTTTTATGTGCGTGAGATGATGGTCCAAGAGCTCTCTCGGTATCAAATATTTATAAAAAATAGACTGTGACGTTATATTCCAAGTTATTTTTTCGTCTGCACAAGTTAGCAGGTATGCATACGTTCACAATGCCTATATACTAAAACTACTTGATGCCACATATTTTGTTAATCAGAAAAATAAGTAACGTCTGGCGGCAGTAAATAACATCCTGCTCTATAAAGTGCATACTTTTTGTTTAAAATTAAGTAGTTAAAAACTTTTCTTTGTGTAAGTTTCGGACTTTATGAAGTGAAAGTGAAGAATTGACGCGGGTGTACTGTCCACTGGGTCCATTCGACGCGCGGTGTCCGCACGGGACGAGTGGGACGAGTGGGACGACCCTCTGACATTATCCGCGTCACATCCCTCGGATCACCTTTTGATTCACAAACAAGGACGTGTACGACGGTAGTCCCGTACTAAGTAAACATTATGTTTGGGCAAACATTTATACAAACGTACGCTCATCTATCTACTGGTACTGTCGGGTGGAAGGACAAACTTGTCGAAATCTCGTCGTGTGATACTTAATCAAATACCAAAGTATCTGACAGGAAGATGATTCACTAGAATCGATCTGGATGAATTTAAGTTATGGATTTAGGTAATGTTTGAGTTGTATTTGAGTGCTGTATCGATCCACGATCGGTTAAGTAAAATATTTACATTTTTTTGCCCTCAACATTATTTTCAGAGTAGATACTAATATCCAAATCTCCTAAACACATTATGTAACCTAATATCGCGCTGTATTTACACGTAAATGAATTGTGAACAATTCTGGCCAATTCAGTGGCACACTGCGGGCAGACAACGTGTTTATCGTGTTCTAGAGGTTCACAACTAGTAGAGTTTGGCACCAATTATGTAGTTAAATATCTAAGCCCGGTAAGTTACACCCCTACTCACAACTGAACTTCGAATTAGCCCAAATTTAAAATTATTCGTAGGTAATTTGTTTAATTAAAATCAAGGTGACTTGCAAAAACAGTACAAAAATGGCGGTCAAAGTGGATGATTTCTTTCATATCCCGGTATGTCCAGTTGCAAGTGTTTCTTCAACTGAAGCACGTCCGCTTCGACCAATCAGGATAAAGCATTGAGTTCAAAATGGCTCTCATTCCCATGAGTTATCGGGAGCGAAGCACGTTCAAAACCACAGTCCACAGTGACTTTTTTTTTCCGTAATTAAATATTATTTTTATTTCTAACCTGATACATATACACAAACTCCTACACAAGTGGCCGGTTATAATTAAACCTCATAATTAAAAAAACGTATGGCCAAAAACATTATTTCTTTTATTTCCCATTTTTCATTTCGAGTGGACATACCGGGTTGTGATATTTATCTACATAATTATTAAACACGTGTTGAGAAACACAGGTAAATTAGTGTGTTGGCCGACGGCGCACGCGCAAGTTTGCTTTGTCAGAGCTTGCAGAAATGTGTGTGATCCCATATTATGAGGCATAGTTTCATAATCATAATCAGTCAGTACCATTTCTATTCGGAGCACGTACTGGGACACCGGCCTGACTGCAGTATACAGCACGCACGCAGAAGCAGGCCGCGTTTACCTGAGTGTAGCCATGACGTCACGCGGTTATTAATGACGCGGGCTGCGCGCGGCGCGTCTCGAGCGTCATAAATCACGCGCCGACGCTGCCGCTGTGTACCTACACTTTATAATTTTAAAACTATTTCGCGAGGAAGATCCCGCTTCCGCTATTACCTCCCCTCCGCGGCGTTGCTATCATTTTTCTTCCTTTCATTTCCTTCAGTATTTGGTATATCAAGTTCGCCAGGATTTTGTCGAGGGGACGACGAGAGTGCTCAAAATAATATTATACTTACGGTGTAGGACTGTTTTGTGGCAATGTAACACACATCCGTCCATTTTAGCACTACTTTATGAAGCACGGAGCTCAAAATTGACACTTCAACGAGCAAAAATAATTGTGGAACCAAAAAACGCTAAATATTTATTAGTCGTGATAAGAATATGAGTCATTTATCGGTCGGTCGCACGCGCGGCGGATTACTGCCACGCTCACTCGCTCATATCGCTCACATCGCTTGCTTTCGCGAACAATGGCATTCGGCACAATGCCGTATTACTGTTATAGTACGCTTACAACGCTGATCCGCTTAAATTGTATTCCATATGAAAAAGTAGGCTTTTATACTTATGCTTTTATATTTTTTCTCGATCGAGTATCAACTGTCGTTATACGTTTTATGATATGATTGGTGCTGGAGGGCACTTGTCCTGCATGTGCGTGGCGCCGCCGCGCCGTTCGAAGTAATGCTCGCTCGGCTCGCAGTCGGTAATTAATATGACAAGTGGCGCTAACTATTGACATTCTAAGGACGTCATAAATTAATAACACACTCGTGCTTTGGACGTATGTTTAATGAATGGTTATAAATTGCTTTTGTATTTTGTTCTATGTGTACTATATTATACTATATTATGTGCACTATGGGGCACTTCAATCTAATGATAGGTCATTTTATGATGAAATATACTAAATCTCTTAAAGCCTCAAAACGCTTTGTTCAAGCTAGTGCGAGTATAATGACATCACATTAGCATCTAATATGATGTCCTCGGCTCATTGATGTGAGCGCTAATTGTTCACGAGTGAACCGCGTCCGCGCGTCAAGCGTCATGCATGCAGATGTGTGGGGCGGCCAGCTCGCGCGATTTCATTAAACATTTATTTGACAGCAACGAACGATTTTGTACTCAGCAGGGACTTCTATTGCACTAGTTTTCGCAATGAAGGGAGTCAGCGGGGTGGAATTTTTAACATTTTAGTGTTTCCAAAGCGCTAAAAGAAAATTAATAACGGTTGAGCGTTTTACGCGCTCATAAAAAGTAGTGCATATCGATGAAGCGCGGCGAGTGGGAGCGGGCAGCGGCGGCGGCGGCAGCGCGCGGTGTGCCGGCGCAGTGTGTGACCGGCTTTACGACGCGACTTTATTGAAACGAGTCACAAATTAATGTTACATGGAACTGTGGCGCAGCATCACGTCACTCTGCACCTCGTCTTTGAGAGGTGCAAAGTGCTGCTGGACGTGTGTTACAGTGTGTAGGCAAAACAGACATAATACGTTTTTCAACTCAACACAACACACTATTTTGCTATCGGCAAGGCACGTCCTTTGATATCAGAATATACCACAACGAGTATCATGAAGTTTGAACGTTACATTCGCGCTAAATTGTCCCGATATCATCACAGCATCGTTTTGTAACGCATCGAGCGTTTTATTTGTGTTAAAGGCAGTTATTGTGTATTTGTTATCGGGCTGCGTAAACGAATTTCTGTCGTTCGGCTGTAACAAAGCGTAAGCTCGTCGATAAAATTTGTTTTATCTGAGAACGCAGGAAATTTTCTAGCAAAGTCCGCCGCTGCGTCTGATCAAAATTTATCGATAACTAAACGAAACTCGAGGGAAACGAACGAAATATACATTTTTTTCTTAAGAACAGGCCTAAAATATTACAGATACAGCACTAATAAACCTTGTTAAAAATACAAGGGAATTATTCTTATGTTATTATATTCGCTAATACAATTAGTTAGCGATCCCGTCGCGGCATATTAGCCGCGCCCCTAATGAATAGTAGTGATTAATCAAGAAGTGGCAGCGTGTGGATGCGGGACAGATGCGCGCTGTTGAAGCCGTGATAACGTCGTCGCCCGTGCCCGTCACCGCCTCTGGGTAGGTACGATGTACCTATTGTAGTTAGGTTCGACATAATCGTTATTTGTGACAACAACCCGTTGTTGGCTCACTAAACAACTCGAAGCGGACGTACAAAGCTTTCTTGTTATCGTTCTAAAATGTTTTCTGAACAAAATGCCTGCCTCTTGTTTTCTTTCGATATAAGTACTTGTTAGACGCTGGAAAATATTGGAGCTTGTGACATGAAATGTTCACAAATACCCCGCTCTCTTAAGAACGTATATGAGCCACCTTTATTTTATCAAAGAGAACTTGTGTAAGTATCGTACAGTACCATGTCAAACAGTCCGTATAATGTAAGTACCTAGATAACTAGTTCTGTGGTTCAGGATGGTTCTGTTTCAATCACATTTCGATAGAACTTATTTCTACAAAGTGGGTTTTTTCTATTTGTTTGCTATGCGGTAATATGAAGTAGGCTTTCAGTAGTTAACTCAGTTAGCTGACAAAGTGTGGAGTCGGCTCGCGGCACGGCGCGCGGCTGAATGTCAGAACTCAAGTTTTAAGTGAAATTCTTACACTTAGGTACATTCACCTAATCAGAGAAGTTGGTTCCTTATAATTGCAAAAGTCATTCTTTATTATAAAATATGTTCGCGTCTGGTTTGTGCTCGACTGCTCGGAGATATTTCGGCGAGTTGTTGAGATGCCCGGAGTTACTTGAAATTGTTCATTAATTAGACCGGTTCTGTTCGAGTCCGGAGTTGTGCTTCTCGGAAGTGTGTCGAGCACGTAACGTACCTACAGGAGCGTTGCGATTCGCAGGATGTTCATATCCACGAATGAGCATGACAATATGAGTCGGAAAAGCTTCCCCAGGTCGACTAATGAGTCGGAACAGCTTTCCTAGGTCGACTAATCCGTTAGTCGCCAGCAACAGGGTTAAAGAAGAAAAAAAACTAGCCAAGTGCGAGTTGGACACGCACACCGCGGGTTCCGTACAAACTTTTTAAAGGACAAACTTCGATCCCGTGAAACGACTATTGCACCAACCACAAATAATAAGTTTGTAATAGTAAAATCACTCTTTTTTTAAATTTTTATTCTACATATACGGTTACGGTTGTCAGATTTTTCCCTTTACATGTGCTGTAAGAAATTGCTTCTGGCCAAATTTCGTGATTCTAGGTCAACCGGACCTACCTATAGGTACTTCCGGTTGACCTAGAATTGACAATTTTGGTTAAAAGCAAGGTCTTACAGCACAAGTAAAGGGAAAATTCCGAAAAATAAAAAAAGTTGAATATTACGGTAAATTTTGGTAAGTACCTACTTACAAGTTTTCGCGAAAATCTAAATACGCCCATATCTTTTTATCGTGTTGAGTCAGGAACTTGATTTTACACCTAATAGGGACTATAGACGTCAGTATCCGGTATAAATTTCAACTTGCTAGGTCCACCAGTTCCTCCACACGGACAGACAGACAGACGGGCAGACGGACAAGAAAGTGATCTTATAAGGGTTCCTTTTTATCTTTTGTGGTACGGAACCCTAAAAACAAAGTTGGGGCTCACACATGCTTCGGCACACTATGTCGAACCTGAAGAAAATCTCCCAGCGGGACACCTACTGCCATAGCCCACTTGGAAGCCCCTAATCGATTGCGAAGGTAGGTCGCTGCAAATACAATTGGTCCGCTGGAGTCTTTCGATGAAGCAGGGTGCGACTGTCAACACTAACCATGGCTTACCTCGTCCTGTCTCACCCTATGTGTAATTTCACCTGAAGTTTGAGGGACACGTTCGAGGCCACCACTGACGCCGCGCGCCGTCGTCGAGGTGGCAGAGTTCTGGTCGAAGCGTATTTGAGTCAGAAAGGGAATTATTTTTATTTATTTAAACTTCATGTATGTACATAGGCGGACTTAATGCCACAAGGCATTTTCTACCAGTCAACCTTTATAGTGATGTCGGCCCTGTATTTTTAGGGTTCCGTACCTCAAAAGGTAAAAAAAGGAACCCTTATAAGATTAATTTCTTGTCCGTCTGTCACCACCGATTTTCTCAGCAACTAGCTGGGTCCACCCGAGACCTGGCGAGTTGAAATTTATACCAGATACTGAAGTCTATAGTCCCTATTAGGTGTATATACACCAAGGTCCTGAGTCATCACGATAAAAAGATATGGGCAAATTTAATTTTTCGCGAAAACTTGTAAGTACCAAAATTTACCTTAATTTTCAATTTTTATATTTTTCGAATTTTTTCTTTTACTTGTAAGACATTGCTTTTAACCAAACTTGACAGTTCTAGGTCAACCGGAAGTATACGGTTTTGGGTCGAAAATCTTATGGCAGTTTCCGTTGACCTAGAATCACGAAATTCGGCAAAAAGCAAGGTCTTACAGCACATGTACAGGGAAAAATCAGAAAGTCGTAAATATGTAGTTTAATAATAAAACAAAAGCGATGTTACTATTAGAAACTTATTATTTGCGGTTGGTGCAATAGCCGTTTCTAGGGATCAAACAGCAAAGTTAAGTTTGTCCTTTAAAAAGTTTGTACGGAATCCTCGGTGCACGAGTCCGACTCGCTCTTGGCCGGTTTTTCCAGTTAGTCTGGACTCTGGTATAATACCGGTTACTATAATAACCTCCATTACATCATTGTCA
Source organism: Xestia xanthographa (assembly GCA_905147715.2). Taxonomy (NCBI): domain Eukaryota; kingdom Metazoa; phylum Arthropoda; class Insecta; order Lepidoptera; family Noctuidae; genus Xestia; species Xestia xanthographa. The sequence continues at coordinate 30,798,843 of LR990653.1, read as the reverse complement.
TATACAAAACTCTCCTTTCTTGAATAATGGCAAACAATTTCTAAATCTAAAAAACCAAATGATACTTTTTGTCCCGCCATGGGATTGCATTCCCGACGAGAGCCACAGATGTGCTCAATCACTTGACCACATTGTCTCGGCGGAGTAAAAAATATTGGCACCACATCGTGGACGGACGGTGAGGGCGGTGAGGGCGAGACTAGCCCGGCCCCGCGGCCCCGGCCGCCCGGGCGCGCTTGCCAACCGCATGTTGATACGAATCTCGCTGAGTAACTGTAATGGTCCTCTACTTCAAATATAAATGAGCTGCTATTTGGTTTAGTTCGAGTTTAACGATAAAATTTCCAATAAATTCGTAAACTTTTGTAGATTGGCGAAGCGAGTGCGGCACATGCACGCCTGTTTGCTATTACTAGTTTTATTTATTTTTTAGAACGTAGAAACAACATACGAGTAGAAACGATAAAATGGTTGTTTATAAGATTTGATGGTCAGAAAGTAGATAATTTCTGCAATAAAGAATTGAATTGAGATGATCGCTAATTGAGATTGTAGGTGTGGAAGAAGACAAGCTGCGTCGATCAATAAATGGATAGGTATAAGAGCAGGAAAATTATGATTTGTTCATTTTAGGAATGTCTGTGCGCTGAGTGTTCTCCATACAAAATTGAAACAATTTAAGTGCCATTTGACTTTTGTGAAGTCTTCGGATTTGGGTAAAAGGCCTCTTAGCACTGAACACTGACATAGCAAATTACTAACCCAAGTCATAGCTTCCCACAATATTAAAATACATTATCTATACTTATAGTCTATACTAATAATATTATAAAGAGGTAACATTTGTTTGTAAGTTTGTATGTAGGGGGTAATCTCCGGAAGTAATGAACCGATTTCAAAAATTCTGTTACCATTAGAAAGCTACATTCACCCTGAGTGACATAGGCTATATTTTATCCCTGTACTCCCACGGGAACGGGAACTACGTGAGTGAAACCGCGTGACGTCCGCTAGTTTACCAATAATTATGTAGAGAAGCGAGATCATGAATGCCGTTATTACATAATATTAGTATCCTGATCCCGTGCTTAGCCACCGGATGTACTTGTATAATAAGCCGCTTACACGCGACGCGACGTGTGCAGATCGTCACATAATGACGTTATTAGCACACCGCATTGTGCCGCGCCTATCGCCGGGCATTAGGCACAGCTGCTAATTGATACAGCATCCCGATCACATCCATCATAACCGACTGTTAGACTCACTGTACGTATCTAGTCAGCCGGTCAGGCGGCGCTCAGCAGCGGATTAGGCTCTACATAGATACTTATATTTATGGACTAGCTGTTGCCCGCGGCTTCGCCCGCGGCTTCGCCCGCGTGATGTTCGGTAACTCTCCCACGGGATCATACTAAAGGGATAAATAGTATCCTACATGTTAATTCAGGTTATAAACTATCTATGTGCCAAATTTCATAATCATCACAATTATAATCATCACAATCGCAATCACAATCACCATCACTATCACCATCATTATCACTGTCACAATCACAATCACCATCACCATCATCGTTATCACGACAACCATCATCATCACTATTCCAATCACTATCACTATCACAATCATTATCAGAATCACCATCATCGTTATCACAATCATCACAATAAATCAACAATACTTCTGTATAGAAGTCGAATCCGCCAACTTTTGGATCTAAAAATAAGTGCCATATTCGTAATCAGCACGAATGATAATCTCGGAATCGACACCCATATTGATTTTTAGATATTTCGACCCCATCGCACCCCAAGAGGGGATGATGGTATTTCAGGTCCACCACATTAAATCATAAAATCGCTGTTTTTGTAATACACCCGACCCGATACACCATACAAACAATACCGAACCCATTTCACCCTTTAGGGGTTGAATTCTGAAAAAACCTGAAACCCATTTCTACCCATTTATCGATAGAAGTACTCCTGTGAAGTTTCGAATAAAATAGTCTAACTAATCTTGTTTCCCCATACAAACTTTCGACTCCCGTTTCACCCCATTGGAGAGTAAATTTTGAAAAATCCTTTCTTAGTGCACCGTTAGACCTTCTAAGAAACCTACGCGTGCTAAATTGTAAATTTCTAGACCCAGTGGTTTGATGGTTTGAGCTGTGAGTTGATTTTCAGACTTTGTCACCCCATTTATCCATATTAGGAGTTGAATTCTGAAAAAACCTGAAACACAAATGTTAATGCTATTTCCCCATGTGAATTTTGGACCCCCGTTTCAGCCCCTTAGGGCGTGAATTATGTAAAATCCTTTCATAGTGCACCCCTAAACCTCATATGGAACCTATGTGACAAATTTGGAATCTCTAGACTCAGCGATTTGGGCTGTGCATTGATTTATATACTTTGTCACCCCATTTCCCTCTCTTGGGGGTTTAATTCTGAAAAAACCTGAAACACAAATGTTTACTCAATTATCAATAGGAAAGTACTCCTGTTAAGTTTCGACAGTTTAACTAATCTTGTTTCCTCATACAAACTTTGGAGCCCTTTTTCACCCCCTTAGGGAGTTAATTTTGAAAAATCCTTTCTCAGTGCACTCCTTGACTAAATAAGGAACCTACTTGCCAAATTTGGAATCTGTAGACCCAGTGGTTTGGGCTGTGCGTTGATATGTCAGTCAGTCAGTTTCTTCTTCTTTTATATATTTTTACTCGACTGCGCCAGAAGGAGGGTTACTGTATAGATTTTATCTAAAATATAAGTAGCCTAAGTTACTCCTTATGTCATCAGCTATCTGCCAGTGAAAATCCCGTCAAAATTGGTCTCGCCGTTCCAGAGATTAGCCGGAACAAACAGACAACAGACAAAAATTAAAAAAAAAAATATTTTGGTATATGTACCCAATATACATTCATATGCATGTAGTAAAATGCGGTTGTTTTAATATTACAAACATACACTTCAATTTTATTTATTTGTACAGATAAAGCCTCCTTTTCATCTTTCACCCCCTTAGAGGTTGAAATTTTTAAAAACACTGTTGCGTTAGCTTCCAACCATAAGCCTAGATAATAAATTTAGTGAGTTTTACTTCGAAAATTAAGGACTTGCCATAAACAACTTCATTCTCCTTTTTAACCCTTTGGGGGTGGTATTATTAAAAACGCTGAGACACGTATCAATTAATTTTTAATCATCAGCCTAAACACAAAATTTGAAGATCCTAACTTTAAAACTGACGATTTTCCATATGCAACTTCATCCCCCTTTTTAACCCTTTGGGGTAAAATTATCAAAAACGCTGAGATACGTATCAATTAATTTTTAATCATCAGCCTAAACACAAAATTTGAAGAGTCTAACTTTAAAACTGACGGACTTTCATCTACAACAGCTTCATCCCCTTTTTAACCCTTTGGGGGTAGAATTATGAAAAACGCTGAGACACGTATGAATTAATTTTTAAACATCAGCCTAAACACAAAATTTAAAGATCTTAACTTTAAAACTGATGGACTTTCATACACAACAGCTTCATCCCCTTTTAAACCCTTTGGGGGTAGAATTATGAAAAACGCTGAGACACGTATCAATTAATTTTTAAACATCAGCCTAAACACAAAATTTGAAGATACTAACTTTAAAACTGACGATTTTCCATTTACAACTTCATCCCCCATTTTAACCCTTTGGGGGTAAAATTATCAAAACGCTGAGATACGTATCAATTAATTTTTAATCATCAGCCTAAACACAAAATTTGAAGAGCCTAATTTTAAAACTGACGGACTTTCATCTAAAACAGCTTCATCCCCTTTTTAACCCTTTGGGAGTAGAATTATGAAAAACGCTGAGACACGTATCAATTAATTTTTAAACATCAGCCTAAACACAAAATTTGAAGATCCTAACTTTAAAACTGACGATTTTCCATATACAACTTCATCCCCCTTTTTAACCCTTTGGGGGTAGAATTATGAAAAACGCTGAGACACGTATCAATTAATTTTTTAACATCAGCCGAAACACAAAATTTGAAGATCCTAACTTTAAAACTGTCGATTTTCCATATACAACTTCATCCCCCTTTTTAACCCTTTGGGGGTAAAATTATCAAAAACGCTGAGACACATATAAATTAATTTTTAATTGTCAGACTAAAAACAAAATTTAAAGATATTAACTTTAAAACTGACGGACTTTCATACACAACAGCTTCATCCCCTTTTTAACCCTTTGGGGGTAGAATTATGAAAAACGCTGAGACACGTATCAATTAATTTTTAAACATCAGCCTAAACACAAAATTTGAAGATCCTAACTTTAAAACTGATGATTTTCCATAAACAACTACATCCTCCTTTTTAACCCTTCGGGGGTGGAATTGTGAAAAACGCTGAAACACTTATCAATTAATTTTTAATCATCAGCCTTAACACAAAATTTGAAGGTCCTGCCTTTAAACCTGACGATTTTCCATAAACAACTTCATCCCCCTTTTTAACCCTTTGGGGGTAGAATTGTGAAAAACGCTGAGACACGTGTCAATTAATTTTTAATCGTCAGCCTAAAAACAAAATTTGAAGATCCTAACTTTAAAACTGACGGACTTTCATACAAACTTCCATCCCCTATTTAACTCCCTTAGGGGCTGAATTTCTAAAAATCCTTCCTTATTCCTTGTCTACATTATAAAGGAAACCTTTGTGAAAAATTTCAGCTTTCTAGGTCTAAGGGTTTGGGCTGGGCGTTGATGAGTCAGTCAGTCAGTCAGGCCTTTTGTTTTTATTTATATAGATAGATAGATAAACGTAGGTACTTAGGTACTAGTGGCCTGAAATCGATTGAAGACTGGGAAAACAGAGGAAGAAAAAGGTAGAACATAATATTTGTATAGTCTACAAATTACTTTTCAGGCTTGGGGTGTTTAGTTTTTATGTGTGTTGCGTAAAAATTTGCAGAAAACACAAGAAATAACGTTGTGTTTTTGTCTGTTTTGTTGACCGATACTTATTGGAAAATCATAAAGTGTAATCGTAAGTGATGCCATGAAAAGTTATGAGGTGGTCACATCGCGCATCGCCGCGATTTATTACAAAACTAGCAAAATTTTTAGGATTTTCATTATTACATTTTTAGGCATGATAACTAATGATAAGGTTTGTTTTGTTTGATCTATAAACTAAGAACTTGGTAGTAGAACTAACCCAATAACAAAACTGTATTTAAACGCTTAACAAAAATAATTTTAAATATTTAGGCCCTAGTAATAACAAGAATATGAACGAGTTTCTGTTGTTCATATTGATGAGTAGGATCCCTCCTCTAGCGCCCTAACAAGGAGGGATATTGAAGACTATTTAGTTGGACTTTAGCTACACTCATAAGCCCTCTGAGCTCACCGGTCAATATGGAGCTACTTGCTGCCTCGATCAGCCGACTCATGCCGAGACAGGAGCTAGTTACTGCTGCTCGTCACTGGCGCGGTTCACTATCGTCTGCGTCAGCAGATAATTAAGTCCACGTCGACTTCTCAGCGCTCAGCAGAAAAGTCACGATAGAGATCATCCTTTGTAGATAGTGTACAAAAGGTCCATTTAAACAACTCAAGAGTATAATCACATTTTGCAAGTAGGGAGTTTTAAAACTACATGATAATCCTCTTCTGTATCGAAGGTGGTCTCTAGACAGTGGCACCTCAGGTTTAAAAGGAAAATGTTTTTGGGATAAAATTACGATTTTGATTCAAGCAAATGCATATACCTACCACAGAACGCATCCAATCTGCGTCTATTACGCTTCACGGCTTCAAGTCGGGTTCCTTATGACCATTGTTACGAGTGGCCCTTCTCTCCTGTGCAGTCCACAGGCGAGCACAGACCCGCACGGGCCCGTGCGGCGAAGGCGCGAACACAAACACGGTGACTTATCGTCCTCCGCGCGTTATTAATGTGCCGCCCTCGCGCACTTCGTTCCACTTATCGTGCCCTTGCGCCCCTACGCCCCGCGCCCCGCCCCCCGCGCCCTCGCCCCTAACTAAATAGTTCCACAGACAGCTAACCTTGTCGTGATCTCAAATTAGTTTACCTGTATCACATTTGTCTGTTTCTCTTTTCTCTACGAGTTTAGGGTGTAACGTCCTCTACGTTGGAAGGTGTTATATTATAATACAACGTATTTCTAAAGTTTTATAAGCTGACATTTATAACTTCACAATGCGAAGAAAATGTTAAAAAATAACTATTCCAACCTTCAAATTGCTTCTTCAAAAGTAATAAAATTTTCAGCCAGTCTTTAACAAATATTCTGAATATTCGTGAGCGTGACCTACTGAGCGACTTAATTAGATTTGTAATTAGTTGCTAGTTGTATATGTATACGCTTTTTAGATTAAAATATTAAATCAATTGTATTATTCTAAAAACGAGACTTAAGTAAGTAGGTGAGGCGACCTCACACCTCACACATATTTAACACCTACACATTTTCTAATAAACAAATAATTAATTACTGATTAATTCACCTAGCTACGTAGTTGCTGTAATGCCTGTGTCACAATCATAGCAAGTCGGCGCACATATTCCACCGCGGCACTCGAACCAATCATGGAAATAGATAAAGAGGCGTTAATTAATTTTCCACATTCATTTGAATTTAATTGAAAATTTCGAATGATATCGACATACGGAAATTAGAATTCCCGCTAGACAAAGTGAGTGCTAGAGGTGTCATAGAGTGCTTATATCCCGCTCGAGTCCCCGCCGCGCGTCCCGTGTCCCGGCTGTGGCGATGCAAATGAGTGGCGCGGGCTTACCCCCGGGATTCATTTGTAAGCGTTTAAATTGTCTCTCCGACGTACAACGGTGTTACACGGCCATTATTAAAAAGTCAGCGATTTATCTTAAAGACTTTGATGCTCGCCGCTCGCCACTATTCTGTCGCAAATGTTTTACTGTAAGAGTTGATCTCTTTGTGGTGTTTTTTGTTCTTGACTTAAGTAGTTATTAGTCGCAATAATTTTGCTGTTGATAACTTTGGCGTTGTAAGTAATTTAAATCCGCGTTCTTTTTGCCCATAAATTCATAATTTCACACAAATCTTCTGTTCAAATATTTTAAAATATTGTTAATTACTATGGCCACAGAATAAATAATAGTACAACGGCTTAGTATACCCTTAGGAAGTTAAGCGGCTTTAAGTATAGTGACAAATGTGTTGCACTTACCGTCGTTACCTGAGGTGGCACAGTGAGTACATCCCTGTGCGGCGAGCGACGCCGGGCGGCGTCATTAGTGCACGGCGGCAGTGGTGTCCCGCGCATTAGTCTGGCGTCCCCGAAACGTGCGCCATATGTCGCACGTCCCGCAGGCGTAAGCCCCGCATTATCCACACGCCGGCTGATACGTCTACACGAGGTATCAATCCTCGATCGTGACATACGCGTGCATACGGAGCAGGTAAACGTTTGGCTGAACGGCTCAACTCTAGCGATTGTACTCGAGAGCTAGATCTGAGCCTATCTCACTAAAGGACTCGCATTCCTATTACACTTTACTTTCGGATTAAAAGTAATTATTATTCATATTATTTAATTGAATGCACAATACCCATGAAAACCACCCGTCAGAGGAGATGTTACAGACTGAGAAAACAGATATTTGAGAGAAAACACATAATTCAGAAAACAGATACCAATCATGACTAACGGAAAATGTCTGTTCTTCACAATTAGAGCCAGTAAAGTAGGTTAATTGCGAGCAATGTAAAAAGCCTGCAATCTGTCGGCATATTGATTGGATGCAAACCGTCGTACTTCGGTACCAGCTCGTAATGTTCGGCGGGTGCTTCTGTCACTTGTACGAACGAGTAATGAACATTGCGGTCACTAATTAACACCTATAGGAGGACCTAACTGAGATAAGTATTTAGCAGGAAACAAAGGTTTACATTAAGATGGCTCAAACTCAAACTCAAAGTATTTATTTCAATTAGACCATTACGGCACTTTTGAATGTCAAAAATACAAAAAAAAACAAAGCTACAGTCCCAGTCACAAGACAATAACTTGAGAAAGTACTGTAGTTGCCCATTCCCTAGCGTAGGTCTCGATGGAGAAGAACGGGCAAGAAACTCCATGGACACTCTTTTAAATCAAAATATTGTTACAAAATCTTGGATCATTCATGTTGAGATTTTAGGTGAAGATATCTAGTCAATGATTCTCTTTCTAATAGGCACAATAGGCATAGTTAGTAAATATTCTTTATAAGTAAATAGAAAATAAGGTACGATGGGGTTGGCATATCCGTGTGGATAAAAACCCCTTTAAGTTTTCAAAGAATAAAAAAAAAAAAATTGTTGAGATTATACATATGTGAGAACGATGTAGAAAGCCGTGCATATTAAGAGCGTCCAAAGCAAAATATTAAATCAAAAATGTATAAATAATGTAGGTACCTATGACCAGTCCCAACTGACAGCGCCCGTACACGAACATGACGCATGTATCGACGCCATTCAACTCAACCAGATTGAAGGGAACTAAATGACCCGACACACCCGCTACCATCAGCGAGACATTTGAGTGAGCATGACATTCTCTTAGCCACCAAGGCATATTCAAGTCAATGAAAGATAACTAAATGCAAATGCTTTACAGTACATGGTACTCACACATGAGCTACAAAGCAAGGATATTTTTACAATCTTCTGCAGCTACCACAATAATTTGCCCGATTAGTTTTCCCCTATGGTTGTGGAGCAGGACCAGCATTGAGCCAAGCATTTTTATCATTAATGTAATCCCCTAACTTATAATATGCTTGACTACATAGTGTGCGTTTTATACAAGATTTAAATTTCGTCTCATTTAGTTTTAGAATGTGGGGAGGTATTTTATTGTAACATTTTAAACTACTGTTTAAAATGTTACAATAAAATACCTCCCCACTTTCATTCATTCATTCATGGGGTACTCCCCATGAAAGATGAACTACATGATGGCTACATCACTTTGTTTCAGCCCTAAGTACTTCATCTGCGAACACCTTGCTATGAAACATAATTTTGAATTTTTAACCGACTTCAATAAAGGAGGAGGTTCTATGTTCGACAGTATGTATTTTTTTTGGTTCCCTATCCATTTGCATAAAATTTGAAGACCTAATATAACTTGGCATACTTTTGATACTCCTAATGATATTTTCGCATAACATTATTTACGCATAACAGCTTACCTACGCATATTTTTTTTAGCATAATTTCTCTAATCATAATAATGATTAAGCATAACATTTTTAGGCATAATTTATTTACGCATAATGATATTAAAACATATTTTTATAGGCATAACAAAGAAGCATAATAATTAAGTCCTAAAATGTTAGACATAATTATATGCTGATTGGATATACCAATTTATTTTGACGATTGGAAAAAAACATATCCTGAAGCACATATATCCTGATATATAACATATTTGTTTTGAACATAGTTGATTGTGAACATAATTATGTGAGTTTTTTCTCTGTAAGAAGCATGCAAACAAGCATACACCATGCATGCAGCAAGCATGCATGCAGCAAGCATGCAGTATGGAACATGAAGCAGGCATGGTATATGTCACAGCTCCGGTGCTGCAGGGCTCCGGCGGTCCCACGCGAGCTTATCGTTGCAGATGTGTTTTACGCTTACGTTAAGTCCACCTGCTCCTCAGCTTGCCGGCCGCCTCGCCCCTCCACGCCTACGCGGACTTAGATTAATCTCTAGGGGCAGGGCAGACAAGACTACGTAGAGTCGGTTTTGCAGCGATTCGTTTCTGTCACTAACTTTTGTTGCGCAACTTAATGAATTTTTAATTCAAAATAAATACGTAAAAGTAACTCAAATTTGATTCCGGTATTTCTATTTTATTGTATGCCTAAATACTATTATTTTAATAGTCATTATGCCTAGTAACATTATGCGAATTCAATTTATGCCAAAACAAATTAGCCTTCAAGATGATTATGCCAAAATAAACTGTGTGCCAAAAAAAAAATTGCAAAAGTATTATTTTGGCAAAACAAATTATGCCAAAACAGTTATGCCAAAGTATATTAGGAAAAAGAACATTACGCAAAAAGAAGGTATCCCATTTTTTTTATGGATGTTCACCGATTTCTCCATCATTTGTAGACCGATCCACAAAATTATTTTTTAATTTGTAAGAATATACTCCTGAGGTGGTCCCATTTAAATTTGGTGAAGATCTGATGATGATCTTCTGAGATATACAATGGAACTCATGAACTGGGTATACAAAAATAGACGGCAAATTTGTCGTTATTGCTGCAATCGCTTGAATGTTTACTGTTTATACAACATCATGACGTAACATCATGCCTGTATGCTTTTTTTTTTTAATAAATAAATATTGCTGGACATTACACACAGCGCCATCTAGTGCCACACTAAGCAACGAGGCTTGTGTCGTGGACACCAGATAGTTGATAATACTACATAAATACTTTTTGTTTGTAAATACATACTATACATATAAACATCCATGACTCGGAAACAAATGTCCATGCTCATCACACAAACATTTGCTCCGACCGGGATTCGAACCCGGGACCCTAAGAACGTAAGGCAGCCCCACTACCGCTGCGCCAATCAAGTCGTCGGATCAGCTTTGTACGCAGATGTGTTCAATACACCCAGATTTCAACAGTTAGGTACCTATGGTAAGTTCCTTTTGGGGATGAGCTTATTACATATCGTCAACAACGTAAAATAAATTCATCGGAAATATTTGTTTGGGAATAACAAAAAATCGGCTAAGTGCGAGTCAGACTCGCGCATGAAGGGTTCCTTATCATCGTAGCTCCCTTTAATTTTTAATTAATCTTTATTACCCGACTGCGCCAGAAGGAGGGTTATTGCTATTATTTGTTGTTGAGTTATTCATCAACTCGTCCCACATGCCCACGGCCCATTTGGGTCAATAGAACGACGACACAAATACACATTCTGTGAAAATTTTAACTGTCTAGCTATCACGGTTCATGAGATACAGCCTGGTTACAGACAGACGGACGGACAGTGGAGTCTTAGTAATAGGTTCCAGTTTTTAACCTTTGGGTACGAAACCTAAATGAAAAAATGAAAAACTTTTTTGCAATAAAACGGTGACAGCAAAATTTAAATAAATCAAACAAAGATCACCGACTTCTGAAGCTAAATTAATTTTTCACTTTTTGTGTTTTTTGAAGTCGGTTTTATTTTTTGCAAAAAAGTTTTTTTTTAAAGTCAAACTTTTGTAACGATATTCAATTCATTTCTTTCACCAGTCAACATATATTATTGTAACGTTACATTTTCCCGAAAACTGAAAACTGGAAGGTCACATTGAGCACTCACCTACCTAACTTTCAGTCTGGAGTCCGCACTGTTAAAAGAAATAGTCAAGGGGACGAGTTATAAGAATTTATTATTGAATAACCTAACTTATGGCTGGAGCTACCTAACCACTAATTAGGCCAGTGAAGCCGGCGGATAGAACTGAAGATGAGCGCAGGATGGAATGAATAGCTAAATAAACATCCACTCAGGCCGTAGAAGAGGGCCGGGGAACATCAGTCTTCAGGCCGTAGAGGAGGGCCGAGGGACATCAGTCTTCAGGCCGTAAAGTAGGACCGAAGAACATCCGTCTTCAGCCCGTAGAGGAGGGCCCAGGAACATCAATCTTCAGGCCGTAGAGGAGAGCTGAGGGACATCCGTCTTCAGGCCGTGGAGGAGGGCCGAGGAACATCAATCTTCGTCTCAGGCTCGTGCAGCCCAAGCATCAGGAATCAAGGTGTTCTGGGTGAAAATGCGGCACCGAGAGAGGCCGACTTAAAACCTTCAGGGCAGGGAAACTGCCCTCTAAGTACACTTTTATAAAACTTATCAGACTTGTGGCTGCTCTCAGCTCCCAACGTAGACTGCCCATTCCACCACCGGGCTCCTGTCAACTCCAGATGATTGACATTTTATAATTTTCAAGAATTAGAACACAATAAAAAGAAAAGATAATGAGGTCGATGTGATTTACACGACCTACAACTAGCTCCAGCAATAAATTAAAAATGAAACTAGGCTTATCACTAACTGACATTACCTACTAAGGTAAACAAAGAGTCAAGAGATAAAAAATCCACAGAAAAACTTAAATAACATGAATTACAGGTAAAAGGTATGCTAAGCCTCCAAGAAATGAGCATGAAGCCACCTAGGGAGGACAAATGCTTAAATTGTCAGGTTAATTTTTTTTAGTTTAATTTATATATTTATTTTCTATAATATTTACATTATTTACATACTAAATCTAAAATAGAAATAAAAATATTTACAACTATCAAAAAGGGTTACAGGGCGTCGAAAAATTCGTCCACATCGCTGTCAACAGGAAAAGTGCCCAGAAGGCTGGCAGCATTGCCACGTTGGATGGCAATGCTGATTCTTTGGCCCAAAAATGGGCCCGCCCTCTGGTCACGTGAAGAGTCGACCAACCGTTTGGCAATTTCTCGAAAAACTAGGTGGGCACTCGGACCCCATGGCCCTAGTGTTTCAACCCCAAACGGCTCAAACACATAATTACCAATTAAATTATTGTATTTGCGCCGTTTGAGGTTTTCAGCACCTGCAGCAGCCGCCCCAGCGCAGCACACTGTGCTAGGAAGATGGGATGGCGCAAGGGTGTCGACGCAAGTTGCGTCCCACACCAAAGGCCTACCCAACTTCCATGGCATTATGGTCATACCATCTGGTCTCTTGCCATCGACGCGTGCCAAGCCAGTGGGTTCTAATACAGCTGGCACCCCGGCGGTGGCAAGAGCACGACGGATGAGATCATTAATGCTAGCGTGCCGCGCTATCCGACCTGCACTCTTACTGCAAGAAAGGCCATGGTGTCCGAGGCAGTCGACTGCTTCACCACATTGACAGCGATGTGGAGCCCCACAAGGAGCGCATAAGGTTCAGGTTCAGGTTAATAATATCCAAAAATAGTACAGTAGTAGAGAGAGAGAGAGGGGGGGGGGGCGGGGGGGGGAGTATGGAGAGTGGAGTGGTGGTGGAGTAGTAGTGGTAGTAGTGTATAGTTTTTTTTTATTGTGTACTTAGTTTTAAGTTTCTTATTTTTTATTTTATTCTTATTTTGTTGTGTACTTGCGGCTTAAGCCAAATAAATACGTTTTCTTTCTTTCTTTCTTTCAAAAATGTAAGTAAAAAAACCATGTAAAAACCAGTAAAAACATACACATTCACTCAACACGGAACTGATACATAAGAACTGTACAGTTGTAGCTCTTCCTGTATCGCGGTCGTCTCTGTTTGTGACAGCGTTTTCAAAAGCCGAACTGGACGAGCGATAACCATTCGCGAACCTAACGCACCCACATAGATACATGTACGTGTGTGTAGAATACCATACTCAACACATGCATCGCTGTCGAGCCGCTCAAACGGATACGGATATTAATCGACGATAACCCTCTGAAATGTTTCACAACTCGTTCGTTTTAATTTCCATGTTTGTTTCGGTGTAGGTAGTCTAGATACGGATCACTACGATCGAAAAAAAGTTCGATTCGTGAGACGTCGGATTCGCAGAATTTCCGATTCACAAAAGTTCTGGATTGCATGTTTTGCTTTAAGATTTGAAGTACCGTAATGATTTTTAAGTACCTAATATGTGAATATTGTATTCATTATGCTCTATAATTAATATAAAAAGTTATGCATAATAATATAACGTTAATACTTTCGTTCCAGTTTTTTTTAAAGTTCTACAATAAACGCACACATCACTAAAAGCTGCCTCTCTTAATATCTGCCTGTCACTTATGTCTTACGTGTGCTCTCTTTGACAATGCCAACGCTCAATACATCAAAAACAATGGTTTCACCTTTTTCGGCACAAATTTCCTCCTTGCCAAGGCAACGGCTATTTCCGAGAGGAAATTACTTACATCCTCCAGATAATATGGAGATAATCTCGTAAACGTCTTCCTCTCCTAACGGGCACGCCTCACCACTCACGAGCATTACGTGTTTCATATCAAGTATTTTCGCGAATAGTTCGACGAGTCATCGCTCTGGATTCGCTCCACGTTAGAAACAAAACAAATATTGTGTGTGCACGGCGCGGGGGCGCACACACGCGACGGTATGAGGCGGATGCGCACGTTCGAGATGTGGCCGTGCCGTGAGCGCGACGCGCGACGAGTCGACCATGTTGTACCGGCACAAATGTATTGTCTATGGAGGTAAAACGATACTCTTTGGCATTTGTGTTTAATGTGATTTAAAATAGATCAAAAAATCTTAATTCTGAGAGTAAAGAGAGATTTCATCAACAGTAGTAACTCCAAGGGAATTTGTTGTGAGTTTAATGATACTTTGGGAAAAACTAGTTCTGTTGAGTGTAATTCAGATTCAGAAGGAAATGCTTGCTTCAAATGGGCAGCCTCCGTTTCGTTAATCCCAGTGAGCGCAGATCAACGTTCTGTTTAAAAAATCAGATAGTTAAAACTTCTATCGTGAACCGGACACACACACATACAGGTACATTCGCACACACACACGCATTCGTCACGAAATTTTGCGTGTGCAAGTCTGGCTGCTGAATTCCCATTTAAGTAGTGAGTTGTCCAAAGTTCCCGGAGAGCCACAAAGAGCCCTAGCTCATGCCGCGCTGCAATTAAGGTCATTCAAAGCAATCTTTAACTTTTTTGTTCTTCCCAAACTTTTCTTCTAACTATTATAAGTTGAACAAGTAGCGATCTATCAACATGAACAAAAAGCTGCACGCTGTTCAGTGATTTACTTTTAACATTTTTCTTATAAACTTATGGAAATTCGCACAAGTTACCTTGGTTTTATGGCTTATTATTAAATTGTAGCTCAAAAGAATTTATAGTAACTATTGTTGATGATGAGAGAGCTGACAGAATACCCTTAAACCGCTGACTTAAGGTAAGCATCCACCTGTCCGCATTAAACGGATCGTAGTATTTATTGAACAGATTCCGATCCGTATGGTGCGGATCAGTGGACGCACTTGTGTGACTTTCTATACAAAGAATATGCGATGCGTCCGATGCGGACAGGTGGACGCTTACCTTTACACGAACATCACTGGTGGATAAAATCCTTTTAGGGAGAGTGCCGAGTGGGCTACTAGGCTGCAATACGAACGAGGTATGGCCTCTGTTAGTTATGAGATTATAAATGAGACGTCGTAATGTGAAACCGTCGCCAAGGGAATTAATGAGATGGCAAAAATTGCATTGCAAAGAAGAAAATAATAAGTATTTTGTGGGAGTGTACATTTTCTACACACTGCATACATAGCTGTACTACACACATAGTGGTATTACAGTTTTTAAAACTGTTGTGGTATGATACGATGTAGCGGATTACGTGGACGATCGTTAGACTTTATTCTTTGTTCATCCGAAGTCTTTTTGTCGGGCGGCTTTGTGCGACGTGCTGCGATCCGGTGCGGTGCGGTGTGGCGCGGTGCAGTGCCGTGTGTCGCGGTGCGGTGCCGTGCGGCTCACGCTGACGTATCTAGCGCTCAGAAACACCGTATTCAAGAAACCAATGTATAGGTACCTATTATAATAATGTCGAAATAATTTCTGGTATGGCCACGTCTGGAAATATAGCGGTCCGAGTACATTCAGTTCGATATTCTAGTTGGCACCCCACAAAGTGGTTCAAACTCCAAAAGCCCTCATCCACACATCCTTCATCTATACTATCTATACTAATATTATAAAGAGGAAACCTTTGTATTTTTGTATTTTTGTATGTTTGTATTGAATAGGCTCAAAAACTACTGGACCGATTTCAAAATTTCTTTTACCATTACTTAGAGGGATTCTTCCGAATCCGTATAGGCTATATTTTATCCCCGTACTCCCACGGGAACGGGAACTACGCGGGTGAAACCGCGGGACGTCCGCTAGTTGAATATAAATAAGAATCACACAGTGTAGTATAGAAATAACTTGTATTGGTTGTTTTGTAAACGGATTGCTGAAGTAACACAGTGCTATATTTATCTCGGTTGGTTACAATTTGTATGGTAATTACAACTACAATCAGATACAACTGGTGAGGCAACGCGTTTTTCTTCCGTTTAGTTCTATTGGATTCCTTACTTCTCATTTTGTTTGGTTTTCCATATCGTGAGTACTTTGAATTTAAATTGAAACTTGACAATACCGTGACCCAGTGCATTACACTGAGAATCTATCTTACCGGAACTCTTGCACCTCGAAATAGTCGTTAACTCTTAGAAAAGGATCGAAATAGAAACTTCTAAATCTGATAGTCTTATTGCAAAATGTGCAGATTCTACACAGTTTGTTTCTTTCTATTTTAAACTGCATCTGTAAGATGGAATTACATCAGCCGCAGCTAATAGCGAGGGAGGTGACGCTACCGTCAGCTTTGTGTCCATTGTGCGCGCGGTCGCCTGCACCGCTTGTGACGGTACACCAACAGCTGCTACACGGACCACTATCGCGACTATTTCCCGTCAACAGTTGCCAGACGGAGAAAGCGGAGCTATGTAGTATAATAATAGTTTTAGCTATAAAACCTCAAATTGTGCCGTGAATTCCGTTTACATTATTAAAATATATTGCCTATTCTACTAATTTGATTATAATAGTTTAAACTTTAGAGGGTGTATCTCCAAAAATGTTTGGCATATAATTGACGTTACGTTTCGTTAGTTTGCAAAAACGCAAGTTAAAGTGGCAGTGGTTGGGCCACGTTTGTTGAAAGATCGATGGCCGATGGAGCAAATGAGTCCTGGAGTAAAGACCACGTATCAGAATAGTGTGGAATATCCCGCAGGGGCCGACGACCTTCAAACAGTGGCCGGGTCAGGCTGCCTTTGTCTAGAATTGGACTGCGATAGGCTAATTTTAAGTTGGCGTTGCAGTAAATATGTATAATGTGTGTATTGTCCAGATTTGAGCAATCTACAGTGGGCCGTGTGAGTGAACAGATACAGTCGCGATCGGAGCGTTACCGATAGTGTCGCGGACGATTGTCTCACGTAGCGACTGCAGCACATTGTGTGCCTCCCCTCGTCTCGGTGCCGAGCTACCGAGCGAACACGAGGAAATTGTTTCTACTATGTGGCTCTTACGTTCAATGGAAACTGGTTATGACTTGTGGGGATTCAACAAAAATATTTTAGGCTTCTCCGCTGTTCAAAGGAGACTTAATTTAACTTTGTTAATAACAAAACATGGTAAAACATTACAAGTTGCTTAACACAATGTGCCTCGGCAATGCAAACTTGCGTTCTGTAATGACTTCATTCCAGAACGCAGCGTTTGACTAATTATTATAGTCGCCAGCAATGATGAGTTCTGTTATCATCGTTAAAACGGTAGCCTCAGGCGGCTGCGCGGCCGTCATTACGGAGGGCGCTGATATATCTATCGCCTCATTTATTCAAAGCCCTGTTTCACTCTCTTTCGAATAATTCCCAAGTTTCTCGTTTTGAATATTTTTGGCCGGTGAATTTATTTCATTACTTAATTCAATTATTTTAAAGTACAGGAAGTTTCCTTGAAACCAGAAAACCATTTTGTTTGAGCTGGGTTTGGTCGGCGCTGTTTATTGCTGCTCGGAATACACTTCAAACACCAAATAAATTGTTGTGACTGTGACGATATTGTTTTCAACGAATATGGTTTTCCTAGTTTAGTCTTTGATAACCAGAGGACTATGTAATTGGGCTCTCGCTTATATTGTTCCAAGAAACACGCGTGCTGTAGGGATATACGTATTTAAACAGTTTGGTTTTGTAAGGTTTAAAATCAATTATGAATTCTACGAAATCAATCAATCGTATAACATGTCACACGGTCCAAATTTTGTCGGCGAAATTCTAAAACATTTAATGTGTAGGTATGTGGTGACATTGTCCCAGTTGGAGCGCACATCCCATGCCCATCGTCCTAATTGATTTTATTTTAAGCTCGAGTTCAATATCGCGCGGTCGGACACAGGACGAGGGTCGCGTCTCCCGCAGCCCGCCGGCCCGCGACTAGACGTCTCATAACATTGTCAGTCGACATGGCTACAGTGTCCCCACTCCGGAACTTATTCCGACACTCTTTTACTACAAACCAAGTTTCAATTATGTGACACAGAAATGTCGGAACCATCCCCGAGACTGATTGTACTCGTCAGATTTCAAAGACCCTCAAATTACAATATTGTCCAAATATTTTGAACAAAATATTTTGTCACTACATACGAAGAATATGACATATATTTTTTTTACAGGAAGATATATTACTTAATGTAAGGCGACCCATCAAACACCAAAATCTCAATGAAACTGAAGTGCTAAAGGTAACGGATCGTTTGGTTAATACATAGATTTGCATTTAAATCGGTGAAAGCTATCAAACGTACGGTGCCAGCAAAATCCCGCCTAAGATTTTCTAGTGGAAGTACAGAAAGTGTGTAGTCGGGGATCTAGTTTAAAAAGGTAGCTTGAGTAACGTATGTAACGTTACTCCTCCGGCGATGGTCGGTAGGACGCGGGACGGCGCAACCCGCCCGCTATTGTTCCTTGTCTATTACAATAAAGGTTCGTTCAGCACAGTTTCCCGCCGAAGTCGCCTGTACTACTGCGGTACAGAAGGACTGAATATAAAGTAGCTCCTAGTTTACCTGGAGGGCGATATTATTCCAGGCAGGGCTGCGTCCCTAAGTCTTGTATTTATTACAATATTATTGGTGAAATACGGTCGAAATATATAATATGATAAAGGCAGGAAGCAAGGCTCATTTTCTTCGGGTACTTTAATTTTCCAGTCCATGTGGTATAGTCCACCCCCCCGCCCCCCTCTCCCCGTAGGGTGGGAGGAGGGGGGTCACCTGTGACCGGGTCCTCATTATGCATCCATGGGGAATGCTGGTTGGTTCCACATAACATTAAAGGTCACATTCTGCGAAGGGTTCCGTTACAAGCCTTAAGCTTTCACCTTACCGAGGAATCTTACTCATGATGGAGATACGAATGATTTACTTATTTATTTAAGCCGCGCCGGGTCGCTAGTATGACAATAAATTAAACTGGCTATATCTCATGACGTGCCCAGTGTGCATTGAAAATTGAATTAAATGTATCCAGCTGTTTAGTCACCTGACACAATTTTTCATTTTCAGTTTTTTCTACATGATGTAGGTATAGGTTATCATCGACAGGTTAGTGTCCCCCGGATCGGTATAAACACATGTGCATTTCCTAAATCAAAAACCTGGTGAGAATCAGTGCACTTGTGTGCGTGCATGCACCGGAAAATTTATGTGTTTGCTAGTTGCTACTTATGTATGTTTTTTGAACTATATCCACACTTTCGCTTTTTAGTGGTGGACAGGAATTAAATTTTATTTAAATAATAATGTCTTTTTTTCTTTACATCGAAAATACTTTCGATTCTAAACCAGCTCTGAAAATTTAGCCGGTCATTCAAAACTAAGTCTGTATAGTACGACTTCACACGTATTTCACACATCATTCGTCAAGGTTTTAATTAGACATGACTAATACATAGTTGCGCTCATAACTGATTTATTGCTGAGTTTATAAACAAGCACAAACTGGATCATTGTAACATCTCCAACTAACACAAACTAGCGCCACTTGTTGCTGAAGCCTGCGCGAACGTGTAATGTAATGTAACGTGCTGCTTGTAACTTGTTATATTATAAGTTTGCCTGGATGATGCCGGATGAACTAAAGGAACTTAAGTTTGTGTAGTCATTTGTTTTAAGATATTTAATCAGGGTTTCGGACCCTTCACAAGCCGTCAATCAAAGTAACTCTACGCAAATATTATAGCTGGGAAACGACTTTTTACGACGCTTTACGGTTGGAGTCAATGTAACAATGTAACGCATTCAAAACATTTTACTGATGGATGCATTCAATATTACATGGTAAAGGTCATGGAGGTACTTAAAGTTAAGGTATAACATTAAAAATATAGGTACATACAGGGTGTATGTCCCTATATATATAATATATATAAGTATGGATTGAATAGTACGGGGGTCATGGAGGTGTTTACAGTAAAAATTTTACATTAAAAACTTGAGTTAAAAAAAAACTTGTCAAAAAGTTGGAACTTTGACCCCCAATAGGTATGGTGTAGAACAAAAAAAATGATCGCAATGATGAGGAGAACAAGTGCCTTTCGGCTTCGTTAAGCGGTGTTTTACACCCTTTATAACGACTTAAAAAATTTGAAAAAGTTGGAAAAAGGTAATAGATTAAAAATGTTATAATGACGGGGAGCACAAGTGCCTCTCGGGTTCGTTAAGGATCTTTTTACATCTATTATAATTGGTTTAAAAACAGCATGCCACTTGTGGCTGTAAGCTCAATCTCAAGAACTCATTATTATTGCGTGAGGCTATTGTATCA
The DNA here is from genome assembly GCA_905147715.2 of Xestia xanthographa. Lineage (NCBI taxonomy): Eukaryota > Metazoa > Arthropoda > Insecta > Lepidoptera > Noctuidae > Xestia > Xestia xanthographa. The sequence continues at coordinate 30,778,334 of LR990653.1, read as the reverse complement.
GTGTGCAATATCTCAGCTCGGTGCCTTGCCAGGCCAGCCATAAACTAAAAACGGACATGTCCTTGTCGCCGACATGATTTCCTTCAATCCGACCTGAGCATTCAAACAGAACGGCGCCGTAATACACGCCGCCAGCGACTTACCCGCGCCGGATAATACGCGCAAATCCGACGTTCGCTCTCACACTCATTCACTCACTCGCGATACAAGTGATAGAACCGCGATCTATCGATGCCACACTATGACACTTGTGTTTGAACAGGGATTAGCTTTTGACTGCCACGTCTTTCACCCTCTCTTCACTATTGGAAGAGTTTGTTCTACTTTACATGTTTTTGTACGTTCCTTACCTTATGTTCCGGGTGCGAGGCGGCACCGTGACGGCCCGTGGGGCGTCACACCATTACCCGCCGCCTCGGGCTGACCCAGACCGGCCGCCCGGCAAATGAAACCGTCCCGCCAAATTAAACGGCTGGGCTATTGCATTCTATTACCTGCACTGCCAACGTTGTTGTTTTTACTAACACCCTTACCTTCTACTATGGAAGCGTAACATCGCTGTTTTATTTGCATTTAAACAAACCTTCTTTCTCCTGTTTTGCAAAAACAAAAATGTTTTACGAAATTTTCAACATAGGGTTCCACTGTGTAGTACAGTCGCTGTCACAGTTTCCATTATAAGGTGCTGAGCACACAATATATTCGCCGCCCGCCCGGTGTCAAGCGAGGCGCGCTCGTTGTGTGGGCGCACAGTACGGCGTCACATCTGTAGCATTTGTCTACGCCGGCCGCTACGCGCTACGAGATCGCTACGAGACCGCTCAAGCGAGTAACTGGGTGCTACGAACCGTAGACCGCTTAACTCCGTGTTACAAAAGTGGGAGTTCCTTCTTTATATTTATTATTTTTATCACGAATCTGTTGTTCCACGCTCAGGAAGTTTAACTTGAAATGAGTTTGCGTTATGATGAGAAAGCTCCGAAAAGCAGTTTGTTATTAAATATTTTGGAATAATTAAGTTATACTTACAAAGTTGTTGAAGCACTCTTTTGAAATATAGCGTAGTTAGTAAATCTTCAGCATTTTAATAGTGTAAACTTTTGTAAAATTTGTGTAGTGAATATATTAGCGTGATGCAGGTCGTAATTTATAATTTAATTCCTATCAAGTTCGTGTGAAAGTATAAACATAAAGTGGAAGCATGAAGTTTTAATTAAACAAGTTACAGTTAGTATTTAGAATTGCAAAGCGCGCTGCACGTAACGCGCGAGCGAGCCGCTCCCGCCACGTCACCGCCACGCTACTGCCCCGCAGCCGCCACGCAGCGTCCACGGCCCCGCACTCGCCGGCCAACGCCGACCGCTTCTTTCTATTTGCATTTACATGCGTTTTAAGCAAGAAAATACATTATGCTCGCCCGAAGCAATTTATTTGATGTGACGCTTCTATTTAACTTGTAAGGTTATACGCAATTTATTCGGGGAGCTATTGCTGGAGTTTTAAGGTTTAGAAATTATAAAAAGAAAGGTATTTACGCTATAAAAGTTGAGTGGAAACACAAACTGTATGGTTCGGTCACATATAAGATGAACACAGAAGGTCGGACATTTCATTTAAAGTAACGTGATGATCACATTGTTGGTGCGCTGCGTGCCGTCAGCTCGCGTCTGGTCCCTGACGTACCCGCACCGCAGTGACTGTAAGGACTCCTAGTACTATCACAAGCCTCACTTCTGTCTGACTCACTGATTGCGACAAGGCCAACACTTGTTAGTTCATACCGCGAGTTTGTTGTTGCGTCGCGACGTCTTCGCGGCTCAGTAATACGACTAGATCCAACATTACGTCCTGAAGCACATCGGCCGCGGTTGTCTAATAAAATAAATTATAATTGATTCATTAATGATTAATAATACATTGAATTCTCATTATTTACTCGAACCTGACTTTGTATTGTATAAATCCAGACTTATTACTTAAAATAAAAACAATATTTGTACACCAATTTCATTGGTAGGACAGAGCGAACTAAAATTTTATGAATAAGACCTTTATTACAATACCTGTGTTCACAAATAAAGATGATTTGATTTGATTTGATTTGATTTGTCTACAGGCACACGTTGTTTTAACTTCTTTTGCGAAAGTTACGCAAGTTCGCAAAACATTTTTTTGTGCTTATAGGCTCGTCGGTACCACTAGTAAAGTTGTCAAAAGTACTACAGATCACGTTACTACAGATATTCATTAACTGAGTTGAACATGTGTGTCATCTTGCTCAGCTAAGAACCTTGTATGGAGCGGTAATTATAACACAATACGCGATGAAATAAAAATATGAAATATACTCATAATTATAATGAAAATCGCTGCGAATCTTAAAAATTCCTTGGCTGTCTGGAATGATCAATTCCTTTCATCTAATAATGAAAACTTTCACACACGAGCGAGTGGTTTACTGTAACCTAAGACGCTGAAACACTACTTAATTTGTATGTCGTGTGTTAGTGTAGGTGGGTACGTGTTGCGTGTGCGTCGTCGTTGAAAGTTAACCACGTGGTCAAGATTGCAGCGCGCACTACTATATCGAACTATGTGCACTACTATGTCGAACTATGTGCACTAAATACCTTGCAAGACTTATAAAGTTTCAACATGTACCTGTGTATTAAACTGTTGTCGGCCATAACTCGATGAAGGCTCGAACTAAGAACAAACTCGGAGCAAACTATCAAGCACCTTCCTATCTACTTGTGAGGCTCACACGCGGTGGGATACATTATCATCAATTTGTCTTTAGTTTGCGGCAAACATCGACACCATTGTTGATTTGATGTATATTTAGTGTGTGTCATTATGTAAAGGTGTGGTCCAGAGTAGCTCCATGGGACTATCATGGTCATCGCGAAATATCTGATACAAGCTGTGTACATACATTACATACTGATCAATATTACCACGAATCTTTATTTATTTACTAAAACTTCATTTGTGATAGTGGTACATAGACGGAACTCATGCCACAAGGCATTCTCTACCAGTCAACCTTTGGGTCCAATCGACTACATTCTAAAGCTAACAAAATAAATTATTTAAAAAAAATGTTTTATAAAATTCATACATACGAATTCAGAAATTCTGTAATAAATACTTACAGATAAAAGAAAACTAATCAATATCTTTAAGAGATGATTAATTTTTGTTTTTAGGCTTCAGATATTTTAATTCATCCATCATCATGTTTTTACAAATATGTACAAATCTGCGCATTTAACAGAAACACGAACGAACGAACGAACACGAACTGCGGATATTAACAGAATCCACTTGGCTGAACCCTATCTTTTAAGATACAGGCTAGTCCTAGTTTAAAAGATAGAGTCTAATATTGCATCATTATGTAAATATTATTTTCAAACAATGTATACAGTGCAAAGTGCTATGTTTTTTGGAAAATAAATACTTTTTATTATTATTATTATTTTAACTTAACAAACCCAGCCTTAAATGAGATAACTGAGAGACGTTATAACAGGTACATGACAATAAAAATGAGAGTAATTAAACAAAGGTGGTCGCCAGCCAGACATCGTTACTACAACTGTTACAAAACGTCCGCAGCGAAGGCAACGCTCACCGAGGCAGCGGCGAGGCACCTCACCAGGTGCGCTCGGATGTTTCACAAAGTGTGGCTTTGTGACAGTTTGTCGTGTTCATAGTGAGGGGGGAATTAAAACGTGTTACAGACAAGTACCTCCACTATGAGTAGACGAGCAGAAAATCCACCAGCACCGACACAGGAGATGCGGTACAATGCACGACAAACTAATTGTTAGTTCAAGATGCAAATTGCAAACATTTAGCATAATATTCAGATGGTTTACGATGTAAAAGTTCTGGACTAAAGTTGTCATCTTCCGGCTCTTGTCCCAAGTTACTTGGGGTCAGCGCGCACCACATTTTATTCGCTCATTCTTCCCTGTTAACCGTCACGCTATCATTCAATAAGAGTTCTAGACTGTGATATCAATAATCTCATAATCCATCAAATGAAAGATTACTGTAATCGAAGGTTTTGCTTAAGCTGAATGCTGATATATAAAAGAAGGCTACACTGAAGCTTCTGAGCATGCCTCGCTAGTAACAGAGAGTGAGCGGAACAAAGTGTTCAGGTCAGGAGTAGTGTTATTGTGAACATTGCACAAAAATAAACGCGCCCCGACTGCGGGACCAACGGAATGGGCGCAAACATGTGGTGTGCCGGGTGCGGGCAAAAAGTGTGCTAAGAAAATAACACCTAATAGCCGAGTGCAATTAGACAAAAATTTCTCAAAGGTGGAACGAAGTTTATAGTGGTCTCATTTTCATGGAACATTTTTTATTGAGTTCCTAGAGGAGTGGAGAAGAAAGTTAAAAAAATATTTCGGCGCTCGCGACATTTTTTTTTTCTTAATTTCCTTTGGAATATTTTTTTTTCCTTTATGAATAATGTCAAATTTCGTGAATTCATATTGTAGCGTAATGGCGTGACCTGCGAGCATCCATTAAACGCTAATTTGGTCTGTTTCTTTGTTCATTGTTGTCAATGTTATGCATATTTCAAGTATTTTTTGAAAATTTTATATTTTCTGCATTTATTTCTAAAATGTCGAATTTTACGACCAGGACCTTTCCAAATTGGTAAAATATACTTTTTCACGAATAACTGGACCAGAAAGTATCAATGAAGACCACTTTCTTTGACTTCAAATTCATTCGGAAATGTCAGAAAATCGTTTGTGTTAATGAAACTCAATGTGAAAATTATTGTCTAAATTCTTATGCCGGTCACACTATTATGCTACAATATGAATTGGTCTCTCTCGTCGAAGCATAAACGAAATAAAAATATTCCGAAGGAAATAAAAAATAAAAATTGCGATCGACCATTTTTTTTTTAACCATTTTTTTTTAAATATTCATTTCCGGAGTGGAAATGAATATTAACTAGTAACTCAATAAAACGGTCCCATGAAAATCCGACCACTATAAACTTTATTCCACCTTATTGTCTAATTGCACTTGACTATAAATAAAAATCATTTTTAGAGAACTCAGATGTAAAATTACAAGACTTATTAAATGGTAGAAAAGCTGTTGTACAAGATTTATTTTAAGATCGCGCAAAAAGCCTTATTTATGATTAACTAAGCTACGTTTTGCGGGAGGCCTATTCTAAGTTTATAACTATATACTTTGTTATTTTTCTGTCGTTGTTGATTTATAAGAAAAGATGTAAAGAAAAAAAAAACATAATTTTATACGAACTACATAGTAAGCACCGAATGCTGCCATCAAAAATAAAATGATCCAGTGAACAATCAAGCGAACAGCCTCGGAAAGTTGAGGGAACTTCATCACTCAGAGACAGGCGCGGAAGGGCTACGTGTTTCAATAAAGAAATGTAGGTTCGTACAAGCATTCACATCGATTAAAAACACATTTCTAAGTCAACTCTAGAGCATAAACATAAAGAGTAGAGACCTTTCATCAATCATACACGACGTCATCATTAGTCTTCATCAGCGCACGCTCTTCCAAAATACTAAACGAACTCATCCATCTACGCGTATCAAGTACTTCATACTTTCATCTGGTCCATCATACTTCCAGCTCAGTCGTCCACGTAGTTGAGAGGTGCTGCGACACAACAGACTCGTCGTCGTGTCGCTCCCAACAATTACTTTCGAACAGTGATTTATAATTTTCCACAAGAAATTGGAAAGTCTTTTAAGCGGCTTACGTGTAGTAGCGCGGTTTAGTGCAAGTTCGCTCTGTGAGCGCCTCGATAAGTAGGCGGCAGGCGCGCAATCGGCGTCGGCTTTTTAATTTCCCCCGGGAACCGAACCTTAACGACCGCGACCTGACTACCCGAGACCGAGCCGCTGAACACTGGCGACATTGTTTCTAATGTGTTCCTTTCAATAATGTCGATGAAGCGTCGCCGCCCGCACGCCCCCCGCCCCGCTCCAGCCTCGCCACGCGCCCACACGCGGTATAACACATACATCGTGAGGTATTCCGCTGTTTTAGAAAATTAAATCGCGCTTTCGCTCGGAATGAGAGTTATTTGGGTGACTCACTCGCGATGTTACATAAATTGCTGCGTACAGACTACCGTTCAAAGGCTACATAGCATAGCATGCCAGAGTAATAGACTTATACAAGCATGATAAATACCTATATTTGTATATATATAGGTATCGGTCTATTTAATAGTAGATCAATGTTAAAGTTGTACACAATAGTTTCAGCAGAAAATGTTTCGTTGTAGAAGTGCATTGTAACGTTACAAACTCCTCACATTATTTTGCATTACACATTACATTACATTTGCATTGCGGTAGTTAAGAAGTACTGTTCAAGTGAATACTTAGTCATACTGCGTCGGTAGAATACGGCAAACCACCGGCTGTGACGATGAAGAAGCGCTGCGTCCATCACGCGATGCTTTGATAGAGCCGGCAGAGCTTACAGTGAGTGTCGATTAAGTGACTGTTTGCAGTGGCCCATCCGCGGCTCCCGGCTCTCGGTGACGTAATAGGACGGCTTGTACAACAAACTAAGTGCATCGCGAGCTTGGATTTCCTGTTGGATATAAAGTAGACTCAATGACGAAAATCTAAAAGATAATAATATCGGTGTATCGTAGCACTAAGGGCCCAACAGTTTAGTTTCCCCGGGCAGTTATCGGTAGTTGTTTATTTTATTTTAGATCAGCTCTAAATAACAAACGTTTTTGTCGGAAAAAGGTCGATCATAAATATTGTGAATTCTGGAACGAGTTACGTCATACTCGTAGTTCGGGACTAATAGTCCACAGTGGAACAGTAAATATTAGTGCAGCAGTGCAACTATTAGCAAGTGTATCTACTGGGAGTTATTAATACTTGTCAACTGCGTATCGTGGCAGCCTGGGGCTATGGGGCAGGGCAGGGCAGTCCAGAGAGGTTTGTGTTGTATCGCGCATGAGCGTTGTAAGCTTGTTTGTTATATTATAGTTGATCTGTTGAGTGGCGAATAAAGACATGATACTAAATTAATTTATACTGATGCCAATATTTATTTTGCCATGAATTAAATCATCATCATCATCAGCACCGCCTTTCCCAAACTACATTATGTTGTGGTCGACTTCCAGTCTAACCGGATGCAGCTGAATACCATACATATCTTTTTTACTATTGTTCATAAAGCTTGCAAAAATAACTATCTTTCTTAATACCGTCATCCGAATCGCTAATTTATTTGTTATATAAATCATCAAACATAAATTCACCTCCCTTCTTACATAATATTGTTTCATTCGTAGAAAAAGTAAATGACGGAAAATAACCCTACATTATTTACCTGACGATATTTTGTGATGTTTATTTTTTTCATTGCTGCCGACTAAAGTAACGTTAGTAGGTACTTGTGGAGATCCTGGGCTTGTCGTAAAAAATAACAATCGACGACAACACGACAACAGGCGGACACTTCGAACCTAAGCCAAGCTTTTCAGTTTACACAACACCGAGAAATGTGAAGCAGTTAAACAAATCGTACAAATACTTTCTTACAAACTGTTACGTGTTTTTAAAACAAGATTATTTCCGTTATTGTCCCTTGAAATACCTACAACTGAAAATAATAAATGCATTTCATTTAAAGATATAAATAAAAGATTGGAAGCTCCATTTATCGTAGTGTGATAGCTGACAGTGCGGCTCATCCCGCTATCCCGTCATCCCGCCGCGCGACGTGCGACGCGCATTCTACGTAAATTCTGTGCTGTCTGTGCAAATCCGCGACAGGCGCGTCGCGTGCGACTGCGACAGGCGCGACGTGTCGCCCCCCCCCCCTCCCCGCCCTACCGCGCCTCTCTCTCGCCCTCCCCTTTAAGCCGCTTTGCACTACCCATTTTCCGCATCACAATATTTCGCACATTTCACCCCCGAGGAAATTTTTATTTACATATACACGTCTTAGATTTTACATCTCGTGGAAATCCGAGAATCCTCTTCTTAAATAACGGTTAAAATGTACATTGTTGTAATATTTTGGAGCGAACTCGTACATTTGTCTACAATACCTATGTATAGGAGGGTATATCGGCGGGCTTTTCAATAAAATCTTTTAAGCAGGCAGCTAACCTTCACAAAATAAATGTAAAATGTAAATGAACGTGAACGTTAACGCTGATTCACGTAGTATTGAAACTAGTAACAAGTACAATTATTGTAGACAAATGAAGACATTCGTTAGTTAGAGTTAGGCAGTAAACAAACTTGAAGAGTTAGCGGCTGTGTACCGTATTGTGAAATTAATTCTGTAAACTAATACACTAGGCGCTCTCTGGTAATTTTTCCCGGGAGTCTGAAGTATTCGCATAAATTACCCAAAGTTTCGCGACTAAATAAATACTTGGAGTTCTGTAAACGCTTGTGTTATTAACATGACTTATAGATGTTGTTATATTGTGTCAGTATTACTTGCTCAACGCTGTGGTACGTTAATAAATAAAACAGATGGTTCTTATGTGGCTGCCAGGTACACCTGTGCTGGTTAACTTCGCTTGAAGTTTCGCGAAATGTCGGCACATTGTGTAAACCTCTGCGTGTCTATGGCGGACCGTCACCGTCAGTCCCACGGGACTACCCATGCAAATGCCATGTAAGCCACACTTGTGTGGGGACTTTGAGAATTTGTGCTATCGGGAACAAATATCATGACTATTACGTGAGTTTTGACGATTGTGTAATTCAGGCTGCGTCCAAGAAAATGTTCAATGCATTTTCTCTAAGGACGTCTACTGCATACTTTTGTCAAGTCCAGAACAAAATTACGGTGGTGATTGGGACCCATAGTCACAGATCATATTTATTGGCTATCAGCTGAAATACGAACCCTGAACCAACCTAAAACGTTATATTCTCTACATGATTTTAATTAAGTATGCTCAGACTGTAAGAAATAGTGATACGCTTCACGAGAACCGCGTTCCAATAGCATTAGGACACCTGTTACTGACACTAGACGCACAGATTACTTCACAACCTCGCTCAGCTCAGCTCCGCTCCGCTCAGGCCGCACTTACATTCATTGTGATTGAGAGTTGGATTTATGGCCGGAATTATGTCCCGGATCGAGTCATTCACAGGTGTACCCGCGATAACAGATACTTTGGACACGTTCATGTCGTTCATGAGCCTCGTTATCTTAAGTCTAGCTAGACGTTTTAATGACGAGAACAAGCTTTGATTTACACTAGGTAGGCCTCCTTCAGAATTTGTTCAGAATATTGTGCCTGAACCCGGTTTGGTCTAACTAGTGTAAAGAACTAGATAAACGATCTTTTCAGAGTCAAATGTTCATATTGATTATCGGAATTCAAATCTAGCAAGCTAGGCAAGAAGATTTCTGTAAGACAGACCTTTCAAATCGTCATATAAACTACATCGTATAGAGAGTATGAAATGAACCGTATCATATCGCATACGTGTGAGGCGCGTGTGAGCCGGCGCGGCACATGTGTGATCCAGTTAGTGTGGCCGCGTGGCGATATTCGGCGTCTGTTTACACCCGTATTTACGACGCGTCGTAAAGCTGAGCCGAATTCACAGCCAAATCTTTATTCAAAGTGTACATAAAATCGCAACAAAAATACGATCGTTGTTTTATGTGTCGTATCGCGACAATTACATTATAATGTTGTGTTCATGTTCCGCCGTATTGGAGCTGCCGCATGCCGCCTGCAAGGAATTACCACGTTAGTGGGAAAATCTAAAGGTACGTTGATACAAAGTTATAAGACATTAAGTATAAATTGAAGAATACATAAATACCCACGCGTTGAGCTCCTTGTTTCCATCACCTGAATTTCAAGCAGTTTATATTACAACAGTTTTAAGACTGAAGATAATCTGTGTCATTTGTTGCAATATAACACTGGCACTTCGTAAGTATTCTTTCTTGCCTACGTTGATTTTTCTTGGGTTTGTGGTAAATGATTGCACTGCTGGATTTTGAACTCTCGGTAGTGAGCGGGGCGGTGAAAATCCAACAGTGCGCTTTTATTAAAGCTATGTGTCGATCACCTTGTGTTAGTGAAAACTGGCATCAAAAGTAATCCGCGATTTCCAGTATGGTATCGTGAGAGATACAAACGCAACGGCTGACAGCTTCAAGCAAAACGTAGAACTAAAGCGGACGATTATACTATTGCTTTTCCGAGAATATCGCCTTTGGTGAGCATCGAAATACTCGACATTTGCTAGAAAATACGTGGATTTTCTAACGGTACCCATCAGGCCAGTATCCCCCCCTACTGTTGCCGATATAAACCTTATTCATCATCTGCCTAACCTTTCTCCAATAAATTATGTATGTTCGAGTCAGCTTCCAGTCTAACCAAATGCAGCTGAATACCAGTAAATACTAGCATACCAGTAAAATACTGGCATTCAGCATGGGGCGACTACCTATCTGACGTCTACAACCCAGTTAGTACGAGGTAATAAGATGCTCCTGGTAAGACTGGTTATATCAGACTTTTGTAACTATTGTCAAAGATACACAAATGGTAGCTGGGACCAACGACTGAACGTGCTTCAAAATTGGGTCTGTAATGGATAGCCCCATCCACCACCCGTCCTAGGCAAGTGCTGTTTAATCTTGGAGATGTGGATTTTCAAGGTACCACAGCGCTAATTAATAACGATTGTAAGGCGACCCTTGCAGCTGTTATTATTTAGCCACGAGCTCTTATAAACCTTAGAATAAATCTTATTATGTTTTTTTTTTTATGGGACAAGCCCGCCACACTATTCCCAAACCACTGTAACTCCTGAAAGCCAGAATCAACAGTGGCGATCACCAGAAAAGCACCGAGACAATGAAGCTTGACGAAGTCCCAGAGAATGAATTTAACTGTCTTGGATCCCGCAACGAAATTAATCAGAAAAGTATAGTGGAGGAGTAGAAAAAAAATATTATGTATATTAATTTGTTTCTTTTGAGTACCTAAATAGTGTTCAGTTGCTCACCTATGAGGTGCGCTGGAGTCGAAGGACGTGGCACGTGTTCCACCACCCTGCATCGCATGCCACTTGTATAGCATCCTTAATGTGCCTATTAGCGATAACTTACCATATAACGAGCACCTGTGCCAGTGTGCGCTCATAAATAATCGTTTTAATTCCATTACCGCTTCCGTTTGATTTAGTTAGTCGAGCGCGCGATCACGCGCCGCGAGTTACTGAATATTAGTGATCATGCATGTCACGGCTTTAATGCGTGCCGTTATTTGGGGGCCAAGTTACAAGATGGTGACATATACTTAGAAACAATCGTATTACACCAACCCAAAGTAACAACATGACATGGTCACTTGGCCAGGGAGACGATGATGACGAATTGACGATGTCTTATGTCCGGTTTCTTAAATAAATTCTTAATAATTATTCGTTCAACAAAGTTACAAACTTCCTTGATCCAGAAATAAGATATCGAACCAATAATCACTATAAAACAGACACACTCCGGTTCTAAACTTTGGAAACCAGGCACAGTCATGTTCCAAGAATATTTCAAGTGTTGTTTGAAGGAGGTTTATCTTTATATCAAAAGTTATGTTGTCTGATATTTATAGTCATGAGAACCGTGTCAATAGCGTGTGTTCGACGACATCTCATTGATAAAACAATACCAGCGGTGCAGGTGTGACTTGCTCCTCTTACGTATGCGACGAGATCAGGGCAATGTGTTATATTGAGATTGATTCCATTTCACGTGTTGTTGAGATGAAGACTAAACTAAATTGGTTAGAGACCCATCTTCTTGTGAAATACTTGAGTTCCTTCTATCTGGCCGAATATTGATGCTCCAAAATTTATCTGCCATAAGACACTTGACACAATCTTATTTATACGAATATTTTTAAGGCATAAAAATTATTTAATATGGTTATTGTTTGGCGAATGTTTGTATGTCCGAATTTACAATGGCATACTTTTAAGATGGCAGAATTTTATTTTGTATCTTGGCAATGTTCAAATTCCGCAAAATTTCGTTAAAAATAACGTTTATCTATAGCGACGATTATTTGGTACAATTTCGCTTGGCATAGGGCATCATTCTATGAAGATGGCAGAATTTCATTTAGAATTATTTTATTTGGCATTATTTCCATTTCCATAAAATAGCATTTTTAACCTTAAATTAAAATTAAACTAATGTCTTAAAAAGTTAATATGTTGTGCTACAAAAGTTAGTGACAGAAACGAATCGCTCCAAAACCGACTTCATGTAGTCTTGTCTGACCCTAGAGTGTAATTTAAGCCCGCGTAGGTGCGGTGGTTTTAACGCTCGCCACCGTGGGTGAGGCTGGCAGGCTACATGGACCGCCGGAGCCGTGACAGAAACCATGCCTGCTGCATGTTGCATGCTTGCTTGCATGCTGCATTCTTGCTTGTATGCTGGTTGCATGTTTGCATACTGCATGCTTGCTGCATGCATGATGTATGCTTGCCTGATCAGAAATATGCAGCGATAAACATTATCGTCGTATGTTTGTGGCAAAATAAAATGTTCAATCAATTTTATTATTATGGTAAGAAATACAAAATTATTCTAACTATGAATTTTCTGTAATGTGATAGATGAGGCTTTTTATTATTATGCATTTATATAAATGCCTCAAACCATTCTGACCTGACTTAAATGAGTGTCTGCTAAACGATTATCTGCGAAATGAAGTTTATGCTATCCTCTGTTATCCAAAATAATATTATGACATAAAAAAATCTGCTATACAGGTGAAAACCCCTAACGTATGGCTATTTTCGCTAATGCTAGGCGACACCTAAGTGGATGCCTAAATCAAAGCTCACTGTTGCATTCTCAACAGTGCGGAGAGTTTAGAATAACAATTATTCGTATTCATTTATTTTGGTGTCACTTAATGTTAGTGGAAACGAGCTTAGTCAAGGATTTCCTCTTTAAAAAGCACCATCCAACATAATTTTCATCTATCCTAGACACCAAGCATCGTATTGGTATCTACCAATACGATGCTTGGTGTCTATAGATCTTTCACTATAAGGAATCTTCCTTATAGTGAAAGATCTATAGGTGGCGACATAGAGAGGAATTGCAGTGACAGTTGTGAAACAGACTGTGGAGTATTCATGGTTGTTTCCTGGTGATTTCTCACGGGGGTTATAAAACAATCGCAACATTAGGCACGCGTTGTTATAGCAGCGGTTCAGATAGAATGTGGAAGCTGAAACGCGCCGATATCGCCAGCGAAAGACGGCCAAATATGGTCAGAAGGGTCAATCCATTCAATGCTCGTAACTTATAGAGCATAATTTATTCGTATTGAACTTACTGAGGCAAACCACTATCACGTTAATATTGTTTCTACAAAGTGTTTCTTCAGTCTTCTTGGTGCTTTTGTATTTGTCAGACAGAATCCTTCCAGTTTACGAGTATAGGTACCTACTTATGTTGATCTTGGAGTACCGACTGGCAGTCACCAACTGAGTAGGAAGAACTAGGTTTCAAAACCTGCTTGTTGTTTTTTTTTTGGCAGTGAAACGCTGAGGACTTTAAGATCTACAATCTACTGATACGAATTCAGTATGGCTCGTTGACAGCTTTGGTCCTTCTGAGACTGTTTACACAGTGTTCGGTGGCAGCGTATAATTCGGCGCGCGGCGCAGACGCCGGTTGGACCGGTCCTCCTTCCGCTCCCCCCCCGCCGCGGTGCCAACTCCCCCCACTGGTCTCCTGCCCCGTACCGCGACCAGTTCTGCGAGGCTAGTGGCACTCGCAAAAACTGCCACAGTCCCGCCGCAAGCCTTCGTCCTATTTGTTTTGGTAATGTCCGAGAATCGCGGTCAGTAGAAAACCGTGAGTGTCGTGGAATGTCAGCGGTGTCGGTGCAGTGGTGTCGCGAGTGTCCAGTGTCGAGGATGTAGTGTCGGCGGGAGATGTCGCGTGCAACAACATGCTCGCCGTCCGCCATGCGAAGGTACTCCTACATCCTACATGTCATACTGTCACGACGAGCCCTAAGGGGGCACCAACTAGTTATATACGTGAATTACTGTGAGATTTAAAGCTGTTGAGAAGCAGATAATGTTAATTTTATCAAAACAAAATACCGGTTCATTATATTTTAGTCTAGTGATCAATTATGTGAGTTATTCTAAATTGTGAGTTAGACGTAGGTGTGGAGGCAGACCACTTTTCTATTAATCATAACACTATCATTGATCTTAATAATATCTAATCGTTATGAATTTAAATATCTTGAGCACGATAAGTTCGTCGTGTTAGTTTATAGGTTCAACGTTAGAATTATGCTTAACGTAAGAGCGCTAAAAGCTCTACTCACTGCCGCCCTGGGGAGCATCACTTGCGAGGAATATGGCTCCACTACTTACAATAATCTGCACAGATACGGAGTAGTGAATTCCACATCTTTACAGAAAAGAGGAACATCTCACAGTGTGCGTGTCCCGAGGGGCATGTTAGAGGATGTTAGAAGCGCGTAACACAATGTTTATAGCCGATGTCTCCCCAAGCGGCAGCTCTACTGTCGACAAACAAATTAAAGCAAGAGGTAGTACCTACTGCTGATCATCTGCAATGATCCGCGGGACATTAGGGGCAGCTGCGGCTAAATGACGCGGCACTAACAAAGGAACCTTGCCATAACCGAGCAATGGCGCGGAAACTTCGCAACTACTCGCGAACGCCATGCTGATGACTTACTCATCGATTGCGTGGTGATTTTTAATCAACACAGAATTTTGCAGAAAACCCTGTACTTGTCTTATCTGATGTAACTGATGAACAAATTCATAATGCGATTTGATCAACATTATCAATGTTCTAACTCTGTCGGCTCCACACAATTCTTTTCGGACTTTAAAAAACGTTTCCTCAAAAGTATTTCCCTCCCAGTTTAGGCTATTCATGAGCTATGTGCTGCATCGTGTGTACGACAGCCGGCACTGACAGCCTAACGTGCTCTCCTAAGCACGAGGTCTCGGGGCGCATCATATGACGTGCTGAACGTTGTTGGCTGTTTATTTATGTTCCGTTTACACACAATTTCAGAACTTTACAGAACTTACAGAAATCCCACTCCAAACAGTGCGCGGTGTGGTGCATCAGAATATCTAATTTCATCTTACTACTAAGCCCGATTGTATCAAGTTAAATGCATTTTGCTGTATTTCTATTATTGACATTGTACACGAAAGGTAGTTGTAACATGCATAAAATGGAGTGAATATTCTGTTCTTTTCTGTAGCATGTATTTATATGTGTGTTGCACATTGTGCTGTTCTGTCGAGTGTTAACGTTTTACGACACGATGTGAGAAAACAATGGGATACAGCGGTAGAACTATTTTGTGGTTTAAGGATGCAATATCTAACACGAAACAATATGATTTGATTCATAATTATCTTCATCAAACGAGGTGTGTATACGTTGAGTGCGTTCTGCAAGCATCACCGCTCACCAGCACAAAATTGTTCTGGTGAGCTTGCAGAACGCACACAGCACGAACAGCTTAGATGATAGACCTGCATCACCCATTACAATCTCAACACGCCATCCAATCGCCTACAAGCTATGAATAAAATTGAGAATCATAAAAAAACCCTGTATCTGCTTAGTTTATCCGAGGACCTCGTGGCATAATAAAAACAGCCGCTCGAGTCGCAGGTTAAGCCGCGGTTGCCTAGATTAGACCGTGGATTAAAAATTGCTGGGCAATTGATTCCGTGGTCCACAGAAGTTCGCTATCTAGGAGTTACTTTGGATAAAAAGCTTAATTGGACAAAACATGTTAATAAATTACGCGTTAAAGGAGCTCAAGCACTCGGTTCTCTCAATCCCATACTTAACCGCAAAAGTAAGCTCAGCGCAAACACCAAACTTAGGTTATACACCACTCTAATTAGACCTTGCATCACCTACTCATGTCCGGTATAGAGTAGTACCTGTCAATCCAATTATAACCTGTTACAAACAATTCAAAATAAAGCAGTTAAAATTGCCTATAACACTCCTTTTAAAACTAATCTTAAATCACTACACAGAAATATAAAGTTACCTAGCATTACAAAATTCATTTTAAAATTAACTCGTAAATTCTACAACAAAAATAAATGTCATCCAAATACATTAATTGCTAACATAGGTGAAATTAAATTGAAAGATTTGCGACATATCGATGGATACGGTACATACAAGCTTCCCCATCACTACGTGTTGTTTGCACACAATACTGATAACGCGTCGTAGCTGGGCCCGTACGATGTGCCAGCGCTCCCCCGCTCCCACCGTATACAGTGAGCGCGCGGGAGGCGCGGTAGCTCGTGCGCCGCTGGTGGCCACGCGCGATCACCTGAGCGGCTGTTTGCACCGGTCGCACTTACGCTAAACGCGTAGTAAAGTTTTTGCTGCTACCCCCCCAATTATATAAATGAAGTTATTACAATAACTTCATATGATAATGTTAAATAATTAATTAATAAATGTCTCATGTTGTGATAAGATAATAAACATTACTACTATATACTTATAAAGGTGCTCTTAGCCTGCAAAAGTGTTTGTTATTAATATTAGTGTAACTGTTGCTTTATTTTAAGTTCTACAGCTTTGTATATTTTTATGTTAAATAAAGAATTTTTCTAAACTAAAAAAAAAAAAAAGACCGTGGATTGGTTGAACACCCATTACATACCGAGTTTCCTCTCTGACAACCAGTCTTACCAAGGAGTATCGTATTACCCAGTACTATCTGGGTTGTGGAGGTCTGATAGGCAGTCCCTCCACGTAAAATACTGGTATTTAGCTGCTTCTGGTAAGACTCAAAGCATTTATTTTCAAGTAAGCCAATTACAGGCACTTTTGAATTGTCGAAACAAACATGAAAATTAAATGTAGCTACAGTCCCAGTCACAAGACATAAAAACTGTGAAAGTACTGTAGTTGCCCATTCCCTAGCGTAGATCTAAGAACGGGCAAGAAACTCCATGGACACTCTTTTAAATCAGAATATTGTTACAAAATCTTGGTAGAACTGGATCCTGATGGACTGGAAGCTGACCCCAGCATAGTTGGCAAAAGGCTAGATAGATGATGATCTACTTAGTTTATCCACTCAATTAGTGCTTGAATCGAAAATGAGTAGAAACTACATCATATTTCCTACTCATAAATTAGGTCAGGACTATTTCACATTTTGGCCGTCCGTCGATACGAAAGTTGGAGTTTTTGTTCGTTTACGCGCTATGGCGCTATGTAACAGTCATCAGCGCAGCGGCAGCGGTGTAAACAAATTGAAGAAGGCAGGCTGTCGCCGGCGCGGCCGAGTGGCGACACAAAAACTTGCATAACTTATAGCGTCCGACACCGGACATGAAAGAATCGGATATGAAATTTCGTTTCAAATAAAATGTTTATATTTTTTGGTGTTCTTAGAACGTTGAGATAAAAGGGGATGCATAAAAAACAATTGCGCGAGTGTAGAGTGACGAAAATGGAAAAGCAAGAAATGAGTAGGTAATTAGAGGAAGTTTAGAAGTGGCGCCTGTTACAGATAAATTTAAAGGGAGTCTTGTATTGGTACACGTATGACCATGTGACGAGTAGGGATGCAACATGCCACTACAAAAGTTATGGATATGAATGTTGGTGGATATAGAGGAAGAGCAAGGCCAAAGAAAAGATGGATGGATTGATGATGTAAAAGATGATGATGATGATGTAAAAGATGATGATGATGATGTAAAAGATGATGATGATGATGTAAAAGCAGATGATGATGATGATGTAAAAGATGATGATGATGATGTAAAAGATGATGATGATGATGTAAAAGATGATGATGATGATGTAAAAGATGATGATGATGATGTAAAAGATGATGATGATGATGTAAAAGAGAAAGGAGTAAATGATGCCGAGACGTCTGACAGGGGAGAATGGATGAACGTAACGCAAAATAGTTGCGCCGATACCGAGTAGAATGGGAGACGAGCAGGAAGATGATGACGTGTGCATATAAAGTTGATTGGTAAAAGAGTTGCTTGTAATGTAAAAGTCACGAAACTTCTTAAATTTTGAAATAAACTACATAAGTATATAATAATTATTTATTTATTTGAACTTCATGTACCTACAAGAGTGGTACATAGGCGGAGTTACTGCCACAAGGCATTCTCTACCAGTCAACCTTTGGGTTAAATAGGAAAACATAGTGATAGGGTACAAAATAATGTCTAAAAAACAGACGTCTTGTTAACGAGAATGTATATACTTATATTGATACTAATACACATATACACATAAAATAAACTAATAGATATTCTATCAAATCCCAAAAATTAAAAATAAAATAGCGAGAAAGCTAATAATAATTATTAAAAATAATATAATAATTATTTTATAATTATAATCTCTTTCAGAGAATGCTACCGTCAGTACCATCCCAAACAGGATTGTAGTGGATTCTAATTAATTTTGTCTCATAAATATAATAATATCCTGAGAGAGCGTTAAGAGTGTCCATGGAGTTTCTTGCCCGTTCTTCTCCATAGAGATCTACGCTAGGGAATGGGCAACTACAGGACTTTCTCAAGTTATTATGCCTTGTCACTTTGACTGTAGCTTAGCTTTTTTTGTTGTTTTTTTGACATTCAAAATTGCCTTAATGGTCTAATTGAAATAAATGCTATAAGTTTGAGTTGAGTTTGACTCATTCATTATTATCAGAAAACTAATAACAATAAGCAATCAACAGAATTAAGCAGCAATCCCGGCGCGAGGAAATACCCATAAAACCCCCTGAACACGAACACGGCTTTCTTCTAGATAATCCTTGATATATCTCATAGCAAACAGAAGGACTTTGTAACAGTGTTCTTTTGCTATTCATATTATTCTAGTCAGCGAAACTAGGATGGTACGTAATTTAAAGTAGTAGCAAGCCTAAACAAGCTGAAGTTGAGTTTATGTCATGTTCTGATACAGGCTCAGAGGCTGATGTTTGTTTAGGACAAGCACTGATTTCACGTGATTTATGTAGTCTGCTGATACAGAACGACTGCGAGTTAGAAGAGGGTGAACGTGTTCTGAATGAGGCTTGCTGGCGTTCGAATTTAATAAAATTATAATTCTATCATGCCTGTCATACTCCCGAGCTTACGTTGCAAAGGTATTCAAATCATAGCTTTACATACTAAGCGTACACATTTTTACTTAAAACCCGAAACCAAAGAATCAATATATTGTTGTACCTTCTCGTGCACCGTTACGGTTCTGTTTTGAAGTAGTACTTTTCATAATATCTGAGTCAAGAGAGCAAACCGATTTCCGACCCTTTTGGAGGGCCTTCTTCAGCCTCTCAGAGCATTGTTAGCCACATGTGTCCGAGTCGAGGACAGCACTGCAGTACTCGCGCGAGGACGAGGAGTCATTAACCAGTGCTGACAGGACAAAGCGCATAAATACGGCGGGGGCGAGTGAACGAGCGAGTCGGGTGAACGAACTGAACGCAGCACAAACGCTCATTTGTACCTGCACTTTAACAATTATTTTTGCATACGTGTGACAGTGTGGGCTAGCTCTTTGTTTTAGTCTCTCTAGCTAAATTATATTTTAGTCTAAGGGTGGTGGGAGACTGTGCAAACTTTTATATAACAATAAAAATTGTCAAATTGTGTAAAGTTTGTTGAATTTAAATGTGACTTTTGTAGTGAGTCTTTATTTGACCAATGAATGTCTTGTAATAATAATATTTAGATCAAATCACATCTGAGAGCCAGCTACAAAACTTTTCAATGTTACCATTTATAAAGATATAAGTTTAATTGAATGCTCTAACATTATCTAAAAATAGTGTCACACACACCGGCTCTACACAGCCTTTTATTTCTATTATTCGAGTTTAACAACCTCAAAGTCCTCAAACTCGTTTTGATCTCCAAATCATTCGCAACTAAACAGAACGTATAGTATATCCATCATTACTTCCAGCCCGGGTCGTTGCGAACTTGAAGTGATTACGGCTGAATATTGTCCTATTCCAGTCACAATGCGAGCATTATCGTCTGTGTGCCGACTGCCGACACGCGCGTGCCTCGTGCGAACAAAAAGTGTTAACTGCTGTTTATAAGTACCTAGATTATGCCATGCAACAGGGAAGTTAGAGAAGGTTGACTACAAAATGATTTGATCGGTAGCCAGCGATTAGCGAACCAATGAGTGGTCCACGAAAAAGGTCACTTTATTGTATGTCAGTAGATTGAACTGATTGAAAAAATTAAGAAACGAGTGTCATGGTATCTCTTT
This sequence comes from Xestia xanthographa, assembly GCA_905147715.2. Taxonomy (NCBI): domain Eukaryota; kingdom Metazoa; phylum Arthropoda; class Insecta; order Lepidoptera; family Noctuidae; genus Xestia; species Xestia xanthographa. The sequence goes on along the minus strand of LR990653.1, from coordinate 30,757,934 downwards.
ACTTGTTTATAACCATTCTTCTGCCTCTAACACAATTTATTTGGGGTCGGCGTGCATGGTTTCTTCTTTCATAGCTGTTAATTTTGTCGTCATCTTAGCAGCTTTCACACACAACTCTGAATTGATCCGCCCAAAAGAAGCTCTTACGCGGTGTTATATATATAAAATATCAAGGCTTGGTCCCTGATAATAGACAGCAGAATATCCATTCCGTAGGAGGGCCACGGCTACAATTATTTGACACTCAACCTACTTGTTGTAGAACAGCGGTGGCCCAGTAGTGTCGGCCCCGACTTACGAACAGTAAGACGTGGGTTCGAAACTTCGAACCCAGGCAGGCATTACTTTTTGTAATTTATTTCATCACCGCTCCTCTCAAAATGGTGAAGGAAAACATCGTGAGGAAACCGGCATGTCCTAGAACCGAAAAATTTGAAGACATGGTCACATGTCTCCGCATTTTTGACATCTACCAATCCGCACTGGGCCCACGTGGTGGATTACAGCCCATTCCCTCTCATAGAGAGGAGGCCTGTGTCCCAGCAGTGGGAACATTAATAAGCTAATGATGATGATGATTATGAATCTACTTGTTTTTAGGTTTTGCATGTTAACGGAAAATGGGAAAAATGCAGTTACAAACGGCACGCAATCATTGTTTACTTCAACTTGTGATGACGTAAGAATATTTTCAAGTAGTTTTTGCGTAGAATCGTTTAAATATATCTTGCTTGGTGTCCATGATTTGTGTGTCAGAGCCGATCGAGTTAGTACATGTTATTATAACACCCAATGATCGCAAAAACTTTTTCGAGAGGTTGTTGCTCGGGTTACAGAACACAGTTATTGAAATCAATATTATGTTATCAATCTTATTGTTAGCCATTAAATATGATTGTGTATTTTGACTTGTTCCCAAGATACTATGGCGCAGTAGCGAAGATTCATAAAACAGTACTCTTGGCGAATAATATATGAGTGAAGATGTCAATTTACTCGTTTAATAATGTACCGACAGTACTAGTTATAAGGTCTCTCAGAATAACTTCATACCAAAGTTGTATTATTAGGAGTTGCTGAGAACTCGCTATATCGGAGACTTTTACTTTCGTACTGAGACGTGGAATGAGGCGTAACCTGTATCTACGTATATATTATTGCGACGATAATGATCTTGAAACGCGTCAAGGGCGCACTTGAACTCGACCTTACCTTCTACTAACCGAATAAACCGAAAATCTCACTTGTTACATACGGAATAGAGTCCAAAGCTAACACTAATGTTGTTAATGTGATACTCTAGCTAGATCATTTCTACAGAAAGCCCAATCTGAAAATTGCGAATGAGATGAGTGACAAACACTGTAAATTATTTATCTATTTACTATTTATTTTATCAAAGCGTATACGAAGCAAACGGGACAGTTTTTAATACAAATACTAAATTATACTATTTTTTTTTTTAATATTCTTTATTTTCTGTACTACTATGTTTACAGCAGAAAAAAAAATAGGCCTTACTTAATTAATTTTAAATGGTTACAGCGTTTCTTTGAATCAATTACAAAAATAAAACTTATTTAGACATAGTAACATTGGACAAATGCATACATATTTTACTACTAGAAGACATTTAGAAGTACAGGATTGACAAATCGATACTCAATTAAGATTGTATAATAATTTATGAGATTAATTTTTCAGTATGTCGCTGTTTTAAGCCTCTCTGAACTTATATGTTACTGTAACAAGATGTTGATGCTGATTTTTGCTTTTTGATACATTTACTTCGGAGAAAATTAAACAATAAAAAATCCTAAAAGTATGAACCCAAATTTATTACGACAGCCAGAAGTGTCCTTGAAACCCTCCGATTTCTTGGAATGTATTATAACACATAAGCATATTGAACTTCTTTGAAACCAGATTTCAAGTACTATTAATGTACCAATATGTTGATACTTTGATATTCAGTGACGCGTGCCGCATGCCGGTGATACAACACACATATTATGTAGGCATGGGGAAGGAGAGGTTTTTATTATAACTTGATATGTTTGCTCTATTAAGTTAGTAGGAGACAGGATTCTATTCTCGTCATGTTCAGCTTAATGGGGCAGAATGTTCGCGGGCCTGGCGACAGCGGGGGGTGGAGGGGAGAGGGGAGAGATGCTTCTGATCATTACATAGCTCATTAAGTTCATTTATAGTCATTTATCTAACATGCACGCCTCGATTATGTGAGACACGAGGCTATTATGCTGGGCTATGGCCTAGCCTAGTAGCTACACGATTTTGCTACTTAGAATGATAGATTGTCGTATCAAATCGTGTTTTAAATAAATTGTATCTATGCTATTACTCGTCTATGTTCCATTTAACCATCTCTTACATTATTAATACTACCATCAATCGTACTATTCTCCTTTAAATAGCTGAGCATTTACGCCTGATAACCTTAAAAGTCACAGATATACTAAAAGCATTGCACGCGATACTCTCGCGATTCAATTAATCGCGTTAATGTTGCCGAGCGAGTCTTTGTGCGCGTAATCTGCGTCGCAATGAATTCGGTCAATTTGATCCTATCAACAGGTTATAAAGGGTGTTCGTCTATCGTGACGTCACGGCAGTGCCGGCACCTCATTGGTCGCTGCCTAGTGACTGGAGTCGTAGTGTTTTATGGGACACTTCTGCAAGCAGTAGGGGACTTTAATCAATGTCCTGAAAGAACGGGGTTGATATTTTATAGCAGCTGTCCATTCTGGAAATAACCGTAAAACAAAAGCGTGTGTGTCCTGTTCGATTGGTGAAGCTGTAAAAGGAATGCACTTCCCTTATTAAAAACATGGCGGATTAAGTTCTGGGTCCCATGCCACTCTTATCCCTTCAGGGATTTCATTATTTATCTTTCATGTAATAAAGTTCAACTTGAGTGTGATCGGTATTCTCGCTGCGAGTTCGGTCGGCAGGCGGCAGTCGGCGTGTTTGCAAGCTAGGCATTTAACTGTGCTGCCAGCGAGACGTATGGTGCGCGATAACTCTCGGAACAAGCGAGTCGGCATAAATCATAGAGTTCCCCGAGTACATGAGTACACGCGCACCGAGCGCGCCTGGAACACGAGATAAAGGAATTTCGGAGGGTTTGTGTAATCGTTCTTTCGTTTGCATTGAAAAAAGAAAGCTGCAAATGATTGGTGGCATTTAAGAGCTCGGTAAAGGGAAATCGACCAACAATGAATGGGGCCTCAAACTGAAGAATTTCCGAAATAACGACTGTGATGGCTACAGCCTTCATCCAGGGTTGAAAGTGATACCTCCTGCCTACATGGAAATATTATTATTATTGGATGTTCTTATTATACTTTGTTTTAAAATTAATTTTAAGAAAATTTACAGCTAATACATTCGAGTGGTCAAAAGTATTATGTAGAAGAAGGCCAATTACAAGTTTCCACTTATATAAATGCATAAGATGCATAAGATTGACGTAATTATCATAACAGACATTATTTAGACATAAATATCCCTCAAAACATTGTCACTGGTAGGAGCTCCTTTAGTTGCAAGATTCACTCCATGCAGGAAAGCTCGAAATGTTCACAGTTTCACGCCTCCCGCGCGTTGTAATTCCGTATAATCATAATATTTATAGTTGCATATCGCTCGTCGCACCGCTTGCCGCTCGTAAACGCGCGCGTCACGCGTCGGTTTACTGCCGCGGCGCGATAACAATGCCGCGGTCGCACGTACGCGCGTTTACGACGCGCGGCTTAATACTACCTGCCGCGATGATATTGTTTCGACACAATCTCGATTGAGCCCTTCGTTATGTTGTGCGTTGTGTCGCAGATCGGGGAAACAAAGGGGATACGTCGTATGTTCTGTTATTGTTGTGGGGTGGGTTATCTCCGGCTTGGATATTGCGCGGACACATTGGGCCAGCTACACTGCTACAAGGATGTTTTGGCGCTTGACAAAGCACCAAACATTTCTGAAACTAGTTTGAGAAATTGCGTTGAAAAAAAAACCGCAGCGTTAGTTTCGATTTAATAGTTTTCTGTTTCGTATACTCCTATTTGTTAAGTTAGTTTTTTTTTTTAGGTACACTTTTTTATTTATTAAACACAAACTAATAATATTTTCATAATTTACATACTAACTCTATACCTAAAATATAAATTAATAAAATTAAAAATTAAAATTAAATTAATTTTTTTGTTAGTTGAATGTTGAATAGTATTTCAGTGGTCAATTTCTGAAACAAAGATACATACTCGTACAGACATAATTAAGTCATTATCATCAGCATAGAGGTTGCCTATGGCTAGGCTGATGCTCTTTAATTTCAAGCCACTTAGGTCAATTCTCCTGCTTGAGGTCGCTCCGCCTGCTTGAGGTCGCCCCACGAACACGTCTCCCCCAACGGTAATCGGTTCTACGGCTAATATTCTCGCTTCAGTTTTATTCTGTGACATACATATATGTCAACGACTTTGGTTCTCTGACGGATCATTTCATTCCGCATTTGATCTCTCAGAGAGACTCCAAATATTAGCCCATAATTAAGTACCACAATAAATTGCCTACTGTTTCCACTAATATTGTTACGGAGATATCTCCTTATGAAATCTCGTTTCCTAATATTATGAGAGACACCTCCATCTCAACATCTTCAGTGCTCTGTATCACTGTACATTGTATTAGCTCCACACAAGCGCGGCGTCACGTGGAGCCTGTAATTTTTCCAGACTGCCTCCAATATGATTAAGTCACGCTTCAGATACACACAGAAGGACCAAGATAACCTCGGGGATGTCAAGTGGAATCATAATTACTTGTAATCGGTTGTTGTCACGAACCGCAGTGATGTCTACTGCAGTTCGAAAAAAATTCATTGCAGTATTCATAAGTATACGAACGTAGCTTTCAAAACATTCTCTTTTATCGCTTTCCAGTAAACAGGAAGGTAGCTAGAAGGTATTTCCCCCGTTTTTGGACGTTTCCGCCTTTTTCAATATTTTTACTCCCCCGCTTATTTATAAAATATATAGAATGTATGTAGTTGTTAAGAAGTTGTCCTTCTGTACAAGCATTCGGTAGCAATGGTCTGGGGATTCCCTCTCGCCGCAAATTGGCCGCACACGCTCCGAACGTCCTTGACTCAACTTAACTTGATATTCTCGCCTCACAGAGGAAACTATTAACTTAGCTCCTCTTTATATACCTATCTCCACTTCTGGGACTTTGACCTCACAGCTCTATTTATACAATTAAGTATATTAGTAAGCGACCGTTGAGTATAAAATCAGTTTATTTGTCAAATTTCACTAGAAGCACGTAGGCGACGGAATATATCACATATTTTAGCATATTTTTTGTATAATTTGCAAGTCAATATGGAATAATTTGTGAATGAAGCTCATATCGTTTTACAAGACTTCTTTATTTCTACGTGATGAAGTGTTATTACTCCTTATGTTAGGCTTAATGGCGATGTAAAACAACCATTCGCATAAATACAATATTATTATACGCCTATAACTTCTAAATACCAATGTCCTAGAGCAATGCCACTGCCGTGAATGTCACCTGGCACGTGCCGCGTATCTAACAGATATGCTCATTAGGAACAAGAAACACCCTAAGTGCTCATTTCTGGACACGTGGCGCGTTGAGCGGCGCGTTAAGCGGTGCGTCGGGCGGCGCGTTGTGCGTCGTGTTTTTCCGATTACGGAGAGGCGGTGTGTGCAGCGGCGGTGTCATCTGTCATATGTTTGTATGCGCACGCACTGCCTCGTTGACCGCGGCGGTGCACGCGGCGGGCAACGCTGCATCTCAAGCAAACGCGCGTAAAAACGCCTCTCCGTAAACGCTCTCATACATTGTCATATGTTTGAATTTTAAGCGGGCCGCGCCGCACGACGCGCCGCGCAACGCGCCGCGTCTCCGTAAATGAGCCCTAAGCTGGACGACAGTGAGATGAGATTAGTATTAATTCCGAACACTTAATTGCATACAATTAAAAGCTGAAATAAAATAAAAAACTAGGAAACTACAAAGACAAAATAGGAAACGTGTGACATTTTTGTCAGTTCTTATAGCTTTGGTATATTTGTGAACTATCTGAATCTGAATACAAACAACGAACACATCAGAAGTGAGTTCACAACTTGGCGCATGTTCACTCAAATTTGGGAATGTCTTTGGGCACACACAATTTCACATGATGGATCTTTAGACAAGCAATATTGCATCGGAACATAACAACCTAAAGGTTAGGAAAATAGAAAGAAACAATAATAACTTAATAATAAACGTGAGCAACTGTTAATGTATATTTTAGTAAAACTCGCCCGGAAGCAATTTGCTGCTCGCCCGGGGTGTCCCTGGAAAAGCAAAACAATTTAGTTTATTACATCTTCCGGAAATTCCCCCTGAAAATAATCTGGTTAGTCCAGAACCACACCGTAAATCGATACGTTATGATCATAAAATATGTCATTACAAAATAATGTGTCGATTATCACAACCAACAAGTGCCACCGGTGCGTGCCGATCTTTTGTGTAACGTCCGTTAAGTTAACGAACGGTTAGCGGTTTCACAACAACGTAACATCACTAACACCCTTCCAGCTTAACTGTAGTTACAGATAAGTCGGAAAATCAGTTTTAAAAAAAACACATTTATACGGAATCACTTAATACCGGCTGCATTCGTCCAATAAACAGCCAATTTATGACGAAGCATTTCTCAGAAACATGTTCAACATAAAAGGTGTTCCAATAACTCTGGTAAAGCGTTGCCTAATTAACTGGTAACAGTTGCCAATTTAGCAATAGCAGGTTACCCAGAAGTTGGGTGTTTGACGACTTGTGAATACGCACTGCTCACCCACTGCAAAGATACCGCTAGGTTGCTGCTATATAACTAGTACAATAGTGTTATGTACACGTCAATAAAAGGCAGAGATCTGGTAACGACTGGTTTATTGAAAACATGAATCAACCCACATACGTTTATTATCGAAGTACCTACCGACATAACAAATAGAAACCAATTCGCAGAGCTTTAAACTATTAAACTAAAGATGCTAAACGCAGATATTTGTAACCTAGGTTGAACTTTGACCTCTGTGTAACCTTTCACCGACACTAATAACGGATATGTTATCTGATCTAATAATCTAGATTCGCCTTATGTAAGAAAAAAACTGCCACAAAAGCATTCAAGCTAGAGAATTTCAGAGACGTTTTTGAAAGTCAAATACGGTACCATGTAGGACTATAGGTAGGTTTCAGTTGTGGCCAAATTGAATTGGTTTCATTTAATTTTTGTATTAGGAACATTGAGGTCGTGCTTATGTTATTGTGCAGTAAACCGCTGACTTTTTAGTATTTAACTAAAAAGTTCAACTTGGCACAATTAGTGGATAAGTAGATATTTATTTAGGCTTAAAGTCACCCAAAGGGCAATGGAGAGGGCTATGCTCGGAGTTTCCTTGCGCGATCGAATCAGAAATGAAGACATCCGCAAGAGAACCAAGGTTACCGACGTAGCCCGAAGAATTGCCAAACTTAAGTGGCAGTGGGCAGGGCACATTGCTCGCAGAACGGATGGCCGATGGGGCCGAAAAGTTCTGGAGTGGCGACCGCGAACCGGAAGACGTTGCGTTGGAAGGCCTCCCACTAGGTGGACCAATGACCTGGTGAAGGCTGCGGGAATCCGCTGGATGCGAGTCGCACGTGACCGTTCAATGTGGCGACACTTGGGGGAGGCCTATGTCCAGCAGTGGACGTCTTTCGGCTGAAATGATGATGATGATGATGAGATATTTTAACTACAACTGTAATAAACAAAGCAAAATATTTTGTTTCATAGGGCGTTTCAGGTGCCTATGTAAGCCAATGCACAAATGCACCTAAAACGCCCAGAAAAGGTGCACAGTTCGGGTTGGTCGTTTCATATGTAGAAGAACCGGCAAGAAACTCCATGGCACGGTAATATTATGATACAGTAGTGTAACTCGGCCGCATGATAGAAATAAATGCCTACAGCCGCGCGGTACGTAAAACATGCGTTAGGGCTGCCAGTCTCCAGCATTTTAATTACATTTGCCTACTTTCTGTTTCTATTTAGTTTTGTGATTGTAAATATCCTTTTTATATAAATAAATGAAATACTTTGTATATTGAATAGGAAGTGTTCAATAAAAATGCGTGTTGTTTTTTGATTGGTAGATTTTGGTTCTTTGGTCACCAATTAATTAATTATTAAAAAGCTGAACAACTGACTACGAATGTTTTAAAATCACAACCCTCAAACATCTAAATATTATATATGAGTCTAGCTGTTGTTGTTAATACCAGTATACCAATAATAGTATATGTTGTTATAGCAGCAGCAGAAACACTTTGTGAAAATTTCGAAAACTATCTAATGACACACAGACGGTAATTTTTTTTTCTAGTATTATTCATACACACAGATAATAAACAAATATTATTAATAATAAAATACCACGTCTTTACTTTGAATTAGGCAAACTAACAAAACACACATGCACCGAAGTTTTAACACAAGCGTAAGTAGGTAGGTACCTACCGTATCATGATTCATTCAGAACCGCATATAACTACCTATTTCACTCGTCTCAATAACTTTCCGTTACTCTATTCGCTGTATTTATTAATCCAAACACCTTTTTTTTCGTGAGATGAAAGGAAATACTTATCCATTAAAAAGACACACATTATGTACCTACCTACTAGTAAGTAAAATTATTTTATAGTCTTACCTTTCAGAGTTTCCAGGTAATTTAAAAAAACTTACGTCTGGATGCGTTATTGACGAATTCATACAACCAAAAACAGCAGAAAAAATCGCGCGGTTATTGTTAAAAAAACAACACACCGTCCGTTTGACACTGCGGTACAGCCGGGTCTGCGCCCCGAGCGCACCCCGAGATCGAGGCGCGTAGGTATAGCTCGCGTTTCGTCCGTTTGTATGAAGTTAGAGTACTGTATTATAATATTATCGTGTCCATGGTGACTCTTTTAAACCACATGACAATCCCAAAACAGAGTTGTAAAAGAACCCCATCCTCATAAGGGCGGAGCCGGATTTACTATGTGTAGGTACCTAATGTCTTTATTCCAAACGTTGTTTTATGAGATAAAATGAAAAAATAATGAATTGTTTCTCAAATAATACGTTATTAAATAAAAGTTTATTGGATAAGTAATTATTTTGCTAAGTGAATTATTTGGTAAACATGTTGTTGTATAATGGTAAAATGACAAATAATGTTTTTTCAATACACTTCCTCGAAAACTGGTCCATAACGCACTACGATTAGGTACAACATGCAATGTATTTCACATGCGTGCGTTTTTTTCCATTTTCCCGTACGTGTGCGGGAATGAAAATTGCCACAGATAACTATACTATACTTAGTCCAAATTGGTTCAATGCCTATAGTCTGAGGTGAATGTTTTTTTTTTTAATTTCGGCAAGGCACTACGCGTCTTTACGGCATAAATATTTTTTTGAATAATCAAATTGTGTTTATAAATAGAATATCAGAGATACACATGATTATTAAAAACTAATAGTTACTTTTATACACAAATTAACATGTATTTGTGTTCTGAATTAAAAAATATAAAATAAATCTATTTTCTATATTAGGCTGTCTAACGGCTTCATACCTTTGCCTCTCCTTCAACCTGGTAAAAGCAAAGCGAGAAAAAAAAGGAAAATTAAAATCATAGTTTCATAATTCGTGACAAAAATATTTTTCGTTATTTTATGTTCTTTCTTCGAAAGTGTATTGAAGAACGTCGTTTCATACACGTGGACATTTGTTATTGCAGTTCTCGGCTCAAAAACACCCTCGCCTACGGCTCGGGTGTTATAATTCCGCCTCGAATGCAATAACAAACTTTCTCCACTTGTATCAAAATGTACTATTACCAATCGTTGCTGAACTAACCGGTCACCATTCCAAATATACACATATTTGGGATCTGAATAGATATTCTGTAATCAATCGAAATAAATACACACTACCTTAAGAATATGTTTGATAATTTACAAATTATTTTGGTATAGCTGTTGCCCGCGGCTTCGCCCGCGTAAACTTCGGTAATTGTCCCACTGAATCATAATAAAGGGATAAATAGTATCCTACATGTTAATCCAGGTTATAAACTATGTATGTGCCAAATTTCATAATAATCACAATTTATTATTATCATCAAAATCACCATCACCATCACAATCACTATCACAATCACTATCACAATCACCGTCACAATCACAATCACAATCACTATCACAATCACTATCACAATCACTATCACTATCACAATCACTATCACAATCACTATCACAATCACTATCACTATCACTATCACAATCACAATCACAATCACTATCACAATCACAATCACAATCACTATCACTATCACTATCACTATCACAATCACTATCACAATCACTATCACTGTCACTATCACAATCACTATCACAATCACTATCACAATCACTATCACAATCACTATCACAATCACAATCACAATCACTATCACTATCACTATCACAATCACTATCACAATCACTATCACAATCACAATCACTATCACAATCACAATCACAATCACTATCACAATCACTATCACAATCACTATCACACTATCACAATCACTATCACTATCACTATCACTATCACTAATCACTATCACAATCACAATCACTATCACAATCACTATCACTATCACTATCACTATCACAATCACTATCAAAATCACTATCACAATCACAATCACTATCACAATCACAATCACAATCACTATCACAATCACAATCACTATCACAATCACAATCACTATCACAATCACTATCACTATCACAATCACTATCACAATCACTATCACAATCACAATCACAATCACTATCACAATCACAATCACAATCACTATCACAATCATCACTATCACAATCTATATCATCGTAATCGCAATCATTATCATTGTAATCACGATCATCATGATTACAATCGCCATCACTATCACAACCACAATCATTATCACAATCACCATCACTATCACAATCACCATCATTAACACAATCACCATCACTATCACAATCACCATCATTAACACAATCACACCCACCATCACATTCACAATCGCTATCCTCGTTATCACAATCATTATCATCGTAATCACAATCATCTTCGTCATTATCACAATCACCATCTCTGTCACAATCACCATCACAATCACCGTCACTATCACAATCACCGTCACAATCACCATCAAAATCACTATCACAATCACCATCATTGTTTTTACAATAATTATCGTCGTAATTACAATCATTATCATCGTAATAACAATCATTATCATCTCAATCACAATCATCATGATCACAATCGCCGTCACTATCATAAAATCAAGTTAAAACAATCACAATCACCATCACAATCATTCTCGCAATCACTATCCTCGTTATCACAATCATTATCATCGTAATCACAATCATCTTCATCATTATCATCGTAATCACAATCATTATCATCTTAATCACAATCATTATTATCACAATCTTCATCGTAATCACAATCATCATCATCATAATCATCAGCATCATTATAACAATCATTGTCATCGTTATCACAATCATCACAATAAATCAACAATAACACTGTATAGAAGTCGAATCCGCCATCTTCTGGATCTCAAAATAAATGCCATTTTCGTAATCAGCGCCCCTGATAATCTTGGTATCGACACCCATATTAATTTTTAGACATTTCAACCCCATCGCACCCCAACAGGGAACGATTGTATTTCAGGTCCGCCACACTAAATCTTAAAATCGTTGTTTTTGTAATACACCCGACCCAGTTTACCATAAAAACAATATCTATGTTGAATTTCAGGCTTTGTTACCCCATTTCCCCCTTTAGGGGTTGAATTCTGAAAAAACCTGAAACACAAATGTTAACTCATTTATTGATTGGAGTACTCCTGTTAAGTTTCGAATAAAGTAGTCTAACCAATCTTATTTCCCCATGTAATCTTTGGACTCCTGTTCCAACCCCTAAGGGGGTTAATTTTGAAAAATCCTTCCTTAATGCACCCCTAAACCTCATAAAGAACCTTTGTGCCAAATTTGGAATCTCTAGACTCAGCGGTTTGGGCTGTGCATTGATTTTTATACTTTGCCACCCCATTTCCCCCTCTTTGGGGTTGAATTCTGAAAAAACCTGAAACCCGTTTCTACTCATTTATCAATAGGAGCACTCCTGTGAAGTTTCGAATAAAATAGTCTAACCAATCTTGTTTTACCCATACAAACATTGGAGCCCCGTTTAACCCCTTTAGGGGTTGAATTTTGAAAAATCCTTTCTTAGTGCAACCCTAGACCACATAAGGAACCTACTTGCCAAATTTGGAATCTCTAGACTCAGCGGTTTGGGCTGTGCATTGAATTTTATACTTTGCCACCCCATTTCCCCCTCTTAGGGGTTGAATTCTGAAAAACCCTGAAACCCGTTTCTACTCATTTATCAATAGGAACACTCCTGTGAAGTTTCGAATAAATAGGTCTAACTAATCTTGTTTCCCCATACAAACTTTGGAGCCCCGTTTAACCCCCTTAGGGGCTGAATTTTGAAAAATCCTTTCTTAGTGCACCCCTAGATCACATAAGGAACCTACTTGCCAAATTTGGAATCTGTAGACCCAGCGGTTTGGGCTGTGCGTTGATAGATGAGTCAGTCAGTCAGTCAGTCAGTCAGTCAGTCAGTCAGTCAGTCAGTCAGTTTCTTCTTTTATATATTTAGATTACGTTTGTATAGACAACGCATGCTCCACCGGCCCCTTAAAGCATGTGAAATAAAAGGAACACAAACACAATGCACACACAGAGTCGAGATACGAGTGTATCCACATTACCGCGGCTCGGTCCACTGCGCACCTACTTTAACAAATGTAAAATTATCTAGATTAAAATCTAATTAAATTCACAAGGCTAATAAATCGGAAGGAGCGGGACGAACACAAACAACTGAGGATATCACACAAATGAATCGTGTGCGAATTAGAGAACAACGGGAGTATGCACGACTACACAATTTACTTCATATTTACTCGTGCGGGTAGTTCGGGAGTCGCGGTACACTACTAACTAGCTACCTGTAAGGGCGAGCTGAACGACTAGTAGAAGTTGCGTGTACTTACCTACTGTAGTACCAACTTTTGTTGGTTATGAATACACTGACTATTGAATAAGTTCACAGGCTTATTTTTAGTTGTGTCACTTCATAATAAGGGGCACTACTCTTTTTACAATATATTAAAAATAACTCCGTACTTTTCCAACAATAACGCCAAATTAAAATTACCTTTTTTGAAATGAAAAAGAATCTAAAACAGAACGCAAACCAAAAATTCTAATAATAATTTACAAAAACAAAATGTGCTGACTGAGCCCGCCATAAAGAAAAGCTTTATTTATTTATACACCTTGACAAATAAGCTTAATACCTTAATACAAACTGTACTCTCGGGATCTCCTAGCGGTGCGCGGCGTGCTGGGGGGACGTGTGTCCCCAGTCCTTCAGCGGTTTACATAACAAGTGGTAATTACCTACACATCGACGTTTCGTTCAGATTGTATGTAAAGTGGCTTCGGGTTGCCTTACAGAAGATGCCTTATTATCTGCGACATAAGGAACATGACACATCAGTGCGTCTGAGACTGTATTAGCCGCTATGCTAATAAACTCTTCAATAAACTGGGCATAGCAATAAACTCTTGCCTTCTCATCGTAGCGTTAAGCAGCTTTTTGTTTTGTTTATCTTGGGGTAATAAGACATAAATTCGTTCTATCGAATAAAATAAACATAATAAGCTTATGAATAAGGGTTCAGTTGCAAATTAGTCAGACTATATCATTTGCTAGTTAGTGAGGACATAATCTGTAAGATCGTATTTAGATACGTAATGGTTAAAGTTATCCAATTTGCGTAGCAGGAATAGCGTATCAATGCGATTTCAATGAATGATGAACAAATAGTGCTCGCATTGCATTCGTCAATAAATTGGCTGTAGTTTGGCACAACTAATCGTTTAATAAATCAATCCAACCGCTGGCGCTGGTACACAAAGCAGTGACGTGATCACTGGCCAGTCAGTGAGCGCGGAACATCGGGTGTCCCGACGACATCACGACAACCATCAACCGACTGCTGGCTTTAATAGTCATACTCATAACTTAAGTCTCTCTAACGAACTTGGTTATTCATATTTTGTATTGTAATTTATCAAAACAATATTTTCGTGGTGGTTTACACCTGGTACGTACCAGCTGTCATCACCATCATCTGAATCGCCTTTTTGCCAACTATGTTGGGGTCGGCTTCCAGCTGGTACGTACCAGGTATGTGACTTCTAAAATGAGATTAGGTAAGGGTTTTATATTCACTGAAAGTGCTGAAAATTACTGTGAATAACACTGGTATTTTTACTGCAAAATCAATAAGGATGAAAACGTAACCTGCCGCAATTTAAAAATATTTAGGCCAAGCTCATTAAGTGACATGGCTGCAGATATGTAGCTCCGCTCTTTTTATGCAACCACGATGAGTCTACCAAATACCTCTTAGATAACAGCCAAACGATGGAATGAAAATTTTAATTCTGTTTTCTTTAGAATAAAAAAAAAACCGAAAGTGCGAGTTGAGGGTTCCGTACAATGCCAAAGTCAAATGTTTTTTTCAATTTTGGTATGTTTTACAATAGGTATTTAGGCTTATTACTTACTTAGGCTTATTTTTTAGGCTATTTTCCGTAAGTGAAAGTATTATATTGAGTTTACCACTTTATTTTCAATTGATACATTTCTTATAGGTTTTCCTGTAATTTACAAACAATAAACTACATTATGTATTTTTTCAAAATTTTAGGCTCAGTAGTTTCGGAGATCAGGAGGGGGGGGTTGGTCAATTTTCGTCTTCTTTCATGAATAAAATCAAAACCATTTATTCTACAATAAGAAGAAAAAAATATATTTGAGATCCTTAACGATTATAACGAGCCCTTTCATTTGATAATTATGACACAGTAAGGTTTGCAAAACTTTTTTTTTTAAATTCCTAATTTGTCCCCCGAAAATAACCCCTAGTTAAAAAAAATATTTATTTACTTTGCACATCTGTGTTTGGGTCATAGGATTACACCATCCTACCTTTCACCTGATTTAGTCCAGTAGATTCGGAGCAAATTGGCTGTGACAGACAGACAGATGCACGAGTGTTCATATTAGGGTACCGTTTTTTTTTAATTTTTTGTACTGAACCTTAAAAATAACCAAAATACAGTAGGTAAAGTAATAAATGCATAATATGAAGAAATAAATGCGACCGATTCAAATAATTTGACTCGTCGGGCGTCGTTCGGGGGGCGCAAACGGAAAACCGGACGGAGGACACTTTTAGCGAATGTTATTGTTTTATTTCAAGCTATACACTATACATAAAAGAGCAACCATTTAGATTTAGATAATACTGATCATCAATATTCAGCCGATATCAATTCAAATACTACGAGCTACGAGTATTTCACGTAAGTACCATAGAAATAATATATCGTAAGAATTATAATATTGTTACATTTATTTACGAGTGTATCGGGGATTACTGCCAGAATTTGATGAAGCAGAACCTTCGATCGCTAACACAAGTAGCGACTGTAATACTTGATCACGTCGTTAATATCACATGAAACTTATTGGTTTCATTCATTTATGTGACAATAGATATTTTGCGGATGATAGTAATAATATGTTAGCTTAATGTGAAGGTATAATACGCCACGTACTATAATGTTGAAAGTACTTTTGATTGGCGATTAGTGGTAATGATGTGATTTCAAAGTTGTTTCATCGAAAATGTTTCTGATGTCGGTTGCGGTTGCTACCAATAAGTAAGTTATGTTGTTCATTACGGGATGGTTTGCAACTGCTCATGTTGTATAACAAAATCAACATAAATACAATCAAATGTAACTAACACGCTTATTTATTATTTTCAATAAAGCATTCAAATAAACGATACAACGGGCGGAGAGCATAGCCATATGAAAACTTCTGCCCATAACCAAAGTTTAATCCATGAACTTAAAGTACTTTAATCAGTCGTCATGTAAAAATGAGTTAAACTGTCGTCAAGTAAAGTGGAGCACGCGCCGGGAGTGAGGTCAGACGTACGTCGGTACGAGCAGTAGGACGAAGTAAGTAAGTAGCGTCTACATACAGTACAGTCATGTAAACGTGCCACTTCAACTGCTGACCCGGTCATTAAGCCGAGCTCCCTCTCGAGATAACTCGGAGAAGGCTAACTACAGGAGCATATAGCTAATAATTCTGGAAAATATAAACCGCTGAAGTTGGTTAAACTGGCATTTTGTATCGTTAAGTGTCTAGCCGTGGTCGAAAACGTAAACACTCAATAAACTTTCAAAACGAAGACGTTGTTATATTTATGAAGTACTAAAACATCTGCACCTGCAGGCCTCATTAAGCGCATGGAAACTATTCAAAACTTTAACCTGACGGGAGGATGCGTCCCGTGAAAGAACTCTGTGTACGTGAGCATCTTCTAATAAGAGTGGACTTTCTGCAACTAAGTATGTTTTTTTGCTCCCTGGCTCGGTTCGCCGTCCCGAGTGAAATTAAAAGATGAGTCCTGTCGGCAGTGTGTCGAGAGGCTCGTCCTCAGTCCTCACAGAACTCGCTGCGACTTCTTTGATTAAAACTTATGCAAATCGTAGGAGCCAGTCAAGTGGCTTCGGCAACTTACCAAACGATAGTTGAAGAGTGAACGAGGCATGAAGTATGAGCGGAGAACGGATTTTAGATATGTCACTTTTAATGTTGGACGTGTAATAGGGTTTATTATTGCACAAAATTGTCTACTATTTTACTGTGCGACAAGTTTAGGTACTTAATGCGCACCAACTTCTCTGTTTTCACCAACTAACTTATGTATCTGTTTTCTAAAAGCCTCTAAAATGATAATTAATTACTCAAAAACAATTAACTGTAAAATGTCTCGTAAACACAGACTTTATTGCAATTCCGTACAATATCGTGAAGGTGACACTAAATACTTGAGGGAGCCATAATCCATCAAACTTTAAATGAGTTATTATTGCTTGGATCACAAGCGAATCCATTAGGATTTACGCGCTGTAAATAAAGCTAATATCCCAGTCTCATCTAATTCGACAGGTTGAATTGGCGCTGTAACAGCCGCGCTTAAACGTGAATGCTCCTTAAATGAGCTCGTTAAAACCGTACTCCTACCTACCTACAGACTGCTAGATTGATACTGTTATTACGTTTTATTACTACGGAGTTAGTTTGCTATTCATCAACAATAATCACTGGCTTGTCGTAGGGCTTACTCAAGATTTGACTTAAGTTAATAAATAAATGAATTACTGTACAGTTGAAATGCAATGGCATTCAAACTGATGTTTTTTTCATGCCAGCTATGATGGATTCCAGCTAGTCACTACCTTGAGTGCAGTAACTATATCACAAGTCAACTATGGCATACTGTATCATCTTCCATCACGTTTTCAGTAAATGTAATTTCCGCTACCGCTCATGACTTGCGCGTCGTTTGTTGGCGGCAGCACGACGCTTGTGCTAACTATTTGTGCGGATTTTAATTAAGTTTGCACGGTTTGAGTGACACCCCCCTCCCTTCAGTTCCCCACCACCACACAGATTCTACGTTGTGCCGCGTCAGGCACTCGCGCGCACTCCCATGTTTCCACCTTACATCTGAGTCAGTCAACATTGAAGACAAAGTGCTAACGGTTCGGAGACTTACGTATTTTTAATCACTTTAAGTGACGATAAATTGTCCACAGCTGTGAGATAGCAGACGATATTGTTAATGTCGCTGGTGGAACTTGGATGACACTGTGCGCGGAGATTGGTATTTAAACAATAAAACTTGGGTTTGCTATAAGAAAACCCAGTTCTGGGTTAAGCCCGCCGTTGTACATAAGCTATAATATTATTGCAATTTGTATGTAGGTATATTTTTTGTGCAATAAAGAATAAGAATAAGAACAATACCCAGTGGGTAACGCAGGGCTGAAAAACTAATTAAGGCTGTTTTACACGAAATCAATACGATGCTCATTGAACATCTAACTAATAATAACAATGTGGTATTGTTAACTTTTAACAAAATTGTTACTTTCACAATACAACCATATTAATTGAGCGTCACACTATGATCTGATATTTAAACAAACCAATGCATGCCATTATGGAATCGTTGCCAATATGAATAATTTCGTGTTATTTGAACTAGTTCTAACAGTAATATATCGGCGCTGATTAATTTTAGTGGTGTAAATAGTGCTTGCAGTATTTATTTGTTTTAATTTACACAGAACTGTGTCATGTTCCTCGCGCCGCTCGTGTTGTGGAATCTGTCATAACTAATTATTGTTATTTACTCACTGCAATTATATTTGAGTTTTGATTTGTGCGCAATGCGAATACTAAAATGTAAGTACCTACGTCCTACATACAACATAACAGTTTTAGAATCTTTTTTTTTTTCATCTTTTGCTCAGAATATTTACAGCACTGAATTTATGACAATATTTGTGTCACTTTGTTTAGTTAAGTTTTCTTATATTTTTTTCTTACTTTTGTATAAATTCTTTTTTTATCTATTATTTGTGAATGTGTGAATATTGTAGGTTTGTAGATTCCCAGATGCTTGTTAATTTTTTTAAAATATTTATCTTGTTTTACGTTTTCTTTTGTATAGTATGAAACGACATATTGTCGGGCCTACGCTGTCCCCCCATACTTAAGTGCTTAAATGCTGTAACATAATAATATTGTAAAACCAATGATTTGAAAAGAGTAACCATGGAGTTTCTTGCCGGTTCTTTTCCATGGATACGACCAACACTAACCGTGCACCTTTTTAGATGTTCTAATTAAGTGCCCTTTTAGGCCCATGTGAAATAAAATATTTTGATTTTGACATATAATATTATGTTGGGGTATATAGATTCTCAAGGTGTATTCGTAGCGAAGATACTTTGTGTAAAGCAACGTTTGCAAGTATTAACGGCCAGTAACTGATTACCTACAGGAAGGAAAAGCTATAGCCGCAAAATTTGTAGAAAGTTCACAAGTTTAACATTTTGTTGCAAAACGCTGCTCTATAAAAAGTAACTTCAGTGTGTATGCTCTTTCTACTCATATTGAGTCCTACATGATCAACTTTGGCATGAACCTTAACCGTTTTATTTGCAATATTGAAAATACATAGACTGGTGGTCACAAAGACGTAGGTATAGTGTTATAAATACCAACTGAAGAATATCAATAACAAAAAAGAAAACTGAATTCCGAACATAAATCGGTTCTGTTTGTCGAGTTGAGCAATGATCATAAATTACCTGCTGCTGATAACCGAACGGCTTCATTAAGCGCTGACATTGTAGGAGTCGTTAGTGATCGGAGGTCGCGCGGTGTGACCCTAAAGTCACAAGCGAAGATTTGTGCACCGTCACCAAACAGCCAGGTTCAGTAGGCCTACTTCAGAGCTAGAAGGACTAACTATTCGGTACTCGCTTAAGGTGGCTAAAGATTTGTGCACCGTCACCAAACAGCCAGGTTCAGTAGGCCTACTTCAGAGCTAGAAGGACTAACTATTCGGTACTCGCTTAAGGTGGCTAAAGATTTGTGCACCGTCACCAAACAGCCTGCTGATTAGACAGAGAGATCCCATAAAGCGCATGACGTCATTCTCTGCATCGACGTACAAACTCCATACTAAATTCCCTTTATCTAGAAAGAGATAGAAACAAAAGTTTAAATGGTTATAACTTTTGTGTTGTTTGGCCGATTTATGTCTTGTTTTCGCTTTTTGACATTATTTTTATAGTACTTTGACATTCCGTATCGAAATAAAAAAAAGAAAATTTATGCATATTCCCTATTGGCGGAACAAACTCCAGCAAGTACCTAATAATAATATGTCAGTCTTCTGTCCTCATCTCTTAAGTGGCAGTACATGAGCATCGGTAGTCCATCAGTCGTCGCCCGACATCAATCACTTAGCGATCAGGTCAGCTCCACTAACTCAGTTACGGCGACACACACCTACAGTACCCACTACACTATTATACTAAGACAAAGTTACACAACTGAAACTTTATCATTTAGTTAGTACTGTACACCACCTCACCTAGGAGAGTGAAGAACCTACAGCGCTAACTTGTACCGGTAAATAGATTATCCGCCCGCTCTCTGTAACACTGGGCTGGGATAACACTCGGATGAGTGAAGAGAGAACAGGTTCTGTCAGTGAATGCTGATGTGGTAGATTTTTATTTGCAATGAGTGCCGTGACTGTTTGGTGATTGCTAGCAGATATAATGCTGATAGAGCAATTACTTGTAATTGCTTACCTTTGATTATTGATTGACTATGATTATTGATTTAGCCGTGTGATATCCGGCAGAGTAGAATAGAACCAACCCATTACACTCACGGGTGTCATATAAGGCGACTAATGTCTGAGGCAGGACACCTTGCGCCTCCGTAGACCAGAGAATGGACAGCAACGTTTTCTGTTAGTCTTACATCACTGCGATCTCCAATCCGCCTGCCAAGCGTGGAGATTATGGCAAATTTCTCCCACCATGGGAGAGGCTTATGTCCAGCAGTGGACGTTATGGGCTCTTGTTGTTGTTGATTATTGATTATGGCTTTACCAGCATAAGTATTTTTCTTATCTTAGTTTTTCACGCATTTTAATCCTAACGTAATGAGTCTATTTTCAAGTATTGAGATCAGAATAACTATGATTGTGTATTCCATCTTCGCCCTTGCTCGTGCTCGTGCGTGCTTGTCGTGCCTCGGACAGCACGTTAAACTATTGATCCAAGGTCCTGGCTTTCATTAGTAGATCTTTGAAAGTCGCTACAGGTAGTCAATGGCCCGAAAGTCTAACAACCACTCTTACCAAGGGGTATCGTATTACCCTGTATCAACTGGGTTGTGGAGGTCAGATAGGTGGTCGCTCCATGTAAAATACTGGTACCCAGCTGCATCCGTATACAGTAGAAGCCGACCCCAACATAGTTGAGAAAAGGCAGGCAGATAATGACGTGTTGCATCTTTATCATCACCGTTTTGTCCTTGTTCCATGTTACTTGGGTAATCTATATACGTAACGTCTTGTTAATTTCATTTTTCACAGCCATACAAGGTTTCTTCAGTAGCACATATTTATTTTTTACCTCAGTTATACAAGGTGCAGTTCGTCAGCGTGTCCTGGCGGAATATATTCTGCATACAATTATGAGATTCATATTCATAAAGTTGTTGACTTGCAAGCTGCAAACAACTCCACTTGCATTTTGTACGGCATGCATTCCATCAACTAACTCATTCTGCACGCTTTCTAAATGCACATATTTTTAAGATTGTGTATTTATACACTACGGTAAAGTTATTCGTTTCCTCAGACCGAATGTCTATTTCTTTCAATTAACAATTTATTCTCTTGCAATTTTAAGTGTATTTTTAGAACAAGCACTTTGCTTTCGTTGCATTTACTATTGGCTCACCAAAGATTCATAGTGCATAGGCGCACGGGCGCCTCTCCGACGCATCTTAGATACGTATAACACACATTTTATCGAACTTGATATTTTCGCGCTCACACACTTTAAGCTCAAAAGGATGGCTATTGAATCCTTAAAGTAGCCATCTAATACTTACTATTATACTATCCCTAAATTACATATGAGTTCGTACTTAATTTTCTGTATAATAATGCACGCATTTAACTATTTCCTTAATATTATTTCGCGAATATTAGTGTGGGTTACACGTTTATTTAGTTTTAAACTTATTTTGTCATACTTTCATTGTAACGTGTAACTGTTAAATGTCCCAATAAAGTAAAATAAAATAAAAATAGTGCCCTCGCATTCTAAAACCTTGAAAATACCGGAAGTACCAAGCCCCAAGTTCATCGACATTTCGAACGAGGAGGAAAAACAAACTTGTGCAATCTGTTTTTCTTTCATTTCAGGTACATAAATTACTTGAGTAGTATCCTCGGCATGAGGCAGCCATTCGTTGTCCAGCAGTGGGGTGTGGGGTGAGGTGCTTCCGACGTCGGATAGATCACCGCGTGTTGGTTTAGGTCTCGGCGAAGTTATCGCGTATCGATACGCCACAGCTGCGACCCTGCACACCCCGCCTAACAACTGTGTCGAGGTCATGTTCCAAACTCTCCACACTGCACTTTTTGCTTTAGTCAATAGAGTACACTTCACATTGGCAGCGATAGCCAGAAGTGGACGAAGTTGCAAGCCATTTATTGTCCGACGTGTGTGGATAGTGTGATTCATATCTCGCGATATTGTCTTATCTTTATCGTTAATCTCTCGTAAGCCAGTCTGTTTCATAAGCTTTCATTATATTACTTTCAACTATGGACTACGATATATTAAGGTGATATCTTGAAGATCGAAGTGACCTAGACTAGCGCGTCTAAAAACTGTATCGAGTCGTTTGGTTAACTTGTGTCAATCATTTGTTACACCTGGTTATGGCAATGTAACTTAGAACGTAAGTCAAAGGTTATCGGAGCTATTGCCACTTATCTACAACTTCTGACGGATATTTCAAGAATGATTATAATTTGCTTGAGCACTTCTCCAAATCCCTCTTCATATTGATTGTCGTATCGTCACTCTTGGGGGCTCTTGAATGGGGTACATAAACAACAACATAATTATATTGCATGAGATATTAAGAGGAGACTTAATAAAATTATGATTATATTGTTATCCGCTCATAATTTTAATCCGATTGTTTTTGTCAATAACTTCAGTGAAGAATGTTCTGTTTGTTGTTGTTTGTGTCGTAACTCCCAAATTTAATAAAAAGTGCGACAGAGACAGCACGATGTTCTCATTGTTACGTGTAGGTTGGGAGATATTAAATGATCGGAACATTAGGGTTTAGATGAGCTTCAGACATAATGTCATTAATTACTTGTGTACACGCATGATTGATCACAAATAAAGCGACAGATTTGGAGTTAGACAAGCCTTTTGTGGAAAAGTCCGTCCCAGATACGATTATTTCTTTCTGTTTGCAAAACTAAATTTCAAATAATCCATAAAGGTTCCTAGAGCCTGGCTTTCATTTGAACCATTACGTATCCTCATGGTTTTTTTATCAACACAGCAATGCCCGGTCATCAGTAACGGTTGTAACAATAATAAAAAAATCATTATAGTAATTCCTCGATTAAATATAGTCGCATAATCGCCCCCCCGCAAACGGCACAGCCACGCCACAGCCGCACGTCGACCCTTGCTAATTGTGTGTGTCGTCTCCGCCGCGCACATCGGCCCTGTGCTCCACATTCTATTTGCGACGATCACGTCGACGTAAATAAAGCCTTAATACAGTTCTGGAGCAGTCGCACATATTGCAGCTAATCCTGGATGATTGCTGCAGCATTGCACATTCACAAGTTGTTATATCGGCACAAGTACCGATTTCATAAAGGAATTCTCCGTAGCTTCAAAACGTATCGTTGAACATATTTTGCCAAACCCATTGTGACTCTTTTTAACTTTTAATGATATAGGTTAGAAATATATGTGACTGTATTTTTATCAGATATAAATCGGTGAATAAATCGCTGAGATATTTAATCATAATCTGACAACAATTAGAGTTTGCTCTTGACGCGGTAAAATGGCTGACCGTGAATGATTACCGAACACACAATGAGTACGTCGATTAGCGGCGCTTGGAAGTAATTAGTCGTATTATTATCCTCTTGTAGCTGAGATTGAATGCCGATCCAATTAAAAAAAACCAAACAAGTACTTACTTAAAACTGTTTATTTCAAACACGGAATTATAAATAAAAGAAAGCAGAGACCCACTTGCACATCATTGTCTGGTTCAGTAAAAAGTGATTTATTTATTTACAAACTCGTTAACAACACCATTACACAATAACACCATTAAAACGTGCCCACGCAAAGCAATAACTGCTTAACAGAATGGAGTTAGCCAAACAAATCAAACATTTATTTTATTCGCGGAAATGGACAAAGAGTTGGCAGTCAAATAAAAGTAAAAGTCAAATACTATAGTTAGAGACCAATCAAAGTAGATGCAAAATCGAGTCAAATAGATTGAGTGAAATTATCCTGAAAATATTGCCATTGTAGGCTCGACATACTTCACCAGAGTATGAGTATGACAAAGGAATCGGCATCGCTTAGTTAGCTTAGCTAACCAATAAGTAATTTAATTTTAATGAAATCTATGAATTATTTTATTTTATGAAATCAATTCAATTTAATTAGTATGAAAATATCAAAGTAATTCCTCATCATCATCTGCCTAGCCTTTTCCCAACTATGTTGGGATCGGCTTCCAGTCTAACCGGATGCAGCTGAATACCAGTATTTTACATGGAGCGACTGCCTATCTGACCTCCACAACCCAGTTAGTACCGGGTAATACGATACCCCTTGGTAAGACTGGTTGTCAGACAAAAAGAAAAAAAAGAAACAAAGAAAAGAAAAGAGAAAATATCAAAGTTCCTATTTACTGATTTTTTAAAAACTGACTTGTGAATTAACAACTGACTATGGATGTTGACTTAGGACGAATAATGATTATAATGCTAAATTTAAGTAACCAAAACTAAAAATATTGTACACCTTATGTTACAGCGATCTTTTATAATAATAATAAGAACAAATATTTCACCTATGACAAACAATAAATGAATTTGAATTTAAATTAGTTTAACATAAGCACAGTGCACTGAACTGTGATGATGTTAAACTGAAGATGTTCCATCGTCTTCTACCTTTTCCCAATAACAAATATTGGACTCGGCATCCAGTCATACCGGATGCAGGTGAATACCAGCATTTTGCATGGAGCGACTGCCTTCCTGACGAGTATCTTTGTAAGACTAGTTATCAGACTTCCGAGTTCTGACTTCCCATGTGGACCACCCAGGACTTTATGCATACTGCACAGTGCACATTCCATTTACAGCATACTCTATGACGCAGTATCGAGATCGTTGGTTTAGTATGTCGTTGCGCTAATTACCGGTGGATTACCCGCCACGCGCCCCGAGCCCGGGCTCCGTACGGCACGGTTTTACGGCGCGGCTCAATGGCCCCTAAAGTGGATCCATCGAATGTATTGATAATACGCCCTCGGCAGCTAATTGTGTTTATTGCTGGTAAGCTCTCAAGATTGGCTCTGATTAGCGTTATCATGCGTATTATAAGTGGATCGTTCAGCGGTAGCTGATCTTTGTTCGCCTTCTGAGAATTGACTCATGAAAAGTTGAGCTGGAGATCATTGACGACGGCAACACTTAAATCCACATTAAGACATCAGTGTCAGGTGAGCTTCAAACTTGTTGTTAACTCTGAACTCGTGACGGATCACTCGGCACCAACGCCGACGTGTTCACTTAATAAACTTATAACTTACTGGTGACTGAGCAAATTGATGTGTATTCTGTATATTATATTAATGGTTTAAATATTTGGTGATAGTTTGAGACAAGCAATCAAATCTGAAGCTAATCTATGTTTGCTGAGAGCACCAGCTAGTGCTAAACTATTCCATCAGATATAGAGGCGACTTGGGTGGCACTAAGTTATTCAATGTATATCAGTGAGTGGTATTCAATTGATGGTAAGGCGAAGCTACACGCCTCTCCTCATCAGCTGGTGCAAAGGTAAAGAGCCTTTCATCGGCTTGAGAACTAATATTAATCCACAAAAACATATCCAAATGGTCAAGAAGCTTCAAGTTCCACACGTAAACTACTTACGACAAATGCTTATATTAAGATATTAAACTAACCGTAAAACAAGACACCAGAGCTACCATTTAATCAACGCCGCAGCGACGTTACAGTTGCACTCAACTAAATCTTAACAAACTCTCATGACATCTCCCTTACTTGTGCAAGTACTTGCACTGTCCGCCTAACTACTTGCCGCCAACTTGCTCCAGTGCCCCCGCCCCGTGGGGGAGCAGTGGGCCAAGTTCGCGCACGCCGGAGTTGTGAGCAACTTTATGAATTCCTAATCTTAATGTGTTGTTTATGTTAAATTTGACGTCGTATTGAAGCTCGCCAGTCGCCAGATATTGCTGAATACCAGAACTTAGTTATGTGGCACTTTACAAGTTTTGGGACGAAGCAAGAAGTAGATTAGACTCGCGGCTGCGTAATGAATACTTGTGGACTGGTCTGGGAAGGATCAAGTAAAAGAAGAACGTTAAACGTTAGCTTATCATCGTGGGGGAATTGTAAAAGTTTGTAGAATTGGTTCATTTGTCTGGTAGACGCAATCCAGACTGTCTATCGCGTATTTAGTGTTATCGTTAAGATACGAATTGAGTTTGTAGTTAGGAAAAAAGGGATAAACTTGCTCAATTTAACATAATAATGATATTCAATTAACAAATTAGTTAAAGTAAGGCACTATAACAATAGTGAAGAGAAGAGGAACATACTGTTTACTACGTATTTATGTAGTGGTTGTCTCTTGCTGTGATGCCGCTTGCCCGTAGTATATTGATTGGATGTGCGGTAGTATACGGCAACATACCAGCCGACCCACCATGTCTTCTGTCGGTGCTCGAGGTGTCGAACTGTTAAGAGCCCGAACATAATGATGGTCTAATTGATGGCTCCGTCCTGTTGACAGTTGTTATTATTGGTTTGAAGTTGCGATATCACATGAGAGCATAGTTTTGAATTCAGCGCATTATACTTGGTAATAATCTATACTAATATTATAAAGAGGTAACATTTGTTTGTAAGTTTGTATATAGGGGGTAATCTCCGGAAGTAATGAACCAATTTTAAAAATTGTTTCACTGGTAGAAAGCTACATTATTCGTGATCGTGAGTGCTATATATAGGCTATATTTTATTCCCGTACTCCCACAGGAACGGGAACTACGCGGGTGAAACCGCGGGACGTCAGCTAGTAAATTATAAAATGAATTAAAATGTTAGTTAGCTAAAGGAAGGTGAAGGTGTTAGGTTGGTGGGTGTTGTTGGGTAGGTGGTGGTAAGGTTAGGTTGGGTCTTTTTGTTTCTGTTTTTCCTGTGTGAGTCAATAAATACTTTTCTTTCTTTTCTTTCTTTAAATACTTTTGTTGCACGTTTTAAGACAAGTTTTTAGTTTGCACATTTTCCAGCTTCAGCTTTTCTTGTTAGCGATTCTTAAGTTTGCACAGCTCATTAATATTGTTTACTTCGCTGTTATTATTGTGTTGTGTAGATAAGGAAAGTAAAGTAATTGGATCTGTTCCTTTCTTAGAAAACACAGACGAGATTTCTTAGTAGAGCTACAAATATTTTTTTAAGTTCTTAGATACACTTAAATATCTTTAACCTAAATATTCGTTATACCTACCTTAATTATGTTTGTTCCAGCTACGTAGTTTCCAGGTATATTAAGGTACCCGTTGTGTTTCCATCATGCCACAATGACCAGTGCAGGAGCCAAATGTGCCTGTTATGGCACTGCCACGCTGCGATGTTGGCACTCCATCCAACGGCTTTACGAACGACTATCGATGCCTGATAAGCGGATTGGCATTAACTGTATTAATATTACATAATACAATATGTACATATTAGCAGTGTCTGTTAAATTGTTTGAACAACGAACTGCAATCAATGTAAACCGAAAAACTATCATACTTTGTAACAATCCTACTATCAAAAACTTTTATACATAATAATATATGGTAACTACCGGTGATAGCATGAAAGTTTTTATCGATTCACTCCATTATGATTCGAAGTGCCTCACGTAATGCACTAACATTGCGAAAACTTTTACAGAATTTCTTGAAGTAGAAACTCTTTGTAGAGTTCAATTAATTCATTTGTATAAGCAGGCGCCATCTAGCGGAACTTCTTCGCAGTATACGCAGTCGTAGTGAGCGAGGCAGTGCGTTTCTAAGACGGAGAGCGTTTGCAGCTAGAACTGTTGTTAGTGTCCACACCACCCGCTAGATGGCGTGACTACTTGCTTTTAGTATTTAATTCATGTTTCCGATGAATTTGGCATGGTTAGCAATATTTAGTTTAGAAATCAGCTTTACGTTGCATACATTCAGTAAATTCATTATAATAATTAGTAAGTAAAGTACTAAATAAGATTTTTTCTTTATATTTTATTTTAATTATGTCACTTGTTGTGTAACTTTAACACTATCTCATCTTAGGCCTATAAAGAACAAGAAAGTTTTTACGCAAAGAATGACACACGGCAGTCGGCAGCTGTTTCGTAACTAAAGCTAAGCGTCCGGAAAGTGCCGGAAACTTGCTCACATCTGTAATTTATCTCCGCGACACATTGCCCGAACATTCCTACAGTAAGACAACATCGTAGTTCTTATTTCCTTAAGTCATTTTGAATCCTTCCTAAATGAAGCTGTTTACTATTTTTGACACTTTCACTTGGGGAGAGAATAAAACTTTTTCTTTACGGGTTTGAGAAGTTTCTAAACAATTCACTCTAATCTCTATTTACTTTATGATGATAAAAATCTTTCCTGTTTGGATTTAGCGATTGAGTCAAAAAATAATTAAGCCGGGCTTCCTCTTTGGAAGGAAGGTGCTATCAAGGGGTAAACAACCAAAAAAATCAAAGCATTTATTTCAAGTAAGCCAGTTACAGATACTTTTGAACTGTCGAAACAAAGATGAAAATTAAATGTAGCTTATTTATAGTCACCGCATGTTCCAACATGCGGCGACTATATATAATTACCAGTCTATGTCTCAAGTGAACGCGACTTGATGATATACTGGTAATTTTAGCACACCTGGTATGTAAGGTAGCAATATTCCTTTTAAAACTGTGCATTTTAGTAGCAGTTTTTGTTTCGCAATATCCTGATATTAAGACTAGAAAAGTACTCTTAAATAAACGCTATTTCTATTTTAAGCGCTTCATCGCTTTCTGCACTAAAATGGCATTATATTTCAATATCCTCTATATTTTAAAGTTTCCTGTGAGCTACCTATTTACGTCGCTGTCATCAGGTATGAGCCAACGTTGTGTCGCGTCTTCAGGGAAATAACGTGTAGCTCAGACTTGTGCGTGTATCAGACGTACCCGTCGTACGTCCAGGTAATGACCCGGCCCGGCCCGGAGACCACCTGACATGGGAATTTATTATCACTTGCGGTGATCTGGGACGGTTTGCAGGTGCTACAGACTTGAATCGTTTAATCTAGACAGATAGATTGAGGACAGGCCTTTCTTTTAAAAGATCTTTTGGGATAGTAGTAAGGTCTAAGTTAGTGAAGGTTAGGCCTTTAGCCGGTTTAGGTGGAACTTTCTGTTACTTTACCCTAAGATATGATCATCTGCAACGACTGTTTCCGATGCTTAAGAATAGCTTCCAAGTTGGAGGATTTTTAATTTGAGCCCGTCACTCATTCAGAGATATGCCTAGTGCATCGAAAAGTTTATTCCACCCATTAAAATGAGGTCACTTCACATGTAAACTTATTACTTACTTAAATCTCTTTTATTTCTTTGAAAATGCACTGTTTAAATCACAGAATATACAGGGTGTAAAAGACCTCATCACGAAGCCGTCAACCAAGCATTCTGTACATCAAACTAAGTAACTTTACGCAGTAGCGATGGGTAAATTTTTGTAAGAGGTAAGCCGGAGTACATATTATCTTTAATGTCATATTAGGAGTCTATAGAATACTGAGTGTGCCATTTTTCAAAGGGAATCCGGTAGGAATCGAGTTGTATGGAACCTTCGCCACTGACTTTACGCAAAAATTATTGCTGGGAAACGACTTTTTTTTGGGGTGAAAAATAATCTTGTGTGATAGAACTCAATGTAACGCTCTCAAAACATTGTGCTGATGGATGGATTGAATAGTACGGGGGTCGTGGAGGCGTTTAAAATAAAAATCTTTCATTAAAAACTTGCATTTAAAAAAAACTCGACAAAAAGTTGGAACTTTGACCCGCAATATCTCCGTAACTAGAAGGTTCCCAGGTATGGTGTAGAACAAAAAAATAATCGCAATGACGAGGAAAATAAGTGCCTTTCGGCTTCGTTAAGAGGTGTTTTACACCCTTTAGTGGTTTGAATTGACAAAATATTTTCTACTTTCTATATTTCACAATCAGGGACGGTTACCGTTACCAGAAAAATACCGGTACAATTACCCAAACATTAACGTTATGATACGCTAAATATTAACGTTAAACATAACGTTAATTTATAGGATTTACCGGTATTTAAGTAACGTTACTAATAACGTTAATTCAATAAAAACTAACAATAACTGGCACGACGTTGCCAAACCGAACGCGCGCCGCGCATCTTTTCGTTCGGCTCTGCTAATCAGAGCGGCAACAGCTAGAATTTTACAACGATCAAACAGATACACCTACGAAAACGCGACAAATTTCGCGCGCTTACGCCGTTATGAGTGTTTCATTTCTTAGTAAGACCAGTACGTCAATACGTCATACAAACATCGCGTACGCCAAATTAGTACCGTATATTATCTGTAATATTAGATTTGTTTTGTTGTTCTATTATTATAATTAGTTTTAGACTCGATTATTGAATGGGCCCCGACTGTTGCAGTCAATATATTATCCTGTTTCCTAAACGTGTTTTTTTCTTTTCAGTTTTTATTTACGCAGTCGGGTTTTTTATTTTTTTTAAATTATGTTTTTGAATATGTAATTGTTTTGTTTGTTAATTTTTAATCATCTAATCTACAAGCTCTATCCACCTGGCCTACATACATACCGTACCTACCCTAGTCTACCCACCCTACCTACATACTACCTTACCTACATACACAAATTGCAAACTGCAATACCTACGTGTATGCGTGTGCATGTATGGAACAGCTGATTTAAAAGGGCAATGCAACTTTTCCCATACAAAGCCACCCGCCGCTGGCGTCATTACCGGTATAAGTACGTTACTTTTACCGATACTAATTTTAGTTATTAGATAACGTTAACGGACTTGCGGGTATCGTTATTCATATCGTTACTTTTTTATCGTTAACATAACGGTATTTGGTAACGTTATACAAAAAGTAACGGTAATTCGGTCCCTGTTCACAATATATTATCTCCCAAGTCTAGTCTTTGCGTGTTCATCATCAGCCTATTAATGTTCCCACTGCTGGGACACAGGCCTCCTCTCTATGAGAGGGAATGGGCTTTAATCCACCACGCGGGCCCAGTGTGGATTGGTAGATGTCACATGTCTTCGAATGTTCTAGGACATGCCGGTTTCCTCACGATGTTTTCCTTCACCGTTTTGAGAGCAGTGGTGATGAAATAAATTACACAAAGTAATGCTCCTGTCTGGGTTCGAACCCACGACTTACCGTTCGTAAGTCGGGGCCGCCACCACTGGGCCACCGCTGCTCTCGCGTGTTAAAGTTAGTTAAATACACAATGTTTCTGTACATTCGCGTGCTATGTACACGAGGTAACGTATATGGTCGGTATTAGCAATCCGCTACGTAATGTGAGCCCGAGTGACCAAGCCACCACACGCGAGCACCGACCGCAGGCGGTCGCCGCGGCTGCGGTCGGATTTAGGTGCACTACTCGGGTTTTAAGTTTTAAGCATTCACCAGAACTGAAAGTGTTGCTTTATAGGTTTCCGTTTTGGGAATATAATTAGGATTTTTCTCTTGTATCTACTTTACCAAATCTCATGATCTCTCATCATCATAACATATAACAAACATCTGCAGTCTCGTTGAAAAAACATTACAAAAATCAGGTAATACTGAAACAGTCGTACCCCTGTTACATTCAAGGAATACCTTGAATGTAACAGGGGTACGACTGTTTCGGTAAACACTCATAAACTTGGTTATAATTATGCTAGATAATAATCTAGCATAATTATAACCAAGTTTATGAGTGTTTATATTCGTGGGCTTATTAAAAGTTTAGTATTTCACGGATTAAGTTCCCATATTGCCAACAGTACGTAGGTGTGACGTCTGCGGTTACGCGTTCGTAAGTCATCATCCAAACGTGTTTCTAAATTTACCTATATCTAACTGTAGATAATATACCTAGGTTAAAAGCTTCAATACTTAACTCTTTTAGTACAAAGCGTCGTGTCTTGTCGTAATTGAAAATGCCAGCACGCTCGAATCGATGTAAAGCTCAGTCGATTGACCCTGACTCTGAAGAAATAGCTTCGTCTTCGGCGTGACACCGCTAATTTATCGAATCGCTGACAGTAGCATGAAAATAAACGGATACCTACTATGCGTCTGAAGACATAGGAATTCATTTGAATTTTGTGACATAAGTGTTATGTCTCTAACCCCTATGGTTCTTTAAGAAATAATTATGCAATCGCGACGAGTAGATGGGTATGTAAATAGATTTCAATGTGAATCAACTACATAGAACATGAATATTCGCCAAGCCGATTAGTATGTGTCGGTATATCAGTTACAATGACACCATCTCCTCATGTATGAGCAGACATTCAACATCGGAACATAACGCGCGACTGCACGCGACTATCAGCCGGGTTTACTTCCAGCGCCGCAGACAGGCGCGGCTCGAAGACATATTAATTAAACAAGTCGCGAGTCGCGAGTCGCGACCGAGCGCAGTGACATGCGACGCGCGCCTTCACTGTGCCCTAATAGTATAAGATCCCTTTAAGAACGACCTTCACCGAGCTGGTTATTGGATGAAAAGTGTTTTATTTCAAATTAAATATGTCAAAAATATATTGCAAACGGGTTGTCTAAAAAATTTCAGTCCAGAATATTTTTTATTTTTTTTTCAACATTTCACTGGTTTGGCTAATAGACGAATTCCATACCAATCGAAAGTATGAAACCTGTAAAATATGCAAACGTTAGGTTAACCTAACATTTGCACATTCTATAGGCTGCATAACTTTTGCATATTCTATAGCCTATTATAAGATTACCAGTGTGGTCTCAAGAAAGAAGACAAGCAGCGTAACGACTAAGCACTTTATTTGATAAAAATCAACTAACTCTAAACATCGTTACATCTCGTTTTTAAACTGATTCGAACAAAGACATTTCAAAGTGGGGCGCTCCAAGTGGGGAGCGCAATTTACGTCACTACCGGAACTATTTTCTTAATAATTTTATACAAAAACTACAGACTTCCTTTTTATAAACGGAAATAGAATTAATATTTATTTTCTACCGGAAGTCCGCCGTGTAAACAAATATTAAATCTAAAATTAGTCACCTATAATATTTGTAATAACCCGTGATATTATTTATGAAAGCCTTTAATAATTATAAAAGCCAACAATCGGCCTTCCTGACATTTAGTTTGTCCTCAAACTAAGTTTGACAATGATAATGAAAAGAAAAATACAATTAAATCGTATCTAATTATCTCAAAATCTTTCAATCAGTATTCAGTTCAACAATATACTCTAATACATCTGCCACCCATTGCATCGCAAGCTTCACCGGACCAAGTGCCTTTACTTGCCGGCCACTGTACGACTTCCAATAGGTGACCTATGTCTATCATTGGGAGACACACCGTGAGACTTCGCCGGAGGCTGACCACCCAACGTCTTCCAACCAGACCACTGGTTGCAACGTGGACTTCGCCAACCAAACCGACCACCCCACGACTTCTATCTCATCATGTAAGTAACACATCTTTACTATACTATTATTCATCATTATATCCATCATTATATCCATCATAAACACTTTGACTATTATACATACAGAATAAAATTATGCAACAAACAGACAAATGAATAAATTCTAATTCTAACATTTATTAAGTTAACATAATTATTATAATAATAATCAACTCTTTTTTTTTGTTTTTAGATAAGCAGAGGCGGAAATTACATCACTACTTGCACATAATTATACACCAAACAGACCATATATCAATAAAATATTTTAATAATCAATCCTCTTTTATTTTGTTTCTTTACATCCTATCAACCTGATAATTCTTCGTCAGATTCAGATTCTGTACTAGGTTCATTTATGCTAGTGCTAATCCATGGTTGTATCTGATCTACTGCCCAAACATTGCTATAGTGTTTTTTGCCAATGCTAGAACCCGGTATGCTTGATACCTCATACCTGTCATTGTCTAAAACCTTTGAGACCCTGTAGGGACCAGAATACACTGGTACCAACTTTTTACTCTTGCCTTCATTTTGGCTTACTTGTTTTTGAATTTTGACTAAATCCCCAATTGCATATTTTCTGGCATCTTTACGGGTTCTATCAAATCTATCTTTTTGTTTATGTTGGTCCTGTAAAATATGTTGACTTACATCGGCCCTTATTTCTTCTATATTACTATCTATCGGTCTAGTATCTACAAATATCTCATTCATAACATTTTCGCTACTATGAGTTAGGTTAGGACCAAACAATGCTTCTGCTGGGGTTTTACCCGTGCCTTTGTTTAATGTATTATTTAAACCCCATTGAATATTACCTAATTCAGTATCCCATTTTGTTTCACCTAATTTGTCTGTGTATGTTGATAATGACCCTAAAATTGTCCGATTATAGCGCTCCACCTGGCCATTGGCTCGAGGTGAAGCAACTGCATTCAAGATATGCCTAATATGGTGTTTTTCACAAAACCTACGAAATTCATCAGAGGTAAATGAAGTACCCCGATCTGAGATTAAACGTTTTGGGTAGCCGAAAGTTGTGAAAATTTCTTCGAGTGCCCTAATAGTCGGACTTGACTTTAAGGTGCGCAATGGCTTCATTATGCAAAATTTGGTAAACGCATCTACCAGTACAAGTAAATAAACGTTACCTTTGGAACTCTTTACGAAGGGGCCTAGGTGGTCAATATGAACAGTCTCAAAAGGAATATCATTTTTGGGTATAGAATGTAAAAACCCTTCTTTCTTGCCAGCTGGCATTTTCCCATAAGCACAATGAATGCAAGACTTTACATATTTAGTAATAAATCTTTTCATTTTCGGAAACCAAAAATCTTTGCTAATTTTACTAAACGTTTTGTCGACGGAAAAATGACCAATGTCGTCATGATTTTGTTTACATATTTGCCACCTAGCCCCCTTTGGGACTACCCATTTTAATTCATCCTTAACCCGTCTAAATAACCGGTTCTCTTTCATAACAAAATTTTGTTTTATGTCAATAACATCTTTATATTTAGGGTCGTTCAAAATCTCTTTTATAAAACATAATTTGGGATCTGATAATTGTACACTTAGCAACCAGTCGTCTTCAGCAATATTTAGGACTCTTAAATCTACTTCACTATTTAAATCATTTATATCGATAGGGTTCCTACTCAACGCGTCAACATGGGTCATAGCATGATTAGGGCGGTAAACAATATCACAATCATACTCCTGTAAAGCCAACCACCAGCGAGCTATTCGCGGTAAAAGATCTCGCTTAGAAAAAGTGGATCTCAAGGCATTACAGTCAGTCATTATAGTAAATTTTAGACCTAGTAAATAAACACGGAAGCGATGGAGTGAAGCAACAACAGCTAATGTTTCGAGATCATATGCATGAAATTTTTGTTCATCAATGGTAGTTTTTCTACTAAAATATGCGACTGGATTTAGGGGGGCTTGATCATTTTCTTTTTGTAAAAGTATACCTGCCAGTCCAATTTTGCTCGCATCAGTATGCAACTCTGTGATGAAGTTTGGATTGTATAGGGTCAATAAGGGGCGTTCAATTAATTTAGATTTAAGGTTTTCAAAAGCTACCATCTGCTCATCTTCCCATCTCCATGGACAGCTCTTTCTTGTTAGATCAGTTAGCGGCCGGGCGATTATAGAAAACTTATCAATAAATTTTCTAAAATAACTGGCAAGGCCTATAAATTGCCTGACTTCGTGTACAGTTCGTGGTACGGGAAAATTTCTTACTGCCTCAATCTTAACCTTACCCGGCTTAATTCCCTCGCTTGTAATTTCGTAACCCAAGTAATCTATGGAGGTTTGAAAAAAATATCATTTTTTGACATTTAACGTTAAATTTGCCTCATTTAGTAAGTTAAAAGTATCTTCTAATTTTTGGACCCCTTGCTCGAAATCTTTAGAATGTATTATTAAATCGTCCATATAAGCCAAAGCAGGTTTACCCTTACTATCACTCGACTCTTGAGCACGATTCAAACTCAAGGCTCGAACCATAGTCCTCTGGAATACTGAGGGCGCATTGGCTAAGCCAAAGGGCATCCTCTTAAATTGGTACAAGCCGTCAGGGGTGACAAATGCTGTGACATGTCGGCACTCCTCCCTTATGGGTACCTGGTAGTAGCCACTCATCAGATCTAAGGTAGTATAGTATTTACTGCCGCTCAACTGATCCAACTGATCATCTATCAATGGGAGTGGAAAGTGATCCTTAACTGTACGACTATTAAGAGTTCTATAGTCTATACACAAGCGATGTCCTCCAGTTTTCTTTGACACGAGTATAATTGGACTAGCATAGGATGATGAAGATTCCTCAATAATGTCATTTTGTAATAACTCCTTAACCATATCTTGAACTAACTGCCTTTCTTTGTAGCTTAACCAATAGGGTCTATAAACAACTGGAGTACTATTGGACAACTTTATCTCCATTTCACTTATACTAGTGCAACCTAATTCCGAAAGATTTTGGGCAAATGTTTTTCTATACTTTGTTATTAATTTCTTGACAGTTTCGGTTTCTTTTAGTGATAGCTCTTGATTAATGTTAATATCGTTAGTATCAATGGGATTACAATTGGTTTGAATATGTAAACAGTTTAATTTTTCAATATTTTTGTTATACTGAACTTTGTTAGCTCGTACCATTAATGTATCTTTTTTAATTTGTAACATTTTATTGCTTAAAACTACCAGAGATATCTCACACGATTTATCCATTACTTTATAGACCCCTTCTTTGATCCAATATTGACAATTTTGATAAACTCTGTAACTACCTGGCACGAATATTATGGAATCTTCATCAATCGTAGTGTAGCATTTAATTAACCCTACATCAGTGCAAGAAAAGTTTGACTTGGCAAATAGCTTTATGACATGGCAAGATTGTATTACAAAAGACATTGCGTTTCAAAATTTCAAGAGCATTATCTGTCTTTATAACTAAAATGTGTGGCAATTCAGTAAAATTCTGTCCCACTAGCATAGGAACATGTAATTGCTCAGATGAAACAACATATGTTGTGATCAAAGCCTCAACACCATCTATGGATAACAATAATCGAGTTTCACCCAAAACTGTAATGCGAGCCTCACCAACACCACTTATGACCTGTAAAGAATTAGTACAAATTGTCAAATTATATTGGTTTGCTATTGAGTCACTAATAAGAGTGCACTCGCTTCCAAAATCAACAAAACATTGGATTGGTGAATTACTGTTATTAATAAAAGCATTTTTATAATATTTATTTTGTAAAGTTTTTGATTTTGAAGTAGCTGTCAACATAACCCGTTTATTTTGATTTTCCTTTTTATTTTCAGTTTGGTTCCCCTTTTTTTTACTAAAACAGTCATCTGATTTGTGCCCATATCTTTGACAATGTTCACATTTTAAAACTGGTTTCGGACATTGAAATATTCGATGACCAGCCTCTTTGCAGTTAAAACACAATATCTCAGAACCATTAGTTGATTTACGACACTGACTAGCACGATGGCCCTTCATGTTACAGTTATTACAAATCAGAGTGGAAGTATTTGGTAAAGGAGATTTAAATTTATTTAATTTAGGTACTACATCTCTTTGTTCCCGACACATGTCCTTTAGATATTTTAATAAGTCTTCTGGCTGGGCAAAGCGGGCCGAAGATGCACCAGCTCTTAAGGTGCGATCTTCTAAACCATATATGATGCAATGTACAGCTTTCTTGCCTGATATGTCACATGCATTTAATAGAATCATTTTATTGTAATAATACTCGTCAAGAGAGTCACCTACATTATACTTTTTCCCTAACATCTCATTTAGCAAAGCTCCGTAGTTACTATCGGTAGGAAAAGCTCTTTTAAGATGTTCCTGCCACTCTAACCATGTATATTTTATAGTTTTTAAACCCTCGTACCATTTTTTGGCGTGACCTACAAGCCGTGGCAGGGCAAAATGGGCTGTTTGTTGATCAGACCAACCATAGATTTGAGAGCATTCATTGACTTTCACTAACCAGTTATCTATTCTATGGTTTTGAATAGACGGGTCAAATTCAGGAATAATATTTTTATCGTAATTATATTTGATAGAATGATCAGGTTTCACACAAGAAGAAATAAAACTTAATAAATCCTGAAAATTCATTGGAACATTCATATTAAGAAAATTATTTAACATACCCCCGATGAGCCTGGTGTCGTCTTCCCTTGTCCATCGTCCACTACACTGCTTCCACTTGTACCTGCACGTGATTCCTCGCAGACATCCCTCGTACTTTCCTCTGCATTGATAACCGGGGTCACAGATTCGGTAACCGCCCCAGGGGTTTGGGGTGGACTGCTATTATCCAACGTAGATTCACCTAGGTCTACTGTCGATGGTATCACACTAGGACTCCTACTTTCCCTTATTCGCTTCGACCTGTTCGATTTCTTGTTCTTCTGGCCCTTGCGTCTACTTTGGGAACGCATCCGCGTTTTTGAGCGTGAACGTCGCTTTTCATCCTTATGGCGGCGTCGCCTCACTCGTCTCTCTTTATACGAATCATCAGTGTCACTAGTCGAAGAATCACTGCTTTTATCGCGTTTACGTCTCGGCATAATTTAAATTAATACTTCACCACACCGGCAAAATTCACTGTTCACAGTTTTATAGTTTCAAAATACAAAAAGAAAATGTACGTACACTTTTGTTTTACTTCTTCGCAAGTCCACACAACCACAACCACACCGTACAGTTTAAAGAAAAATAATTCCACTTTTATGATCACTTCACTGCACAAACACCTTACCGTCTATTTTTCACAAATAAGTCCACCGAATTTTCTTGGTTGATCCCACTTCTGATATAAGATTACCAGTGTGGTCTCAAGAAAGAAGACAAGCAGCGTAACGACTAAGCACTTTATTTGATAAAAATCAACTAACTCTAAACATCGTTACATCTCGTTTTTAAACTGATTCGAACAAAGACATTTCAAAGTGGGGCGCTCCAAGTGGGGAGCGCAATTTACGTCACTACCGGAACTATTTTCTTAATAATTTTATACAAAAACTACAGACTTCCTTTTTATAAACGGAAATAGAATTAATATTTATTTTCTACCGGAAGTCCGCCGTGTAAACAAATATTAAATCTAAAATTAGTCACCTATAATATTTGTAATAACCCGTGATATTATTTATGAAAGCCTTTAATAATTATAAAAGCCAACATTATAGAATATGCAAACGTTAGGTTAACCGGTCAACCTAACGTTTGTATATATTCTATAGGCTTCATACTTTCAATTGGTATGGAATTTGTCTATTAAGCAAACCAGAGAAAAGTTAAAAAATATATTAAATGAATGAATGAATGAATGAATGATACATTTATTTGCAAGAATATAGGTAGTTAACATAGGTAAGTTCTTAATATCTATTGGTTTCACTATATTCGGCATTTCGGCCATACAAATATTGAGATTTTACATCTTGGTATACTAATAGCATGCAGTACACATTTAGTAATAAGCAATTACATTAAAATACTTATCATCATTAAAATTAAAATTACAAATCAATTAATAAAATTAAATAAAATTAGATAAAAAAATATATTGATAATTAATCATATTCTGGACTGAAATTTTTTAGACAACCCATTTGCAATATATTTTTTGACATATTTAATTTGAAATAAAACACTTTTCATCCAATAACCAGCTCGGTGAAGGTCGTTCTTCAAGGGATCTTAGACTATAATTAAACCGACGACGAGACGCGGTGCGATCTACGACGGAATAGCTTATTATCGTTACAGACGTACAGAGTTATTGTTGTGTGTGGGATGTGATTCTATTTGAGATGTAGGTTGGTACTTTTTTAATTTGTACAAGTTCTGAGATAGTGCAACGCGTAGGTTTGTGTTAAATTAAGGTTGCACAAGTCAGTCATTCTTCCATACAAACGTAGTCTGGTGATTACTCGTTTGTTTGACGGTGTAGGTTCAAAATTAAAAATTGTATCAACTGGTTTTTTCATTATCTAGCCCTGTATGGAAGCAGAATTGGAACAAAAATATTGGTTTGGAAGTTATGACCGTCGAATCTTTCATATTTCAACACTAATTTTAACTCATCTTTGGGCGTAAATAAATGACCTAAGTAGTATGAAAATGGAAAAACTAAAACCATACAAGAATAGATAATTTATTCAAAAGTTAAAATATTTTTATTTTGAACAGATACATCCAATAGATTTTTCATGATAGCCGTACTCCCAATGGTCTGCATAAAGAATTTCGCGCGCCCGTTTTCGTTGTAAATCATATTGCATTTCGCTACAAGTTGCCACCCCTGTCAGTGGGGAAGAGGGGAAGCACGCAGCGCGTGAGTGTGCGCAGTGTCTGTGGGTGCACACATGCTCACTTGGTTAGCTGCCGCCCGGCACGTCATGCT
Organism: Xestia xanthographa; assembly: GCA_905147715.2. Taxonomy (NCBI): domain Eukaryota; kingdom Metazoa; phylum Arthropoda; class Insecta; order Lepidoptera; family Noctuidae; genus Xestia; species Xestia xanthographa. The sequence goes on along the minus strand of LR990653.1, from coordinate 30,717,118 downwards.
GTCGTATTACGAGTATACTATTTTATAACATTGAACTCTGGCTTGAATTTTGGATACCGACATTTCTTTATTGATAGTTTGTGTTTATTATTTTGAATTTGTTTCAAATTTTACTGACCCTGGCATTGGACTTTGGATTCCGATTTGATAGTGATTTACGGGTGGCGTTTGAATTCGATTTTATTTATTATGAATGTTAGCAGATTTCTCCCCCATTTGTGGACCGATTCTCAAAATTATTTTTTTATTTCTTTTTTGTCCCATTTAAATTTGGCCAAGATCTGATGCTGATCTTCGGAGATATACAAGAGAACTCTTAAAAAAATAGACGGAAATCTGTAGTCATTGTCGCTTGGATTTTTATTGTTTATGACGTAACATCACGCCTGTATGCTTTGAGGGAGTACGCAGATTTGTACAATACCCCCAGATTTCGAAAGTTAGGTACCTACCTATGTTTGCGGATGGATGGACAGAGATTTTGTTGGCATGTCAGATGTATTGTGAGAGCAATTTATGAATGTGTGAACCTTTACTTTGTTATTTTGTATATTTTAATGTTATCTCTTACTCTTTTAGTTCTAGTTTTAGTTACAGTAATTGGTTTAAATACAACCGTTGTAAGTAGATAAATAAATGTTATGTTTCATTTATAGTGGATAAGTCTGTTACCATAACATGTATTGTTGATAATGTAGGTATAATAAATATTTATGGCGACTTGTTTGGGAACGACTACCACCATCAGCCTTTTCCCAACTATGTTGGGGTCGGCTTCCAGTTTTACCGGATGCAGCTGAATACCAGTATACGTGGAGTATCTGCCTATCTGACCACCACAACCCAGTTAGTAACGTGTAATACGATACCCCTTGGTAAGACTGGAACTCAGACTTTTAGGGCCTCTGACTACCTAACGACTGTCAAAGATCTACAAATGACAGCCCGACCAACGGCATAACGTGCTTTCCGAGGCACGGAGGAAACTCGGTATGTAATGGGTGGTCACCCATCCGCAGACCAACCTAGGCAAGCACGGCTTAACCTAACGATCGACCTGAGCGGCTGTTATTATTTAGCCACGAGCTCCGCTTGTTTGGGAACGACTAAAAATGGAAAAATAAATACCTAAGTAAAAATATTTTTTGCAAAAAATAAAACAGACTTAAAAAAAAACACAAACATAAAAAACACTTTGATTGATTTGGTGTTTTTGTCACCGGCTTCTGAAGCAAAAGTTATTTTTCACCTTTTTGTGTTTTTATTTTTTTTAATTCTGTGATAATTTCTAAACTACCTATTCAATCAAATGTTAAGCTGTAAAAGACAATTTTAATCTAAATTCAATTGTCAAGATAATGGACATACTTATTTGGATAAGGATTAATACTGCAAATAAGGTAGGTACCTACGTTGTCCTCGAAGCGGCGATCGGCGGCGGCGACCTCTCGCGTCCGGCCCTGGTGCAAGCCATGGTCCGGAGCGTGACGGAATGGGACGCCGTCACCTCCTTCTGCGAAGCAGTAATGCTAGAGATGGAGGTGGCGGAACATGAGAGGGAGAGAACCTCTCAACGTCCCGGCCGCCGTGGGCGCGGGCCTGTGGACGGTGGGCTATGGGCTAGCCCGCCGTCCGTCCGTCTCATGACGACAGGCCGTGTCGACGGCGCGTTCGTGTTCCACGCGCGCCTCAAAGAGAGTCAGCAAAAGGGAAGGGGTCCGTAAGGACCGATGCCTGCCGGGGTTGCGGGACTGTTCGAAAGAGATACCGTGGCCCCGGAACACAAAGGGCGATGAAGGAACATGGATGGGTTTTAGTCAGTAAAAGTCTGACACTCCCTCCTGCTCCGCCCAGAGCGGGAGGAGTTATTTGATGATTTCCCATCCGAAAAAAAAAAAAAGGTAGGTACCTACGTCATATTTTTAAATAAAATTTCAAAGATAAAAATGGTTACTTAGGTACCTACTTTACTCTTTGTCTGGATAGAAGGTCAACCTATTCATACACGAAATATTTTCAGAGAATCATCCAACGGCTATAACGAAGCCATAGCAACGAAATATTTTTTTTACTGAGTAGGTAGGTACCTATATTTAAAAAATCTCTACTTGACCCACACAATAAATAGGTACTGGCTCCATATTTTAACAACATCCATTACGCTAGTTTACTACAATAGTACGTCAGCGGCACAATGCCTATTGTTGATAAATGTATAATAAGACAATATTACAGACCGCTATTGTAAATAAATAAACAGCCAATAAACAATTTACAAAATAACATAATTTTTTATTTGATGAATCAACAACAAGACTCACAGTCAGATCAAAGTCACGCTGTCGAAAAAGCAATTATCCTGACTGTCTGTACTAATCAAGAGTCGCCTGTGGTTTAATTATAGGTAACTAGCTAGGCTAAGTAAATACCTAGGTATTTAACATAAGTAGTAACATAGTTGCACAACCTATAAAACAAGTACCTATAGAAATAAAGTCATATCAATGAAATTATTTTTTAAACTAAATAACAATATCTACCTACATTACTACACCTACCTACATTTTCGCAAGCGAACTCATTGCCACGTCTCGCAAAGTCGCGGGTCTACCTATTAGGAATATTATAGGATGTATGTAGGAGCTTGTCCTTTCATAATAACAACTAAATTGGGTGCATAATAATTACGTTTCACTGAGTGATTGTCCTATGTTGTAAATTCCAACACCTATTAGTTTGAGTTTATGTTTTCCTTCAAACATAAATCGCATAATACGCCAGCACGTGCCAACGATGATACTACACAATGGCACCCGCGCCGCGCGCCGCCGTAACAATGTCGTCCCGTCTTCAATGAAATTGCGCATGTATGCGTCACTCAGCGTTAGGAGTGTGTATGTGTACGCGCAGTAGCTTCCTTCTGCTCTTTACAGCGTCTATCCCTTTCGCTCGTGATGTCGGATGAAATAGCATGCATTTTAACCCCGCCCACCAACTAGTTCGTTCCGCTAACTTGTTCGTTCTTAATCTTTGGTCCTACCAAACACGGAATGACTAAAATGCTTTTCTATTCGCTGAGTTTGAAGCAAGTTTGTTCCCTATTCGAATAATGCGGTCAGATGGAGCCCTCTGCAATAATATTAGCAGCAATACTTTGCAAGAATTAGCAGCTTTGTTTAAGGCTTACTTCTTCTGGAGTAAATCCTTTGCGTAATACTTTGGTGTCATCAAAATCCGCACTGAGGACTAAACCAGGTGAGCTTTGTCGGACAACTGTAATGCTCGTGGTCTTTCCGCCTGATCAGTTAAAAATTTTTTCGCTTAATGCGAAGGCGCCGAACCACACCCCCTTAAAGTTTAGGCCTATTAGGAAAGCGTCAACTTTGGCGCGCAAAATAACAATAACTCTCGTTTGGCGTGCGTCGTCAGTGCGCTCGGCCGATCGGTATGTTTTTATTCATTATTTATATACAAAGTCAACGGGCGGGGCTATAGAGCATTTCTATGTTGTAAGGTGCAAGCAAAAATTAGCTTAGTGGTGATCAGGCGGGAGTGTCCTTGATAGAACATATACCTACTTAGTATCCAGGCGCAGCCTGCGCTCTGTAGAAGGATCACCTGAAGAGAAGCAGACATGCTGCTTGGGATAAAACGTGAAAAAACATCTAATCTCACCCCAACCTGCTGAATTAAATCACCAGATCGACGGCAGCCACTAGAGTTGGGGTCGGAGGGACTTCAAGAAAATTTTCATAATGCTTTTCGTAATTACGTCACTGAAGTTTGGATCTCTATGGAACTCCACTCATTTTATTGTAATGTGTCCCTCTAGGCGTATACGTCATGCGTGTGAAATTAATCGTTTTCCGCCGCACGTGCAACTGTGAGCAATCAACTGTGTGGCATTTTGAATGATTCCTCGAGGTAATTATGGGCCGCTGCGTGGCGGCCACTGCGCGCGTTGTTGAAGCACCCTCGACCTCACCCCGTTAGGGGCCGGTAATGAACACCACTACATTGCGGCCATTGTGCGATTGTCGCCAGAGTTGAGGCCCCAGCTGGCGGACTTATTAATTGCAAGCGTTTCGAATAATAGGGGTCGATGCACTGGCGAAATGCCAAAGGTTTTATTCGAACTAAATGATGTTTATGTGTTGGGCGTGTCAGATCACGGACGTAAGAACACGATATGTCAATTACTTTTGAAATATTCACGTGCGGGCTTCGATCTGTGCAACTATTATATTAACATTGTTGCAGGAATACAGCTATCAGCTAGGTACTCAGATAATTATTATATGTGAGTCATGGAGCTTCTATACAAGGTTTTAATCGAAGAAAGAAGAGCCCCATCTGTTCTTCATGGAAGGGGTGGTACTTAGATAAAATTCAAAGAAACAATACAAAACCTTGTGGATGCCATAGAGGATTGTAAGTTACTATGGGCAAATCTTATCTTAGCTACGTCTGTAAGGGTCAGCTGTAACTTGGATTTTCGGTTAACCTTTCCGAGAATAACTGTAATTACATACGAGTCTTGTTACACTCAGTTCCTGCGAACCTCCAATATTGTGATCTGCCGGCCCTGCGGCGTCACGTGTGGAGTAGTGATGTGCAGTATGTCGATAATGTGAGTTATGGTAATTCGTGTCATGTCGATACCCGGCGGGCGTCGCAGCACCGCACTTATCACGACCGGCTCATTACTCGCCGCTCATTATACACTCGATGCGAATTAAACACTTTATCAGCGTCTGTCATCTGGATACGCCGTGCCTGTCAATTATTAAAATATTTTTGAAAAAGAACAGAATATTATGACGGTTAACCGTTTTTAGGGTTCCGTACCCAACGGGTAAAAACGGAACCCTATTACTAAGACTTCGCTGTCTGTCCGTCTGTCTGTCTGTCCGTCTGTCCGTCTGTCCGTCTGTCTGTCACCAGGCTGTATCTCATGAACCGTGACAGCTAGACAGTTGAAATTTTCACAGATGATGTATTTCTGTTGCCGCTATAACAACAAATACTAAATATAGTCAATGGTACGGAACCCTTCGTGTGCGAGTCCGACTCGCACTTGGCCGGTTTTTTGTGTTATTTTAAGAGTCCTATTACATTTTTTACGCAAATTCATGATTTTTGACGCAGTAATTTTCAGCAGCAGTAAGATATTTTAATTATTTGCTTATGGATAACGATAGTGCCATTCTCTTTCTTGTAAGTTGGAGTTACACATTTTCATTTTTCTTTTCGTGTAATTTACTATACATATTTTACGAACTCAGTTTGCAATAAAAACCGTCGGTGATGGAACTTTGACGCTCAAATTCACATTGTTACATTCAATTCTTATAAAAGCTAAAATTACTAAAAGATAAGTTGAATGTTTTGTTTTTGTTTTACTTGTTTATTGGAGTTCTAAAATTTCTTAAAATTCCTTGAGTTTTCACGGAAAAAATCGAAAAGAAAGCGTAATTTAAGCCATAAATGTCTTGATTCAGTGTCCATTATATTCCAAATAAACCCAATTTTATCAAATAAATTAATATGATTTAAAACTTCAATCTACAATGAAAACGTTTCATTAGTTTTCGTTTGTCAATATAATAAGACAAAATTACAATAAACCAAATTAAAGTACTATAATTCTGCATCAATTCAGCTCGCACCTCAGTCTCATGTCAGTCTAGTCTCTAATTTTCGTCGATAACAATTGAAAATCGTCTGGAGATCGCTATTATTATCGACTCGTGTACGCCGATCGAAATAATTTGACCCAGGAAGTAAAAATCAAAAATTTGCGAAAAAAATGTAATAGGACTCTTATGTCGTTCATTGACTTGAATTTTTGTCATTCATTTTTGTTTTTTTGACTCTTATTCCAATAGATATTTTGCGATGTTTGAGTTCCCGATATTTCGGCGCTGTTGTCGTTGTTGTAGTAAAAATGCCGTTTTCAGTGATAAAGATAATGTTAGTGACCATGTCTAAAAACTGAATATCTCCGTATACAGGTCCCGACTAGACTAAGCTACAAGTATTGTTTAGTAAGTGCTGTTGTTTGTTGCAGTACCTGGGCTCGTTCCCGGTGTCCGGCGGCGAGCTGGCGGCGCGCGGCGACCAGGTCTCCGCGCATCTACACCTCATGAAGGTAAGACGTCACCTGCTGGACTGTCGCCACTCCTGACGCTCCCAGAAACAATAGCTGAATGTCGTATGTGCCTGTAAGTAAAAAGCAAGGCTGCTTAAGAACTGCTAACGGCCCAAACTTAGGTTTTGTAGTAGCTACGACATACCTACTTTTTAACCGACTTCCAAAAGGAGGAGGTTCTCAATTCGATCGGTATTTTTTTTTGTTTTTTATGTATGTACACCGATTACGCTGACATTTGATTACGTGACATTTGATTTGATTTACGTGATTCGTCTTTAGTTTGATGCGGAATAGTTGCCATTTGGTCCCATAAAAAATTAACATAGTTTGGCTTAGCAGTTTTCATTTTATGAACATTTTTACTTCAGTTGTGTGGTATAATTTCATGTATGTTCACCGATTTCTCCTCCATTTGAGGAGCGATTCTCAAAATTCTTTAATTTTTTTTTTTGATGGAGTATACTCCTGAGATGGTTGCATTGAAATTTGGTGAACATTTGATGCTGATATCTTCGGAGATATACAATGGAACTCTTCAAAACTAGATGGTAAATCGGTCGTGATTGCTGCAATCGCTTGGATGTTTATTGTTTATACAACATCATGACGTAACATCACGCCTGTATGCTCTGAGGGGTACGCAGATGTGTACAATACACCCAAATTTCGACAGTTTTGGTATGTTAAGTTCCATTTATTGGGGATAAGCCTATTACCATGACATGTATTGTTAACAATGTAAAATAAATTCATAGCAAATATTTGTATAGGATATTACAACTAAAAATTGAAAAATAAAAAAACTTTTTTGCAAAAAAATAAAACCTTCAAAAAACACAAAAAAGTGAAAAATAACTTTACTAACAGAAGTCGGTGACAAAAAAAACTAAATGAATCAAACAAAGGTCACCGACTTCTGAAGCTAAAGTTATTTTTCACTTTTTTGTGTTTTTTGATGCCGGTTTTATTTTTTTGCAAAAAAGTTTTTTCTATAATTTATTAGATCACTGCTCGCAAAACTGAGAACGAAGTCACTGTGGAGAGAGGAGTTGTTTCAAAATGTATGGAGCCCCGGTCGGGTCTTTGTACACTACAGGGTGTAAAAGACCTCATCACGAAGCCGTCAACCAAGCATTCTGTACATCAAACTTGGTAACTTTACTCAAAAATTATTGCTGGGAAACGAATTTTTTGTTTTGGGTGAAAAATCATGTTTTGTGGTAGAACTCAATGTAACGCACTCAAAACATTGTGCTGGTGGATGGATTGAATAGTAGGGGGGTCGTTGAGGTGTTAAAAGTAAAAATCTTACATAAAAAACATGAATTAAAAAAAAAAAGCTTGTCAAAAAGTTTGAACGTTGACCCTCAATATCTCCGAAGGTATGGTGTAGAACAAAAAATGATCGCAATGACGAGGAGAACAAGTGCCGTCTGACTTCTTTAAGAGGTGTTTTACACCCTTTATATTCAAGAATCGGGAAAAACACATAAAACAGTTTTCAATTATTTAAACACAACAAAGCCCGTCACGTAAGCTGTCATGTTGATTGATTAATGACGTTTGGCATGTTTATATCTGTGGAGGACAAAACTAAGTTAGTCTATGTCGTTAGTCATTGAAGATTTTTACAGAAATAATACTAACATTCAGTCGTTTAGATATTAACTCGGATAAAAATAACATAGCGATCTTATGATTCAACTCTTCAATACACAGAAATATTTTTACTACAAATATAGGTACAAATAAAACAATTTATTATTAATTTATTTATAAGGTTATTGGGTTTTCTGTCAGGGATTTCTCAGAAGCAGCCACACACACACTATACAGTTCACGATCAATGGTAGATCTATGGCTTACTGTTATTATTTTTTAAGCACAGACTTACTAAGGGAAACTGAAAAGATAACGGTCTGATTATCTAAAAACAGCTGTTTAAAACACATTTTCATGTTCACCAAAGCAAATCAACCGATTAAACACGCTAGTCAACTGTTTTCTCTAACCGAGGTGAGAGAGGTTGTTTAAAGTCCTCGTTAGTAGCTAATCGGTGTATTTTAACGTTTGTAAAATGCAAATATAACAAATTTTAAGTTTACATCCAGATTATTGTGAGAATTTAACATGCAGTCTGTTTTGAATTATATTTTGGAAGAGGATGACGAGTTTGAAACCGTTGAAAGACTCTTGCGAACTCCTCGTTTGTATTCCACCAGACGACACTACTTCACGGAGTTATTATTATTATTTTGGGAAAACATATATTATTTCTTACGTTTTTAGCTAGTTTCAGCTACGTTAACGGGCCTATACCAAGTTAACGTAGCGTGTGTGTGTTATGAAATATGAGTGTTGTGAGAAGCATTATCCTCAATTTGCATGAACTTTCTCACTATTCTGCAGGTGTTTAAAATTGCGGCTTTTTGAAGTGTTATATAAATTGAGTCTTTCAGGTCTAATAGTTTGAGGCTATGATGGAGGTGATTGGGTATGACACCCATACTGGAGACAACAATAGGTACGACGTATACTTTTTCCTGCCTCCAGATTCTAGTCACTTCTTCTTTCAGTTCAGCATATTTTACTGATTTTTTCCCCTGTTGTTTTTTGTAGATTGTGTTTATTAGGAACTGCAATATCTATGAGGTATGTAACTTTATTTTCTATATCTTGAAGGATTATAATATCTGGTCTATTGTAGTGAATGGTCCTCTCAGTTAGTATGGCGCGGTCGTAAAAGAGTTTGTGTGTTGTATTTTCCAGGAATCTTTCTGGTACATATTTATAATAAGGAGTGTGAGTGTCTTGTATGAGCTTAAATATTTATATTTAAGTGCTAGGTTTCGATGTATGATGTTTGCTACTTGATTATAGTGAGTATAATCTGTTTGGGTGAGTGTTGTGCATGCCCCTGTATTATTGTTTTATTATTAGTAATGCGCTTCTTATCCATTGTATTTAAAAACTATTTCAAACGTGCAAAACTTCAAACATGTAACCAATCTACTTGTTCCTATTAAATAAAAGGATAAGCAGACTTGTTCAATTTAAAATTTAATAAGGGAAAGATAAAAAATACAGCTAGTTATATAAAAACCTACCTACCACGCACTCTCTATAGTTCACAGTTAGGAATCACGGGAACAGGCGTCAGGGTAGAAGGTCGATACCAGAGCAACCTCGAGGTTCAGCTCTGAAGCAGTAGAAGCGGCGGCAGCGCAGATCTCAGAGTCCACCAGGACAGCTCTGCAGCAGGCAGTGCAGAACTCAGGGCCAGACGTAGGACAGCCCTGCGAGACTCAAACTCAAAACTCAAACTCAAAGCATTTATTTCAATTAGACCATTACGGCACTTTTGAAAGTGAAAAATACAAAAAAGAAAATCAAAGCTACAGTCCCAGTCACAAGGCATAATAACTTGAGAAAGTACTGTAGTTGCCCATTCCCTAGCGTAGATCTAGAGACCAGTAGACAGTCAGGCACGTAGTTAGCCTCCGAAGATTGGAAGTAGAAGTCCCAGGAGAATCTTTAGCTGGATCCCCTGGGCAGTTTAAGTATCTGACAGCGAAAACCAAGCTGTTCTCTGATGCTCCTCAAATCAGATCCAAGCATCCACCTTTTCAGCCGCCCGTCAGCTCGTTTCTCCAAAAGTAGTCTTCCTTTTTCAAATATCCTTTTTCTAGTGTGGCCATCATCTCATCTGACAAGTGTAGTCGGCCAGGACATATCCATGAATGCGTAAATAATTTTATAATATAATTTAATATTAAGTTATTTAGTAAACAATCGTAATAATCTACAAAATATAATGGCTAAACACATATTGATAAAAATAATTTAAATTTTACAAACCAAAAAGTAACTATCATAGACTAAGCAGAAAAGTAACTGACAGTTTGACAATTTAACGCTTGACGTAAGTGTCACAACATGAAAATTATAAGTTAATATTTTATTTCAGCTATTTTTAAGTAAATGCATCGTATTTAGATCGATTTGCTGAGTGTATATATAAACAAATAAAAATGATGATAAATAGTATTATGAATGGTGAATATGAAGCGTAAATATAGCATAATTCTATAAACACTACAGATAATTTGACGGTTATAAAGAACTGTCATCTCAGGTATAATGCAACCATTTTAAGACGTTTCGCATTTGTACGGTTTTTTACGTGTTAAGATACCCACCCTATTTAACTGTATTATAATCATTCGGTCTTTCATTCCTAAAACGCTCGTTTACCTAACCGAGCTAGAATAAATTGTGGTGAACGCCAAAATTCCCACGTCATGTTTAAACAACTGTTTACGTTTAGCGGGCCGATTACGAAACAGTCGGTTATTTTACTTTTGGTGAACAAGGCCCTAAATTGGCAAGACGCCTTATCAATAAAAATAATTGATTAATATCAATTGATTACCAGAAAAGTATGCATTTAAGCTATTTATTTGTATTTTTCCCGAATTTTACAGATTTTTCTCGATTTTTCGAAGTGTTGTACCAAATACCAATAGACATTTTGTGGGCTACCACGTCCACAGAGGGGAGGCTATATTTTATCAGTGGGGACATACTTAGTTAAGCTAGATGACCTCTTTCACAAAGAGCTCTGCCACTACTACATTTTCTTGTACTTGTCAGTTCTCTCATATCGTCACAAATAATGCACAATTTCCCTTGAACAAACTTATACTAGTACACGTCGTATTGAGCAAAGCGTGCTTTTGTTATTGCTCGTTGCTCCGAGCTAGCTTGTTCAGTCTCGCAATCAGGAGGTCCCCCTGTGCGCCATTGCAAACATACTAGTTACATCGAAATACACTCAACTCTCCCTATTTATTACCTTTCCCTTAGATTTTTACAATGAACTCTCTCTCTCTCTCTTTCTGATGTAAGGAGTTTACAATGTATATCAATTTTACGAGTGGCTGGGGAATATGATGCGTTTGTAACATGTTTATAATGGTTTAATGGTGCATTAGTGCCGTAACGACAGGTTGTATGGCGGTTATCTGTGTTATTTTGGCACTTTATAGGAGCTATTATTTGCATAATGTAAAATCCATGCAGATATCCTCATGTTAGCCGATTTAAAAATAGTTAAATATTTATTTGTGAATTGTCAATTATTAATTTTCATATCAAGTTGTCTTACTCGAAGGACGTACGTAGTTTCAGGTCCCAACAGTTGAAACGTCTTAGTAATGAATGTGTGGCAGGTTTGGGCAGCAGGTACAGCACGATAAGTAACTCTTAGTATATGTAACTGAGGGGCTACGGGTCATGTGACATGCAGAGAGGCCAACAAAGAGAGAGAGGAGAGGGAAGAGAGGGGTCTCAATGTTACCTACAGGTAACATTGAGAGGTACACTCGTGACGGATGACGTCACGGCGCGGTGACCTCGATGTCACGCCCTCTTGCCCTGCTTATTGTGACTGAGTAGTGCGGGTGAGAACGGCGAGTCAGACTTTAATGTTACCTGACAGTAATAATATTGGTGTTATTAAAGCTACTCGACGGGGTTGTTGATCTATTTCAGAAAGGTGCACGGTGCACAGTTCAGCAATGAGGACTAACAGGTTGATCGTAATGAAGTAGGTGCCTATAGTTAAGACATCTTGATTATGTTTTATTATAGTAAACAGTCACAATATTCTACTAGTTTTGGGCATATTTGAGTACAATTTCTGGTTGGCAGACTTTTGGGTTGGAACCTCAGAAGGTTATAAAGAGTTATGTTTACCTATGTTATGTACAATGTAACACTACATAACATAGGTAAACATCTCATAACTTCTAACATTTGACCTTCTGTCCCGCTCTCACTGCAGCCGGCAGCCACTCCATCCATTCCCCCCTCGCTGCGCCGAGGTGTCGCAGCACAAAGTCGCTCCGACTGAGCGCTGCCGAATGCGCCTCGTTGTGTTCGCGCAGCCAGACATGCATCTTGCATGCGTCTCACAAACAACACTGACTTGCATCAGTCTGCTTATCTTTAGTATGCAAAATGCTTTTCACCTGTATGTTACGTTCTTTACTAGTTAAGTATGTGAGACGGGGTAGATATCTAAAATTTCAAATTGCATGCTGCTTGTTGTTTGCAAATAACTAATATATTTATGAGTAACTGCGAAAAAAAAGCAAAAGGAGTATATAGGAATCGGTACTGTAGATTCTGCCTAACTATGTACCTGGGAAAAAAACGTGAATTTGTGTATGTATGAATGTGTTTCTACGAATTGATAATCCTAATATTGAAACTACTAGTTAGTTTCGATTCAAACTTTAGACTTCAAGACAACTAACTACAAAGTTTACAAGACCCAAAATGCTAACGCCGTGACCCCACTCCGGTGCACATAAACACAAGAACAAAGCGTGGCTGCTCCACATTCGCGCTCAAACACCGGCGAGCAGTGTGCCACATGTTTGGGGTCACGGGATGACCCCTTGACCGCGTCCCTCTCACTTCCCTAATATAATCTCAAGCGGCAAATGATGCAGGGAAGTAAATTTATTCTAGTCTGCAGCGTTTAGGCTAACATCCTTGATTAAAACGACATGCCTAGCACAAACACGCGGGATAGACGATATTCGGTCGAATTTAATATTGGGAACAGAACATTTTAACTTAGCAATTTAATATTGGGAACAGAAAATTTTAACTTAGCACATAAAAAAAAACCGGCCAAGTGCGAGTTGGACTCGTGCACGAAGGGTTCCGTACCAATTATTATAAAAAAAACACGTTTGTTGTATGGGAGCCCCCCTTAAATATGAATTTCATTCTGTTTTTAGTATTTGTTGTTATAGCGGCAACAGAAATACATAATCTGTGAAAATTTCAACTGTCTAGCTGTCACGGTTCATGAGATACAGCCTGGTGACAGACAGACGGACAGACGGACAGACGGACAGACAGAAGGACAGACAGCGAAGTCTTAGTAATAGGGTTCCGTTTTTACCCTTTGGGTACGGAACCCTAAAAACCAGTGTCCCGTCATTTCACCGAAAATTAATTTGCAAATTTTCATTTGACACGAACCTATTGGTCATTTGTTCATTTTACAGCAACAAGTTTGGAAACCTTAAAAAAAGATGCTTCTACAAAAACCCGCCGTCACAAAATGTACAGGGCTTCCCGCGATGTAATAAACCTGATGTAATAAATTTATTTAATAAACCGGCAGCGCCATGTAATCGTCATTATAAAAAATACATATATATTTTGAACCATTAGGCAAGTCAGCCGTCCTGCCGGGGTTGCGGGACTGTTCGAAAGTGATACCGTGGCCCCGGAACACAAAGGGCGATGAAGGAACATGGATGGGTTTTAGTCAGTAAAAGTCTGACACTCCCTCCTGCTCCGCCCAGAGCGGGAGGAGTTATTTGATGATTTCCCATCCGAAAAAAAAAAAAAAAAAAAAAAAAGGCAAGTCAGCCGTTTGGTATATTTAACTTTAAGTTTCAGATATTCTAATATGTATGTACCCTCACGCTCACTAACAACACTGTAATTGGTTTAGATTTTTGAGACTGTGACGCGAAACATTTGTAAAGATAAGCATTTACCAAATGAACCACTATGATTTACCAACCATACCCATTGGTTTACTACAATTTTGCCAAAACTTCTTTGATAAATTTTCAGTTTACAACCAACGTTTCATATACATTTATTTCGCAAGCAACTTATTGAGCGAATAATTTATTTTATAAGCACTCATTTTACAAACGTTCATTTGGTAAATGCTTCTCTTTACAAATGTTTTGCGTCACAGTCTCAAAAATGGGTAAGTAATATACGATATAATTACGAAATCTCTAATATATACAAGATATTACAACTGAATCTACAATTTTATTTGATATAATGTTCGGTTACTATAACAAACGATTGATATAATTTTGCAGTAACTAATTTTTATAAGCATAACATACATTGAATATAAAGTCGTTTGATATACCACTCAAAAGACATAAAACCTATTGAGTCGAATAAGATAAAACTGCTTATATGATAACCTGTTTGCAGGCATGCAAACAGGCATACACCAAACATGCAGCATGCGAGCAAGCATGCAACATGCATGGTTTCTATCACGGCTCCGGCGCTGCGGAGCTCCGGCGGTACCATGCGAGCTTATCGTCGCAGATGTATTTCACGCTCACCACCGCGGCTTAGACTTGCTGGCGAGTGTTAAAACCACCGCTCCTCAGCTCGCGGGCCGCCTCACCTCTCCGCGCCTACGCGATTTTAAATAATACTCTATAGGGCAGACTATGTGAGTCGGTTTTGCAGCGATTCGTTTCTGTCACGCCGCTTCCGCAGCACGCTCGCTTCACTCGTTCGCCTTCGCGCGTTAATAGTTACTGTTCTAACCAAACCTAACCCAAATGATTCACCAACATAGAGGGGAATTGGCACGAAGGGGTCCGCAAGGGCCGATGCCTGCCGGGGCTGTGGGACTGTTCGAAAGAGATAGCCCGTGGCCCCGGAACACAAAGGGCGATGAAGGAACATGGATGGGTTTTAGTCAGTAAAAGTCTGACATTCTCTCCTGCTCCGCCCGGAGCGGGAGGAGTCATTAAAATTTGATGATTTCCCATCTGAAAAAATAAAATGGACTTGGCACTCCGCTCCGCTCCCGCCTTAACCTTCTATCCTAATATCCCCGTCCGAGTCGTATTGCTTTGAATCGGGGTGAGGCTGATTTTCGATTAATTAAATGTTATATGATATAACATTTAATTAATCGAAAATCACTTATTTCGTATAACGTTATTGGATATAACTTATATCCAATAACGTTATACGAAATAAGTTTAAGAGTATATAAATGTTATTGTTATATCTAAAGAAATTATATCAACAGTTGATATAACTCACGTTGATCATATCTTGTGAACGATAATGAAATGAAAATATACCAAATAACTTTACATGTTAAGGGACTTAACCCCTTAATATATCTATCTGCGAATAATGCAGTTGACTGCAATGTTAATGTTAAGGTTATCAATGATAAGTGTTAACAATGTGTAAGTAACACATTGTTAACCATGAATTATATAAATGTTGTAGTTGTTTATTATCCCTTAATAAACAATTAAAAATACATAATTATTTAAAGGTGATATTAATTCTGCTACTCGCTAAAATCTATAAGACCTGTTGTAATGCGTTAAGAGTTCTGTTCTGAACTCTAACTTTCTCCAGTTAGATTGAAATTCTTTACCACCCCGCCAAGCAATCGGGTTGCTTGGCGGGGTGGTAAAGAATTTCAATTCAGTGAAATAAACAATTTAGCTTGTTCTTTTACTAATCAGCAGAAGGTCGTGCCGTATGCAAGGAAATCACGTCATCGTCGTGTTCAAATGTATTAGTAACTAAAATTCAAATGAAAAATGAGTCGGAATTTTATGTCCGAAAAACTTTTTGAATATAAATATAAAAATGTTATATGCTTGTGTACTAGAGGCACTGGATCGGAACAAACAAATACATATCGCAGTGCTCACTGGGGCGTGAACAGCGTCCAGTCAACCTGTGTTTACACTTCACTAGATACTACAGCAACTTGTTGTTTTGTTCTAGCCTTGGTGGCACTGTTCTCGTTCGAGTGTTTACATGAAACTCACTTCAGTTTTGTGAGATTCTGATTCTAATAATTATTTCATGACAATCTCGAAGAAACTGCCGTTAAATAATTACTATAACCCGTTCAAGTAGATGGTTAGCATAATTAATTATACCTTTTAAAAACCTGTATGGTATATGCAAACTCCGTTCGGTTTTGTATGCGTTACACACAGTTTGATACATGGCTGGAACTGCACGGAGTTATGACACACACAAGCGTTACAACTGTCAAAATACAACAAATCATCCGTGTGTCCGCGTGTAGTCAGAGATTTATAGTTGGTTATCTGTGACTGCCACATAGCTGCAGCTATCTACTGCACGTTATAAGCGAAGAGACTAAGGATACGACGAATATTTGTAATAGAAAAAAAAGAAGCAAATAGCATGATTTCCAACGGGTGCGCCAAAGTTCACCTAAATTTTCAACTCCGATAATTGGAAATCCGAAAATGTTCTTCCTAAAATTTTTCATCCTAACAATCACAATTCCTAACTACTCTGTATCTAATGTTCATATTGTTCACTGCTGGGTCGGGTAGGATAGGTAAATGAAAGCACACTTTGAACGAAGACATGTATTTTTTGATATCAAAGTTACTTATACCTCGCGAGTGCAACAAACGATAGCCTGAATTTAAATCGATCAACGCCATCTATAGGCAAAAGGTTGACAACTGGTTTTATTTATGCTAAGATATTAACATTCCGCCCACCAAGGACCTAGTCCTTTCAAGCCGCCCACCATGGCATAATAATCTAAACTAAATTATGGACAACTTCAGCATTTTACTAAAATCCTTGGTGTTCAGAGTTCACAATGTTCATCTTATCTTAACTTAAATACCGAGAAAAAATATAAATGTGGACTGTATATAACACAACAAATAAAAAATAAACTTACATCATTCAATACTAACTCATTCATCGTTGACAGGCAAAATGCATAGCTTAGAAGTTGGGCGTTTGACTCGGGAGTCCTTGCAACGAAGGGTTACTACGCGCACTAAATTGTCCTTGCCAGGGTGTAGTTCAACTACCTTCCCGTATAACCACTTGGCAGGTGGTAAATTGTCTTCTCTTACGAGGACAATATCACCAACCTTTGGATCGCGCGTACGTTTAGCCCACTTGTGTCGTTGGAAAAACATAGTTAAATACTCCTGAGACCAACGTTTCCAGAACGATTGAATCATCCTTTGTGTCAATTGCCAACGTCTCAAGCTACTGACAGTCACGTGCTCATAATCATAATCTGGCGCTGTTACTAGTGGCTGACCGACCAAGAAATGTCCTGGCGTCAATGGATTAGGATCTGATGAATTCACGCTAGACTGTGATAACGGTCTGGAATTCAGACATGCCTCAATTTGGGATAAAACGGTACTTAGCTCCTCAAAAGTCAATGTTGATTCACCAATCACCCGTTTGAGGTGATGCTTGGTGCTTTTGATCCCAGCCTCCCATAGACCTCCAAAATTAGGAGAATGAGGCGGAATGAAATGCCATTCGGTTCCATTATTTGCCAATATAGAGGCAATTTCTTGGGGAACAGATGCGCATTCATCGCGAAACATTGCTTTAAGCTCGAGGCCCCTACAAAGTTGGTGCCATTGTCGCTGTAAAGGTGACTACAATGACCCCGTCTAGCCACAAAACGTTTAAATGTAACAAGAAAGCCTTTAGATGTCATATCAGAGACCGCATCTATATGCACAGCGCGGGTCGCCATGCATACGAACAGACATACGTAGCCCTTGTAGGACTTATGTCCGCGACCCTTTGCTGTTCTTATTTGAATCGGTCCCGCGTAGTCGACCCCTGAATGAAGAAAAGGCTTACTTGGAGTCACTCTGCATGATGGTAACTGACCTATCAATTGGTTTTTTGTTACTGCTGCATGACGAATACACGGTACGCATTCGCGAATGTGAGCCTTGATCAAATTCTTTCCACGAACCACCCAATATTTTGACCGCAAAAAATTAAGAGTTAATTGGGGTCCGCCATGTAGTACACGCTCATGAGCATCCGCAATGAGTAATTTTGTCAAATGGGATTGATGAGGAACTATGATGGGATGTTTCATATCATCACTTAGTAGCGAGTTTTGGATCCTACCCCCTACTCTCATCAAGTCCTTATCATCCAAGTAAGGATTCAAAGAAATCAAACCGCTGATTCTGCTGACGTCTGTTCCAGCTTGTATTGCCTTTATTGCTGTATCAAACCAAACCTTTTGACTTTGCTTGAGGCAACAATGCATAGTGTCCGCAATCTCAGAAGCTGAAAGATAAGGAGGCAACCTTGTCCGTGATTCTCTGGCTATCTTTATTTTCAGGAATCGTCTGCAGTAGGTGAGGGTCCTGATCAACCTTTGGAATGATGAAAATCTGGACCATATCAGTTCAATCGGGTGATCGCCTATCTGTGCTGCATGAACCTTGACAGATTTTAGTTCCAGTTTAGTCATTATAGACTTAGGTCTGCAGTATTGTATGGTATCCCCAAGTAACCACGACGGCCCATGTTTCCAAAGCGAGTTGTCTATCAAAGACGTGGATGTTGTACCCCTCGAAGCAATGTCAGCTGGATTGTTTCTCGTATCGACATAATGACATTGAGTAGAATCAAGGGCATTAAGGATTTCCGACGTCCGGTTTGCGACGAAGGTTTTCCATCGGCTCGGGTGATCACTCAACCAAGCCAACACGACCGTTGAATCTGTCCAAGCATGTAAGTTTGAGTTTTGGATATTCAAGACTCGAGCCACTTCTAAAAGTAATTTGGTAACTAAAACTGCGCCACACAGTTCCAATCGTGGTATAGAGACTTGCTTAATTGGAGCCACCTTCGTTTTTGCAGTTACCAGATTACAGTGGACGCGACCCACAGCATCGATGACTCTGATGTAAACAACCGCTGCGTATGCTGCGTTTGATGCATCAGAGAAACCATGGAGCTCAACTGTTTGATCATAGCTTTTTCTTTTCAGCCACCTAGGAATTCTGAAGTTGTTGAGTGTGTGCAACCCACTACGATAAGACTGCCACTCTGTTAGAAGATCCTCAGACAGTTTTTCATCCCAATCCAAACCAGCGATCCATAGTTTTTGGATGAAGACTTTAGCGGTAATAATACATGGTGCAATCCAACCTAGCGGATCATATAAACGTGATATCTCTGATATGACTGATCTTTTAGTTTCAGATGCAGACGGCGACGATGACGACGGTAACGAAAAGGGTAAGTTTACAGTGTAATGGAATTCATCGGAATTGCGATTCCAGGTAAGTCCTAAAATTTTAGTAGTTTCATCTTCTTTTATTTCCAGATCTTTTCCAGTATCCAGCCTTATTTGTTTTAGCAACTCTTCTCGGTTACTTGTCCATTTTTGCAAAGTGAAACCTGTTTTGTTTAGTAGCTCATTAAACTCATGGTAGATTTTTACAGCTTCTTCATCAGTCTGGCAACCTGTCATTAGGTCATCCATATAAAAGTCTGTCCTAACCCTACTAGCAGCGAATGGATACGATTGACCTTCATCGACAGCGGTTTGCTGCAATGCCTTGACTGCCAGGTAAGGTGCACTAGATATTCCAAATGTAACTCTCAAATGCCTGTATTCTTTTATATCAGAATGAACATCATCGCGCCATAAAATCCTTTGAAAGTCCGCGTGATCATCAGCTACTTTAACTTGGCGATACATTTTTACAATATCAGCTGTCAAGCATACTGGATGTTGTCGCCACCGCATAACTGTATGACGTAAATCAGCCTGTAACTGTGGTCCTACCATTAAGGTGTCGTTTAAGGAAACACCATCGGATCCCTTGGATGACGCATCAAATACCACTCTTAATTTTGTGGTCGACTTATCTTCGCGGATTACAGCATGATGCGGTAAGTAAACAGCGCCAACTTCATTTTTGTCTTTTTCATTAGGAATCTCTTCCAAATGACCTATTTTGAATTTTTCATAAGGAATCTCTTCCATATGACCTAGTGATAAATATTCCTTAATTACCGAAGCGTATTGTCCTTTAAGCTCGCTATTTTTAGCTAGCTTCCCTTCAAGACTGTATAGTCTTTTTAACGCTATTTCCCTTGTATTGCAGAGCGTTTTTCTGGATCGAAAAGGCAGTTTTACAATGTAGCGACCTTCTGCATCCCGGCATGTGGTAGCAGCAAAGTAATCTTCACATGCTTGCTCTTCAGGGCTAAGAATTGTCTTATCAGAACACTTTGGTTCTGCCTCTAATTCCCAAAACTTTTTTAGGATTTCATTTTCTTCGACCTTAAAGTGCATGCTTAGAATTACATTGTGACAAAATTTCACTCCATCTTCATCGCTGACTTCTCCCGATATGATCCAGCCAAGGTAAGTATTTTGAGCCATTGTTTTACCCTTAGGGTCCTTGATTAAGCCTTCTTTTAAGACTTGAGTATAGGCTCCCGACCCTAACAAAATGTCAATTTTGTTAGGCTTATTGAAATTTGGATCAGCCAACGGCTTAATACTATTAAGCTCTGACCAATCCACCAATGAGAATTTCCTTTCAGGTAAAATCGAAGTTACCTTACTCAGCACATAAGCTTTTATTTGCAGGGTGAAGTCAGGGTCCCATAACGACTGAATATTAACATTAACCATAAATTTAGACGTTAGATTGGTCTGACCTCCCCCTACACCTGAGATAGACGTTTTAACCGCTATCTTTTTAAGCTTCAATAACTGAACCGCAGATTCCGTAATAAAGGAAGCTTGTGAACCCTGGTCTAACAGTGCTCTCAAAACTTGTGAATGCCCATTTTTCGAACTAGCCTTAATAACGGCCGTAGCCAATATGACTTGACTATAAATACTTTTTGCGAAATGGGTTGAAATATGAGGTTCAGCCGTGGACTCGTTCTGTGTGTGCGTTTCCTTTTGTATTGGCGACGCAGAAGTGCTCACCTCTGCATCTGAATCAGTTTTTAGATGCAAGAGAGTATGATGCTTTCTATGGCACGTTTTACATTTGGAGTTTACTCGACAATTAAAATTAAGATGACTTGAGCGAAGGCAATTAAAACACAAACCAAGAGATTTAACTATTTGACGACGCTGATCGACGGTCTCCTGAGCAAACTTTTTACAATTATTCAAGAAATGCTCCTCGGAACAATGTGGACATGATGTTTTTGAAACTACATGAAATGCTTTAGTATTACCTTTGAATTTGCTACTTTGAGGTTCTACAAATTCAAAAGCCCGAAAACGTTTGTCCAAAAAGTTCCGAAAATCATTGAAGGTGGGAAATTCCTCACAAGACTCGTCAGATTGACTTACCTGCAATTCCCACTGCTTCCGAGTCTCAACGTCCAACTTGGAGCTCATCAAATAAATAATAATAACATCCCAAGCGTCCACCTGCACCCCTAGGTTTGACAATTCATGTAAGCAATCGGTGGTGGTATCTAGAAGCTCCTTGAGAGCCATAGATGACTCAGCCGTCATTTGTTTTTGGTTAAGTAAGCGCTTGAGAATGCAATTGGATAGAAATCTCTTATTATTGTAACGACTTTTTAACAGATTCCAACATTTCTTATAGTTAGCATGAGTGATCGGTATGTGCTTGATTAGTAGTGATGCTTCACCTGACAATTGGGATCTCAAATAATGTAAGCGTTGCACGTCATCAAGTAATTGGTTACTGTCAATTAATGAAAGAAACAAATCCCTAAATGTTGTCCATTCATGATATTTGCCACTAAAAATAGGAATGGCTATTTTGGGCAATTTTGCCATTGACGTCGACTTCAGGTGGCCCTCGTCTGGTGAGACATCACTAATTTTAGAAGATCTTGGTAGAGCATTTTTTAGTTCTACTTTATAGTTTATAAAAGTGTCTGTAACCGCTTCAAACACATCATTTTTGATGTAACTCGTTGCACTCAGTTCACTTACTGAGTAGTTGACCAAAAGCTCTTCATGTTTTCTTGTAAAATCTTCAAACTGTTTATCTAATATTTCCAAACGTGACTCCACATATGCCTGATTAATTCTCTCTTTTTGAGATTTTTTGAAGTTGATAAGCCCTTTCTGAATGCGACTTTTAATATCTTCCAACAGCCTTAACTTAGCCTCCATGCTTTCAAATACGAAGGGATCTGACGCAGAATGTCCCATTCACAAAATATTTGAAATTTGAACCAAGTGTTTGAATGTCGTAATTTTTCTAAGTGTTTTTCTAAGTGCTCTTTAATTTTAGGTGAAATCGGGCATAGATTCGGGGTCTCTTCAATTTTTGATGAACTAATTTAAGTTCCAAATTTCTTCAAAATTTTCTAAGTCCAAACATTATTTTTAAATTTTTACAAGTCTCTGACACTTGGAACTTAAAAAAATAAAAGTACTCACAGTTTTTAAGTTGCACTTTGACCACATTTAAATCACTTTCCTTTAACGCTCCACTTTGCTCCGTCGGTCTCGCTCCGCTCCGCTCAGCTCAGTCGGTCTCGCTCCGCTCCGCTCAGCTCAGCACCACTTGCACCAGGTCGGCCTGCTAGCTGCTTCTTAACCCTCAACTCCGACACCAGAGGGCAAAATTTAGCTTGAAGGCAAAAAACTTATCCGGCTCGGTGGACCATGTTCACTGCTGGGTCGGGTAGGATAGGTAAATGAAAGCACACTTTGAACGAAGACATGTATTTTTTGATATCAAAGTTGCTTATACCTCGCGAGTGCAACAAACGATAGCCTGAATTTAAATCGATCAACGCCATCTATAGGCAAAAGGTTGACAACTGGTTTTATTTATGCTAAGATATTAACACATATTTTTTTTGTTTAGATTTATTTTTATTCATAATAATCAGTAATAAATAGGTACATTAATTTTGCGTAACTTTATTTTCACATAACATGTATAACATAATAGTAGCATTCAAAATAATAAAAAAATATAATGACCACCAAAATTAACTTTGTGACCACTAACATCTATCACCTAAAATATCAATTGATCACCAAATTTAGTAAATTGAGCACCAAATTTTAATGAGGTGGTTGATGACAAACTAGTTTTGCCTAGGCCGACTTGGGGCACCCCGACACGGATAGATTAGGTTAGAAGGGTATGGCGGGGTCGAATGAGCGAGCGAAGCGAGCGAATAGACCCCGCCATACCCTTCGTGGTTATTTTTTTATAAACCATTCAGAAGTAGGAGCCCCGCCAAGCGGGGCTCCGTCGACCGGGTCTCCCTCGACTCGGATGCAAGAGCATAACAGTTAAATTTCTGGTGGTCAAAAATACATTTTTGGTTCTAATTTCACGATAAAATGGGGATTAATTTTGGTGAACATTTACTGATTTTGGCAACCAAAAGTGATTTTTTTGCCGTTACATTTTCCAGTTTACTAAATCTGGTGGTTCGTTAATTGTACCTATGCCAAATAATAGTACGGTACAAGTTGTTAAATACATGTTTTCATATATATTCATAGCGGTGTGTACCTGCAAAGATATCCATATAGGTTAGGTTAGAACTGTGACCAACTACGCTACCTCGAAATTGGTCTCGAAACTTTTCTAAGTATTTTTTTCATAGTGCCCCCAAGACACTCTAACCTGAATTTCATTCATTTAAGACAAAAATCAGTGAAACGACCTATAATCATTCTAAACAGTTGGTTATTTAAACATAATTATCTTAGGTATAGTTATAGTAATAAGTACGTTATGTAAAGCATACCCCTAAATAATAATCATACCCTCAAATTAAAACTATAAATATCATCTTCTACCCACATATATTTTTTTATTACACTTGGTAAATGTTTCTTTCTGAGTATGAGTGAAAATATTATGGTAATTATGTTTAGGGATAAAAGCGTTATGATAAAAAACAGTAGGAGTTTAAATATATTCACATGAATTATATTAGTAAATACAATTTTCGGAAACATGAGTTTTATGAACATCGCCGGTAGCACTACAAATAGTATGAATGAAAACTTTAGGATGAAAAATTTTAGGAAGAGTGATCATTCGGATTACAAATCATTAGGAAGAACAATTTCGGGTAAAGAACTTTAGGTGAGCCAATATGGACCCATTTCCAACACTTATTGTACTGTTTATGACGTCACTAGTACCGACAGCAACTAGTAGGTTCTTGCTATTAAAGTTAACATTTTTTTCGCGTTATCCCGTCTATCGCAAACATATTTAAATGTCTGCAGTTATAAGTAACGAATATTCATAAACATTGAATGTCCCGAAAAACACAAGGGTATACATAAAAGGCTGTCAGTGTAGAGCCACCCCTATCACTATCAGTTAGCGTGGGGCGCAATAATGTGCACTTGAACGTCCCGGCGTTTGATCGAGACACTGCTCTTTTTGTTAGTGCCCCTCGTCACGACAATATTAGACAAGTATGTATGTGGCTCTAGCTAGCTCTTGAGGTTTTTGTACTCACAATTACTAAAATTTACAACTTTGGCAAACTGATTTATTGGTACAACATTAGATTCACAAATCAACCTCAAATTAGCATCAATCTACGTATATACTTAATAATATATTAAATACTTAATATTATAAAGAGGTACCTAACATTTGTTTGTAAGTTTGTATGTTTGTAAGTTTGTATGTAGGGGGTAATCTCCGGAAGTAATAAACCGTATTCAAAAATTCTTTCACCATTAGAAAGCTACATTCACCCTGAGTAACATAGGCTATTATTTATATTTTATCCCTGTACTCTCACGGGAACGGGAACTACGCGGGTGAAACCACGTGACGTCCGCTAGTCCACAATAAATCGGCTTCGTAAACAGGTGCTACGTAAACGACACGTCTACGTAGACTCGTAGATGTTAGCTAAAGTTCGTAGCGCTACGCTGCTACGCGCTCGGTGGCCGATTATAGACGACTCCGCTAACCGGTTCAGTTATAGTTATAGCACCCAGCTTATAAAGTGCACTATATTACCTCGTTATTTATGATTGTTGGGCAAGTATTGTCTTTTTAAGAAATGTATACAGTAAAAATACGAATAATTACAAAATACCGTTTAAATCAATTTAGACAGTAAAGATAATGGTGTCGATTCTGTTGTGCACAAACTAAACTTAATTTAGGCTATTGCTATCTTTTACTAAAAGGCAGTGCGAGAAATGGACGGCTATAGCTATGAACTAAGTTAGAGATGTCAAACTAGTTTATGCCTTGCGCTTCACCGTGTTTTTAGTCGACATGTTTTTACGTGCACCCTTCATTTGTATGGAAATATTAGTTCCAACTAATTTTGACAGCTCTAAATTACGTTCGTCTCTTTCTCGTTTTATTAGAGAGAAAAAGATAGCAATAGCCTAAATTAAGTTTAGTTTGTGCACAACAGAATCGACACCAATATAGATATTTTAGTTTAGAAACAAGCGAAGATTTAGAGATCATTTAGTGCTTATCGTAAGGTTACTAACTAGGCCCATAACTAGCATCTAGACAATGTTGTGATGATTAATTATTTAGGAAATAATTTTTCCACACTAACACTTTTACTACTGATTATACCTTTTTCATACGTGGGACGAGTTGCAGAACGAAAATATTACGTATTTTGGTTTTCATCAACTCGTCCCAAATGGGCCGTAGGCTTGTGGGACGAGTTGATGAACGAATCATTTGAGTGAGTCAGCTATTAATGGTAAACGGATTAAAGTTTTAAAACATTTACAGAATAGTAAATAAGTCCACCTTATTCATTCTCTGGGACTTCGTCGAGCTTCATTGTCTCGGCGCTTTTCTGGTGGTCGCCACTCTGTTGATTCTGGCTTTCAGGAGTTACAGTGGTTGGGAACAGTGTGGCGGGCTTGTCCCATAAAAAAAAAAAAAAGTCCACCATAAAATCAAGTCAAAAAAAAAAAAACACTAAACACCCATTTATCATACATCTCATTTTGTTGGCTTCCTTCATTAGCCGGCGTTGTTTAGTGTTGTTGCTCATAGATCGCGCTGTTTGCAGCTTTTACGAAAGGCCTGAGAAGGTGCGATAACGGACAGATGAGCGCTTAGCAAAGATGTTATTATGTATTAGCTTCATAATAACTTGTTTACTGCATAATAAAGAACAGTTTTTTCGTCTTACAGCACGATTTTTTGCCGTTTCATTATTAATTTTGGGATAAAATCTAGTTAGTTGAATACATGCCTATTATATTATTATAGACTAGCTGACACGCACAACTTCGTCTGCGTCACATAAGAGAGAGGCTTAGACAGAGTAGGTCGTAAGCACTTATAATACAATTCTGAAGGAGCACATCACACACATCATTCCGCATAATGAAAATGTGCGCCCGGTACCTGATTATTATTTTGCTGCAGAGTTATTTAAAACGGTGTATCTCCTAATATATTAATTGAAATCAAATTACGTACCCAAGGGCAAATTTTGTTCAAAACTAAATACATGTGATTAAGAACTTATTTATTTGGATAAGGATAAACTACCATGTTTACAAAAACACCTTTAAGGGCTTCTCTCGACAGCCTTGCGTCTTCATCCCTAAACACTCGATGACAGTCATACTCCAGCTCGGTGTGAAGTTCTCATTAAAGTGAAATGAGCCGCGATACGATATAGCTGCTGTAAACTGTTGCGGACCTCTTGCAACTGCTTAACATTTCAAACTCTACGTCCCTATGAGGCCGTGTCCCAAAAGTGCACAACCTCTCTACAGCTTAGAAACCTTCAAATAGGTATGGTACTAATATGGTACGGTGGTACGGTGTTTTTTGAGCCATTCCAATTTTAAAGAGTATTTTGCACCAAGTTTGTTTGTGAATTCAACCTTTTTTTAATAAAATCGGATTGGGTTTTCAAACATGTGTCAAAATAAAATGTAGTTTAAATCAAAAGCACTAAGGAGTATTGATAACAATTTCGAATCAAATCACCGCCAAAACAACTTTCTACCCCTTTTTAACCCCGTTAGGGAATGAATTTCAATAAAATACGAAACACGTCACCAATAAATTCTGTTAAAAATGTTTATTGCAAAATTTGAAGTAGATTGGACCAAGGAATCACGTTTTCCCATACAAACTTTGACCCCCTTGTTCACGTACTTACTTAAGGGTGGAATTTCGGAAAATCCTTTCTTATCGGATGCTTACGTCATACTGTTAAGAAGAGGTTTGCAAGCGTTAATCAGACTGGCTGGTATGAGAGATGACGGATGTTTGAATAGGTATGTTGTTAGGAACACGGTCTGTCACTGCTGTTATATTTTCTGTGTTGTCAAGTTGTAAAGAGAAACCAAAATATAAATTTCTATGTGCATATCTACATTGCCTTTTTAATAATCCACGGATAGCCAAGTCTCACCAGGTTATGGGCCCAGGCACGTAGTAAAGGTAATATGGAAACGAAAAATGTTGTAAACACAACTACGGGCGGCGGACTAGAGAGATCGCAGCCGGTACGAGATACAGGTATGAGTTTAATGTCGATAGAGAAACTTGATGGAAACTCGAATTATAGTACGTGGAAGTTTATGGTAGAGTTATATTTAATCCATGATGATCTGTGGGAGTATACTCAGAAGACACCAGAGAATACAGATGTATTAGGTTTAAAGAGAGATCAAAAAGCGAGAGCCAGGATATGTATGATGATACAACCGCATTGCCTGATTCACGTGAGACATGCGAAAACGGCAAAGGAGGCGTGGGAGTCTTTGAGGTCAGCTTTTGAGAATAAAGGGCTACATAACCGATGCAGACTTTTATTAAAGCTAGTAAGCCTAAAACTTGAGCAGTTCACATCTATGAGAGACTATGTGACTGCGCTAATCACAGTAGCACAGCAGCTGAGGGATATCGGAAAAGAAGTTGACGATGAGCTGTTAGCAGCTCTAATGTTGCAAGGACTACCGGAGGAGTATAATCCGATGAGATTGGCGTTGGAGAACACCAATATTGAGCTGACAACTGACTATGTTAAAACTAAACTGTTGCAATTGGACCAAGGCACATCTTGCGCAAGTTCCAGTAATTCCACGAGTGCTGCACTTACAGCAAAGATGAAGAATCAGAATCAGAAAAAGTTTGTTCAGAGGAATAAAGACAAAGAAAAGAAAATAAGATGTTTCATTTGCGATGGATCGCATAAAGCTCGTGACTGTCCAGATAATCCGAAGCGGAAGGCGAAGGCAGTTAATATGGTAACTGCAACACCGACTACGACGGCGACGGAGACAGCAACGGCGACAGCGATAGCACTTGATACGAGAAGTCAAGAGAAGCAAGCAGATGATGCATGGGTTATTGATTCAGGAGCGTCGATGCATATGAGTAGCAGAAAAGACTGGATGAGTAAATTTGCGGAGGCAGGTCGTAAGGTTGAAGTGTCTTGTGCAAATGGAGGTAAGATGTATGGAGAGGGATATGGTAATGTAACAGATGAGCATCTGAACATTGAAAATGTTTTGTACGTACCAGGACTAACATCGAACCTACTGAGTGTTAGTAGTATTGTTTAAAAAGGTAAGGTCGTTGTTTTTACCACCAGAGGTTGCGAGATATTCAATGAGTGTGAGTATACGTTGAGAGGACAACCATGTGTGACAGGTTTGCTTGATAAGGGTGTGTATAAAGTTAAATCTCCTTCTCAGCAGGTCTGTGCAATAGCGATTACAGCATCAATGGAGCTATGGCATAAAAGAATGGCACACTTGGGTATACGGAATTTGACACTATTGAGAGATAAAATGGCAACTGGGGTAAAGTTTGAACATAATGACAAAATATACTGTGTAGCTTGTCTGATGGGAAAACAAACGCGGCAACCGTTTGAGAGAAATACAGCCACGCGAGCCAAAAGTTTATTAGAATTGGTACATTCGGATATCAGTGGACCAATGAGTGAGAATTCTTTTGGAGGTTTTAGATATTATATTACTTTTATTGATGATTTTTCGCGTAAAACTTTTGTATTCTTTTTAAAGCAAAAGAGTGAAGCCTTTGAGAAGATGAAGGAGTTCAAACGTTTTGCTGAGACACAAACAGGTAAGAAGCTGAAGGTTTTGAGAACCGACAATGGGCGTGAATATTGCAATAAAAGGTTTGATGAGTTCTTGAGAGAACACGGTGTTAAACACCAGCTTACGATTGCTTATACACCTCAACAAAATGGTGTGGCGGAGAGAGCCAATCGTACCATAGGGGAAAAAGCACGAACAATGCTTCAAGAAGCAGGTCTTCCCGTTCGATTCTGGGCTGAAGCTGTAAATACAGCGGTGTATTTGAAAAACAGGAGTCCTACCATCGCAGTGAAGAACAAGACACCCGAGGAGGTGTGGAGTGACCATAAAATAGATTTGTCTAATCTTCGTGTTTTTGGTTGCAGAGCCTTTATGCATATCCCAGATGAAAAGAGAACCAAATGGGATGCGAGGAGTAAAGAGCTAGTGTTTGTAGGATACTGTGAAGAATCGAAAGGTTACAGATTAGTCAACCCTATGAATGGAGAGCTGCATAGAGCGAGAGATGTGGTATTTTTCGAAAACCAGATGAACCATAAATTTACTAAGACTGAAGAGGAAAGAAAGACTGCAACAATTCATCTAGAGAATGATGAACAGAGACAAGTTGTTTATCAAGAAGAGACCGATCTTCAACGTGATAGAGATCAAACAGATGATATTAGAGACGCTGAATTCATGGAAGAGGAAGATGAACAGTGGACATCATTTGAAGAGAGGCAAGAGGAAGAACAACTTGTTGAAACAATACCTGTAGTAGAAGAGAGAAGATATCCACTCAGGAACAGAAAGCCTGTGGAGTTTAAGGATCATATCACCTATGAGGCGATAGTGGAAGAAAGAGATCCACTAACAGTTGAAGAGGCACTGTCGAGAAAAGACGCAAAACAGTGGAAAGTTGCTATTCAGAAGGAGCTGGATGCATTAAAGAAAAATCAAACCTGGGTGTTGGTAGAGCCAAACCAAGCAAGCAACATTATTGATTCGAAATGGTTGTTCCGAATCAAAAAGGAGGCGGGAAATAAGACTCGATATAAAGCTCGTTTGGTTGCAAGAGGCTTCAGACAGAGAAAAGGTATTGATTACGATGAGACATTCTCCCCTGTTGTGCGTCATAGCTCTTTGAGGCTGTTAATAGCGCTAGCAGCGCAGATGAATCTTCAAATAAATCACATGGACGTGAAGACAGCGTTTCTAAATGGGAATTTAAATGAAGAAGTTTACATGCGTCAACCACCATATTTCAAAGAGAAAGGCAAGGAAGACCATGTATGCTTATTAAAGAGATCTCTTTATGGATTGAAACAGGCGCCACGTTCATGGAATTCTAAACTTCATTCAGAGCTAGAGAGTCTGAATTTCCATCGTTGCAAGAATGAACCATGTGTCTACACCAGGCGAATCGAGAATGATATGATAATACTTGCAGTTTATGTTGATGATATCCTAATCTTTTATAACAATGCATGAGAAATGCAGAAGGTCAAGAAAGAACTTATGTCCAAATTCGAGATGAAAGATTTAGGAAAAGCTGAATTATTTTTAGGGATGCGGCTAAAGCAAGAGAATGGCCACATAAAGATTGACCAAGAAGAGTATATAGAGAAGCTTCTACGCAGATTTGGCATGGAGGACTGCAAGACAGTTGCCACACCTGCAGTACCTGGTCAACATTTCAAGAAGCCAGAGAGCTCACACACACCGAATGACAAAATACCTTTTTTTTTTTTTTTTTTTTTTTTTTTTTTTTCGGATGGGAAATCATCAAATAACCCCTCCCGCTCTGGGCGGAGCAGGAGGGAGTGTCAGACTTTTACTGACTAAAACCCATCCATGTTCCTTCATCGCCCTTTGTGTTCCGGGGCCACGGTATCTCTTTCGAATAGTCCCGCAACCCCGGCAGGCATCGGTCCTTACGGACCCCTTCCTTTTTGCTGACTCTCTTTGAGGCGCGCGTGGAACACGAACGCGCCGTCGACACGGCCTGTCGTCATGTCATGAGACGGACGGACGGCGAGCTAGCCCATAGCTCACCGTCCACAGGCCCGCGCCTACGGTGGCCGGGGGCTACGTGGTGGTGGCCCCCGACGCCCGGGGCGTCTCCCGCGGCGGCCGGGACGTTGAGAGGTTCTCTCCCTCTCACGTTCCGCCACCTCCTTCTCTAGCATTACTGCTTCGCAGAAGGAGGTGACGGCGTCCCATTCCGTCTCGCTCCGGACCATGGCTTGCACCAGGGCCGGACGCGAGAGGTCGCCGCCGCCGATCGCCGCTTCGAGGACACGGCGGTGCTCCGCCCACGCGGGGCACACCTCCACCGTGTGTTCCACCGTGTCCTCCGGTCGATCCTCACAATGGAAGCACCCGGGCGTTTCCTCCCGCCCGATTCGGTGCAGGAACCTCCCGAACACTCCGTGTCCGGTGAGGACCTGCGTCAGGCGGAAGGTGAGGACGCCGTGGCGTCTCTCAAGCCACTCCTCAAAGAGGGGACTTATCGCCACTATCGTGGCGTGCCCTGCACGGGGTTGCGACAGTCGCTCTCTCCATGTCGCCATGAGATCTCGCCGGAAGTCTGTCCGCTGAGCGACAATTTGCCGCGGCAGCGGAGTTTCCCCCCGGCTTAGCGCCTCCGCGCGCCATTCATGTAGGCGCGCGAGGACTATCGCCTCCAGATCCCATGGCGGCAATCCGGCAAGGAGGCTCGCCGCCTCGCGGGCAATCGTGCGGTAGCCCCGGGCCAGCCTTACGGCTACCACCTTTTGGGGCGCGTTTAGGTAGTGGGCGGCTCGCCGCCTCAATGAACGCGCCCACACCGGGGCCCCGTAAAGGGCCATTGACCGCACGACTCCCGCGTAGAGCCTCCGGCAGGAGGCGTTCGGCCCCCCCAGATTGGGCAGGAGCCGCCTGAAGGCAGCCCCAGTCCGTTCCAGTTTGGGGGCCAAACGTCGGAAATGTTCTACGAAGTTCCACCGGCTGTCAAGGACAAGTCCCAAGTACTTTAACGTCGACTCAACGCCGATGGATACCCCTCCTACCGTCAGTGAGGATCCCGGAGGTGGCGCATTCCGAGGCCCATGAAAGCACATGGCCTCGGACTTGTGCAAAGCCACCTCGAGACCCAATTGCCGGATCCTCTCAACGACTATCGCAACCCCGCGTGTCATCACTTCGGCCGCCGCCTCGTGCGACCCCCCCTGTGCTAGCACCAGCGTGTCGTCTGCGTAGCAAACCACGCTGACACCGCTAGGGAGGTCGGCGCGCAGCACCCAGTCGTACCCGATGTTCCACAAGGACGGCCCTAGGACCGATCCCTGCGGAACACCGCACGACATCTCTCGCCGGTTCCATTCTCCGCTGCGACCAGGGTAAATGACTGCCCTGTCCGTCAGGTAGTCCCCGACCACTCGACGGAGGTAGGTCGGCACCCGGTGATACCGGAGTGCCTCCCTAATGCAGCTCCAGGGCATGGAGTTGAAGGCGTTGGCGATGTCGAGAGACACCGCCAAGACAACCCCACCTCTGGACACCGCATCCCCCGTCGTGAGGGCTCTCACGCGCATGATGGCGTCCACCGTTGAGCGCCCCTTGCGGAAACCGAACTGGTGTTCCGCAAGGTCCGGCCCAGTCCCCGCAAGGTGCTCGGCGAGGCGGTTTGCAATTACTCTTTCAAAGAGCTTGCCCACCTCGTCGAGCAGCACCACGGGCCGGTATGCGGACGGAGAGTCCACAGGGCGCCCCGGCTTCCGAATGAGGACCAGCTTTCCCGTCTTCCAACGAAGCGGGAACTGGCCTCTCTCCAAGCATGCGCTAAGGAGCCCCTCTAGTCGGGGCCCGAGAGCCTCCGAGGCCAGGACCCAGGCTTTGCCAGGCAAGCCGTCGGGTCCCGGGGCGGTATTTTTGGCACTGAGCCTGCGTACCGCCACTCTCAGGTCTACCCCAGTCACTTCCGGAGCGTTGTCGTCGTCGTCCTGTTGGTCCGCTTCCAGCATCGCAGGCGGCGGAGCCATAGGCGGGGGTGGGTGTTCCCCTCGCGAAGGGAACAGAGTGCTCACCACGTCCTCCACGAGCTCAGGCCGGAGACTCTGCGTCAGTGGGGGGGCCCAGGGGCGGAGTTTGTCCCGCACCAGCTTGTAAGGGCGCCCCCACGGATCTCTGTCGAGAGTCCCCAGCAACTCCTCGCGGGCCTGATCCCTGGCCCGCAGGACCGCTTCGCGGAGGGCGGTTTTCGCCGCTCTGTACCCCTCATAAAGCTCCGCCTCAATGGCTGCCGCATCCGGTGGGCGGATGCGGAGCCTGCGATGCCTGGCGTACAGGTGTCGTGCAGCCACGCACGCCTCGCGCAGAGATGTCAGCTCGCGCGACCACCAGTACTCCTGACGCCGGGCGCTTCTTGGCCGAACACGGGGCATTGCCACGTCGCAGATGTCAGACATGGCCTCCTGGAACCACCCTGCCTCATTGTTAACGTCGGCAGGCCTGTCCGGTGATGTCACCCAGGCCTGCACGATCGAGGCTTCCAGGAGGAGCTCCCGGTCCAGCTGCTTCAGCGCCCAACGCGGACCACTCGGGGCCTGTTGGACCGGCGCGCTTGGGGTCTGGGTGGAGACGTCGAACCGGATGTACCGGTGGTCGGAATAGGTCTCCACCCCCTCCATAACGCGCCAGTCAATGACACGTGGTGACAGAGCGGGGCTAGCGAACGAAATGTCCACCACCGACTCGCCCCGCATCCGCACACACGTGGGGACAGAACCCCGATTTAGGACGACCAGGCCCTTCTCCAGGGCCCAGTCTTCCACCATCCTTCCCCGCACGTCTGTGCAACGAGAACCCCAAGCCAAGTTCTTGGCATTGAAGTCCCCGAGGACAAGCACGGGGAGGGAATGGTTTCCGATGACAAAATACCTTACAGAGAGTTGATAGGATCACTGATGTACTTGGCTGTGTGTACGCGGCCAGACATTGCTCATGCTGTGAATATTATGAGTCAGTTCTGCAACTGCTATGAAGAGATTCATTGGAGTGCTGCCAAGAGGATTTTAAGGTACCTTAAAGGTACTAAGAACATTGGACTCGTGTACTCAAATGATGCCTGCAGTACAGAGATACAAGGTTTTTCTGATGCTGATCATGGAGGGAATAATAGACAGAAAGTCTTATTCTGGAAATGTTTTCACATTGGCAGGAGGAGCAGTATCATGGCAGAGTGCTAAACAGCGTAGTATAGCCATATCAACAGCAGAGGCTGAATATGTCAGCTTATCGGAAGCTGCTAAAGATGCCATATTTTTGAGAAGGTTCTTGGGGGAACTGGTGGCCACTCAAGAAAAGGCTATCACGATTTACACAGATAGTCAGTCAGCAATGGCCATAGCACAAAACCCAGTGCATCATCAGCAGACTAAACATATTGATTTGCGATATCACTTTGTTAGAGAAGCCTTAGAGAAGGAGATTATCAAATTGAAATATCTCGCAACAAATGTGATGGTCGCTGACATTATGACTAAACCTGTGCCTAAGAGTAAGCATGAGTTTTGTCGTAAGGAGATGGGTGTGCAAGAGTGAGTCAGAGGGAAACGCTTGAGGAGGAGTGTTAAGAAGAGGTTTGCAAGTGTTAATCAGACTGGCTGGTATGAGAGATGACGGATGTTTGAATAGGTATGTTGTTAGGAACACGGTCTGTCACTGCTGTTATATTTTCTGTGTTGTCAAGTTGTAAAGAGAAACCAAAATATAAATTTCTATGTGCATATCTACATTGCCTTTTTAATAATCCACGGATAGCCAAGTCTCACCACACACTCTCCAAGTTTCAGGTCTCTAGGATCAGCAGTTTAGGCTTTGTGTTCTCTCATTCAGAACAAAGCATTTTATAATTATGTATAGATAATCTACAGTTGAGGAGTAGCTATAGCAGTAGTTTTTTTATATATTTTATTTTATTTATTCAGGGACAATAAATATAATATTATAGATATCAAAATGTTAATATTGATTTTATTTTTATAGTGTTGTTTTTAGGGTTCCGTAGTCAACTAGGAACCCTTATAGTTTCGCCATGTCTATCCGTCCATCCTCGCTTAATCTCTGTGACCGTTAGCACTAGAAAGCTGAAATTTGGTACCAATATGTATATCAATCACGCCGACAAAGTGGTAAAATAAAAATTGGAAAAAAATGTTTTATTAGGGTAGCCCCCCTATATGTAAAGTGGGAAGTGACTTTTTTTTTTATTTCAACCCTAACGTGTGATATATTGTTGGAAAGGTATTTAAAATGAATAGGGGTTTCCTAAAATCATTTTTTGATAATGTCAATAATTTCGGAAATAATCACTTCAAAAGTAAAAAACAATGTGTGTCCCCTCTAACTTTTGAACCATAAGTTTAGAAAATATGAAAAAAATCTGAAAAGTAGAACTTTATAAGGACTTTCTAGGAAAATCATTTTGAACTTGATGGAAACAACAGTTTTTGTACAAAAAAGACAAAAAGTTGTACAAAATAATTTCTGGACTAAGTTTGTAGTATATTCGTATATGCAAGCATTTTTACATAATGTATACCCACCTTTAAACTCATAAGTGGGGGGACACTTATTGTGACGGACGGGAATCTACGGAACCCTACACTGAGCGTGGCCCGACACGCTCTTGGCCGGTTTTTATAATTTAGTTGACTTTACGGTACATGCGGTAGTAAATGCGTTTTTAAATAAAACTATCGTTGCTTTTAAAGCATAGTGGGTACCTACGATGCCGACGTACCGAAACCTGAAGAGCGCCCGGTGATGACAAAAGATGCAAAGTTTCATACGTGCGGGCTAGCTGCGACGAATGTACCTACTCTGTAACTAAGAGTCGCATAATGCATTAGACTACTTTCTACTCTACTTACCTTAATGAAGATTTATACGTTCTATGCATAATATTTATGTGTGAAGTTAAAAGCATTAGGTCACTAAGTGTTCCATACTGGTATAATGCATTTCGAATTACTCACTTAGTTGTCACCGAGTTCTTACCTAACAAGTAACAACATAATTATCTCAAGCAGGACGAATACTGTAGAAGGATTTTATAAACTTTAGAAATTACAGTTTTAGGGCAAATCGCTCCAATTTAATTGAACCTGATCAACACGTCTAAACCACGTTACAAGGGTTGTCACTGTAAGCATTGTTTTGGAATATAGGTGGTTTATTTTATTTTTTTAATATGATTGGAAATTACAATGTGCTAGTCGTGACAAGTTTTATTTGCGTAATCCGCTTTTAAGTGTCAATCACAACAGAACGGTCTATCAATTACATTATTATTAAGTTTACATTATTGTATTACCCATAATCGTATCTCCCTTCAGGTGTGAACGCTGCGTTGTATTCCCCGCACGTAGGCGGCACTTGTATCGTTTTGATACAGGTTCGGCTCCCGACTCCGACAGCGCGGCGGGAAATTTATTCATTGGCTCATGTGGCAGCTATAGAGACACAAAGGAAATGATAGTTCCAGAAGACTTATTCTAAATCAAGCCTTTGTCAACTTAAACACTTGTAAGACAGTAAAGACAACGAAATAGACGAAGAAAATGCTTCAACTTTGTTGAGCCATAAGCGGGACCGTTATAGGATAATAGAGTGAAATAATATCTCGGAGATACCATAAACTGGAAATATGTGTTTGTGAATCCTTAAGGCCTTTTTTGTCGCACCCATGTTTACTTTCCGTTCAATGCTTCTAATTTTACGCGGATTTTCTGCCGTTTCGTATTGTGTGTCTGCCGCCCGCGAGACAGGCTGGACAAATTGGTGGAGCGACGCCGCGGCGCATGCAGAGTGGAAGCTAAACGACAGCACGCGCGAATCTATCGCCTCCAGGTCACAGCGGGACCCGGGACTATACTAGATGTTGTCAGCTTCTTTAAGAGTGGTGTTAGATCTAGATTAATATGTAAGCGGGATTTTAGAAGTGGACATCATGTCAAGTTTCGATTCGAACGTATTTGAACGTCTAAGATTTTTAACCACAATTTGAAATATAATAACGAACGCACATGAAAATAGATGTTAGAACTTAGAATGATTTTATTTATTAAATGCTTCGGAGCAAATAACAAAGAAATCAAAACAGATCCTGTGAATGTACTGTAGGTACACACTTATGATTATATAATGTGGTTTCATCTCAAGAGCCCAAACTTACCCTACAAAGTATCATCAAAACACACAGAGCGAGGTTGAGCGATCACAAAGCAAGGCAAACAAACAAAAAGCACATTATTGCAGGCACCCCCCAAACTGCAGCGACCCTCAAGCTAAACCCCTGTGGAGGGCTGACATGAAAGTAATACGCACTCCAGCGCTCGCATGCGCGTGAAATGCGCACCGCAGTCTTACAACCCTCCACCAAGTGTCAGGAAAAAAGGTGCGCGCTATAGGCCAATCAAACTGAATTCTTTTGAGAGTTTAAAAGTTAATGTTCCTAATACATATTATTTTGATCTGATCTTATTTTATACATGGAGCTTCACAACCCGCCATTATCTTGTATATCAGCGCAGCAATTCCTTTTGTGAGAGATTATTAAAATCTGTCGACACACTCTCACCGACTCACAGTAATGAAAATAAAGAAGGTTCTTATTGTGAAATCCTAGTTCAATCCACTTGTAAATTAAAGAGGAAATAGGGCGGTTGTCGCAAAACCTATTTAGAGTTTCAGTTACTGAATGTAATTTGCACCGCGGGAACCCCCCGGGGCGTTCCGCATTTTATTTGTCCTGCCCTTCTCGGTACATTCCTACTAGTATTGTCGTCACCACCCTTTCGCTTTTTAATATCTTATTAGATGCTCTTACAAACTGTACTCGTGCCGCCGCGCCGTGAAACTTCAACGAAAAGTACCTAGTTATAAAAAAATACGTTGGAGTTCCACTTAGGGGTTGTCGATTCATATTTGAGGCCTAACTTTAAATTAAGCCGCTCTTCAAAGGCTAGATATTAGTGGAGGTAAGTTTTACTTTATAATTTAGAACATAGTCTTCTTACATTTTATAAAAGGAGGTTTTCCTAAAATGTTTCGTACCGGGAGCGGTGAGGGGGATGCCGTCGGCTACACAGAGATTACTCGGCAGCCGTTGTACTCAGACAAACAGACGGACGGGAAATTAAAGTAAAACGACAGTGGGGACATCGGAGGATTCTTTGCACGCAACAATGCGTCTGCGCCTAGAGCCTAGACTACCTAGCTATGAAATAAACAAAAAGGTACAGAAGGATCACCACTATTCATTTGTTTATCTTCGAGATTTCCCCACCGACCCTACGCGTGACCGTGACTAAGTAGGTCTAGCACCCTAGCTGAGTATGTGGTATGCAACTTGGTTAATATGATTGTTGTAGCTGTAAGTCACAAGTTTGCCATGATAATTGCATTTCTATTCGTAGCATCTCTATCTAGTTTTGCATTGCGATAGTTGTGTCTTCATAACCACAGACCGTTATTTTGTTTTAATGCATGTTGTTCAGTGGTGTGGTGTTGTTTTTTTTTATTTATTTAAACTCCATGTTCGCTTGATCAAGCTATTTGGTTTACATTTTATAATGTAATTTGCATGTTAAAATGTAAACCAAACAGCTTGGTCGACCATACATAGGCGGTGTTTTGTAGGAGAAAGTACTAGATGTGCTGCATCTTTCTCCGTCGTGGCACGGCTCTGCGGCTGCATCAAGAATGCCATTTTCTGCTCCACAATAGATATTTTTTCTCATTTGCAGCCTTCGGGGGTTTATGAGTAACGTGTAATGACTTCTTTCGCTTAGTTAGTTCCTTTCCGCTTAAAATGAAAACAATACCCAACGCAAAGACTGCGGAAATATTTTGTGCAAGCTTATTTGTTTCCCCAAAAATGTTTATAAAAGAATCTTTTAAATAAAGAGACCGTAGTCGCGAAGCTTTGTCGCGTATTCGGTAAAGAAATCTACTTTCTAGGTACCTATCCCATTCGATTTTCGTTTTCAATGAGTCGACGAGTTTTTCCCCACAATCGGTGTGATCTTTACAATTTCCTAGAAAACAGTTGAAAGTCGTTGAAGGCGGCACAAGCGTATTCAAATTTTGCGGAGCAATAAGTTGGGGCTAGATATTGGGGGATCCAATCTAGGCAATCGTCCCAGCGGCGCGGCTCGTAAGGCTGGCGGCACACAGGCGCGGCGCGGTAGGACGCCCGCGGGAACACTCGCGACCTACCGCGGTTGCCTCCGCTAGGATTATCGACGGGAGAAAAATACTTGAAACGTTTTCTGAAAATGAATTATCTGAATAGAGTTTGCGCAATCATTTTCATAGTTAGATAATATCTTCTATACTAATATTATAAAGAGGTAACATTTGTTTGTATGTTTGTAAGTTTGTATGTAGGGGGTAATCTCCGGAAGTAATGAACCGATTTCAAAAATTCTTTCACCATACGAAAGCTACATTCACCCTGAGTGACATAGACTATGTTTTATCCCTGTACTCCCACGGGAACTACGCGGGTGAAACCGCGTGACGTCCGCTAGTTGTTTATAATTTATTTATTTATTTATTATTAATTACAACGGTATACACCGAAATATGAACCGGTATATGAATGTCAAATAATTTAGGCGAATATGACTTTCTAATTTCGTAAGAAGTGGCGTTGGATATTTGTCGATCAGCCTTAAGTAATAAATCTCTTCTTTAAGGACACTCAACTTGGCCATCATCATGACCTTCAGCGACATATCCCGCTGCGCCCCGCGCACAGCACGCGCGTGCCCGCGCCGGCCGCGGCCTTGCGTTACGTAACCACCACTCAGTTTCACGCTTCACTTGACCACTTTATTCTCTCCTACTTGTTCTGATTGTTCCTTAAATTGAACATTTAAATACCAAATGTAGATAAACTGATTAAACTCACAAACGCCGCCGGTACAAGTATATTTTGGTGTTTAAGCTGAACGTTTAATTGTCTTAATTCCTGCGGGCTTATGGCTTTAAGATGGAGACTAAACAGTTTCATTTTCCACAATGAAATCTCGTTTTGTGCGCTACAAAATGGTGTAAGTAAGCGAAATAAAATGGTAAAATTACTGGACACAGAGTAGATATTGCCTTCATGAATATAATGTAGACGAAGAGAACAGAACCACATAATATATCCTACATACTATAGCATACTTATATACCCAAAAGTAGGATAGGTTCAGTAAAAATAAATGGTATCTATCAAAGATAAGGTCTGCTATGAAGCCGTGGCGGCGGGCCGGGCGATGGGCGAGCGATATTGGATGCCGATAGGACCGGGCCGGACGAACGGCCGCCGGCCGCCGCCGGAATGATGCGATATCAACGGTTCTATTACTGACAAGTTCGGAACAAATCCGTCTCGGACAAAAACTATCATCATAGAACAGAATAACTTCATGCCAGAGATACTCGATAGAAAAAAGTACTTCCTTCACGAATGTGGATACTTAGGAAGGAAAATGTTGCTGTAAACGTGAAATATCACGTGGCGCATATTCCACAATCTAAAACCAGTTTTTGTAGTATGCAATATGACAGACGTGCATCCCACCTGTACAACAAATTAAATAAAGAACTACAAATATACAACAAAAAATACTATGAATGCAAAAAACTTATAACTAAATGGATTAAACTTCTTACATATAAGGAAACCGAGGCCCTCTTGCAACATGCATCGTAACTCTGTCATACACACAAACACCCACTCACAAAAACACATACACTCCTCACTCACACACATACCTACATCACACTCAAGCATCACACATATTATACATCCCACTGACTTATCTCATTTACTACAAAACACGCACACAACTACTACTGTTCTATATAAATGTATAAATACGAGTATTATTAGCTGCTAAATTACTTACTTTTGTTTTCTATTTTTTTTTTATTCTTAATTATGCAAATTGAAAATTTGACTTAACTTTTTCTTTCTGTAAAGTAACTTTGAAATGTTTTCTTAAGACAATATGATTTAAAATTGTTTGTACACCACGTAACTTTAAGCTTTGGAAGAGCGAAGTGACCTAACACAGGCAATTTTTGTATAAAAGGTCACTTCAACCTAGATGTAGTACATAACTTGTGAAAGAAAAAAAAAAAAAAAAAAAAAAACATTTTCACTGACGAACTTCACAGGCTCTCATGTGTCTTATTTTAATTACCCATCCAATTATCATCTTAAATGACTTGAAGCGCCTCGCGTATTCCCCACCCAATCGCGCCACACCTAATTGAACGTTTCGTCTCAAAACATCGTAAAGTTGCTTATGGTTGTCAAAGCGACGCTGCTCCATGCAAGCAGGGCGAGGTTACTATCATACCTGCAATTAATTCGGCAGTTACTTCAACAAGCTTTCGTGATGCACGATGGAGCAACCCTGGTGCGAGGACAGGGTTGCCAGGACCCATGATAGTTTAAGTGATTCAAAGCTTAACTCTTGCAAAAATAACGAATAATATTTGAGCAGCAGAGTAGGTAATTACGTATACAATGTGATTTTGAAGAGAACACAGAACTTATAATTGGAAAATATTCATAAGGCGACTATACAGCAGCTAAATTAGTAACTCTATTTGTGGTGGTTCAAACTTCGTTTGAAATACTGTTAGATTATAGTTCTAATCAGCTTGCACTACAAAGTGGTTGTTACTTGTTGTGGTGGTGGTAGGAGTGTTTTTTGCGATTTACAAAAAATCTATTGATTGGACTAAAAAAATAGTACACTATCATGCTAATATGTTGCCTAGAGAATTATTTGCTAAAAAATATGAATAATCGCATGTATTTTAGTGTGTTTTTTACTCGTTAAAGGAATTTTTTGGAGATAAGTTTTTGATTTTTTTTATCGAGTAAAATTTGTTGTATTGTGTTTTCAAAACATTATCATACTAGCATATATCCTGAAGAATACCATATATTATTTTTCTGGTTTTGTTTTTTGCAGTGAATCATATGCTTTTTTGCATTATAAAAAACTCGCGTTTAGCTCCTATAGTCCCCTTAAAGTCTTATTGAAAGCCTTCTATCGAGCTTTTCTTTGGCGTTGTGATCCATCTTCTTGTTTATTTGAATTAAGTTATTTGTCAGGCTACTCATTTCAGCTTAATTCTGACTTTATACCATTATTACTTACTTAACATGTCTTGCAACCCTGGCTCGAGTGCCTAGAGGGGGTGGTCTCTCGTAAAATCCTAATGAAAGTTTCATAGCTAGTATAAAAATGTCTAATAAATGCGAGCAAGTTTGCAGTGCCACGTAGCGATTAACTCGGTAAGCAGCTGTTGAGATAGTAACACTCGTTTACTGGCTTAGTTTGATACTAAAGTCAATAGTAAAACACTTGAGTTTAGGACCCAAATAACACTAAACTGGGGGATCTAAACACGCAGAATGATGAAAATTGTAGCATACGATGACGGAAACAGAAGACGAAGAACGAAGTTTGTCCGGCTGTTGTCTACTGCTTTTAAGATAATGACTATAATTTTTAGCAAGATATTAAGTTGGTGGCTGTGTTAGCTGCCAAGGATGATCCGGTTTAAATTCAATATGACGAACTCACCAAGATGGCGGAATACTTATTTTTATGCATTTCCATGATATGGGTATCAAATGAAAGGTTTTGCTGAGAAGATTACGAGAAATAAAAAGCCGTCACTCTAAAGCGTGTTTTTTAGTTTTTTTTTAAACTATAATATTATTTTGTTACATGAAATTTCTTCGGATAACGTCTCTATAGTATTTTAAACTTCTTTGGTTGTTCCATTCGTAGAGTTTGTTATATTGTACCCTGAAGCATATACCATATTATACTGTCAGTACTTAAAGCACCTATTAAGACCAGTTTGGCTTTTATGTATGATTCACTGTAATTAATTTCTGTCCAGACAGGTAGGGAGGTTAGGTATTCCCTCCAAGTTTACGTGATGATGAATATTGCAGCGGTGGTTGCAGACGGGCGCGGCGGGCGTGCTGCAGGGCGCGGGGCGTAGGCGGCCTAGTACCAGATAGTATCCTTTCACAGTGATTGGTGCGCCAGACGCTAGACTGGTCAGGGCCGGACTGAAGGGTGCAGCGGCTAGTTTATTATTAGAACTTATTTATCGGGACCAAACAAACTGTAATTAGGTAGGTA
Source organism: Xestia xanthographa (assembly GCA_905147715.2). Classification (NCBI taxonomy): domain Eukaryota; kingdom Metazoa; phylum Arthropoda; class Insecta; order Lepidoptera; family Noctuidae; genus Xestia; species Xestia xanthographa. Next base: position 30,674,067 of record LR990653.1, on the reverse strand, counting down.
TTCTCTAAATATTTGCTTGGGTTTAATTGTAAAAGTTGAGGAAAGGTTTGATTGGATATAATTGCAAAAGTTGAGGAACTTTTTATGAATAGCATAGGATCCCGTTGGTTATGTTCTGAAACTCAAATTAACAGAACCTAAATCACGTATATTTCAAGTTGTATTGTTTGTGAATGGACACATTAAACAAAATATACCAGCAGTCACAAAAGGGTCTTAGCATCAATATAAAGACCGTCCCAAATAAAATAGGTGACAAAATTGAAAACTAAGTTTGAATAGTAGTAGGTAGAATCCAAAATAAACTTTATCTTAATTGTATAGGGTTGATTTTGACTAACCGTTCTATGAAAGCGTTCGGTGACGATGACGCGAGTTCCATGCTTTTGTTCACCCAAAAAGTGCTCAACGCGCCTAAAGAAGTTTACACTTCAACAAACTTTTTAGCAATACTTTGTTTATTGTATCTGTTAGCAACCTACTGTTCCTTTACCAGTGCACATCCAATCCGGCCCTGCGCCTGTACCCCGGTGGGGACAGTTCATACAATAAGTTCGCTCCAGCAGACGGGGCTATTGAATGCGATAGACGATGGGCTAGATAGCGCTAGGTATAGCCCGCCGATATAGCCGATATAGCCCTGCCGGTGACAGATAACACGGCACTGATGACGGCAGTCAGCTGAATCACAATGGAAAGACAATTGGAGAGCAATTTTTACAAATAATATTAAGTAAAGAAGATATTATTTTGGTTAACAATTTTTTTACTCCTTAGTTGTACCTATTACATTGTATATAATTATATTGTGTACTAGTTATTTGACAATGTAAACACATGAAGATGTTAAGAAAATTACGTTTGTAACCTTCATTAATATTTAGTAAAACTGTCTGTCTTCTGCCAGAATTCGCATCAATTTAACAAACAACTCTGCCTAGCTCAGTTCATCGAGTTTGTTAGTAACAACTCTTATAAAGTTGCACAATTATCGTCGCGGCTCCAATTAGGACGCCCTCGTGATGAGGTGCGCGTGATGTATGACCGCAGCCGGGATCGAACCCGCGACCGCCGCTAATGAGCACGTTATATGTTTTATTTAGTTACTCGTTATTGACTGTCTAGTTTGTAGTTTACAGTTATCAGCGTAACAATTTATGTTTGTTTGCTGGGCACTCTGCTAAGCTCTGTTTTTCATTCAAATTAATCTATGAAACTGAACGTTATCCGTACATCTACACCGCGTCTGTGCGTATCCATATTCAATAGCAATGACGCCACGAGCGAGCGAGCGAGCTCTTGAACGTCGTTTAAATGTTCTGATCGCGATCAGTTGTATACGGTAAAGTCACCACGAGCTTGTCGAAGGTGGATTCTCATTTGTAAGGCAAAACAATCTTTTCATAGAACATCTCCCATGATAAGCCCTGTTCCCAAACTTAAGTGTCATTCTGCCTTTAAGAAATTCGGTTGTAGATTTATGATTATGGTTTCTTGCTTCCTTCCTTTAGCAGATCCGTCTTCACTAACGTTGCGTGGTTGAGACATGAATGTTCCAAACAGTTTTAATCGTACATCTATTACATACACGTTACGCGATGGTGACAAAAACAGCTCCACATTTAGTTCTAAGTAGTATCCTTACAATGAACAATAACTCTCTCAAAACGGAGCTATTCCTGTAACACATTCCATTCATATTGCTAACCCTGTTAAACTTGGACGCCATTGAAACTTGCACGAATGTAATAGAATACAGGCCAGCCTGGCAGTACGGCTGTTGGCTAGATGTAGAGCGGCCACTAATCCTTTAGACACAGGTAGACTGTAATTAGTCCGGGACGTGCTGCCCTCTGCGCTATGGTACAGTCAGCTTATACTACATCTGAACGAACTTACAATTAAAATGATCTGAACAATTACAATAATTTAACTACATAGTTAAATCCTTTTGTATCGATGACGAGTATGGAAAAAGGACACAATGCTGGGCTGACCACAAATCAATTGGATGTGGACTCAAGAAAAATCACCACAGCTTTGTTTTTTTTTTTAGCTTTATATACGTCCTATCATATTAATTAGCCATTAAACATATGTAAAACTCAATTATACAACATTTTTGTTTCAAATAATCACATCTCACCCAAATACAGTCATTTCATTGCTTTCAATTTTGATGTGCAACAAAGTGTACTTATTCTTTATATCGATTAAACAGTAATTGTGACAAGAATTTATTAAGTTTAATTTTCAGTTTCAGTGTGGGGTGGCTCATATAATATGGAGGCGCATTATATTAGGAAGATTAGTTCACTTTACGTATGATAGCGATTACTACATAAAGATGGGTAAGGGATTAATTGATAGCGGCTGATATTGAATTAGTAATCACGGGTGGGTAGTTTTAGGATAGTGATAGAGAGCCAAAATGGGGAAGTGGTTTAATTAACTGTATGACGTTGATCTATTTACTAACCTTTTAGGATTGTTGCTAGAGCCGTATTCCGAACTGATGAACGTATGTTTTTCTATACCCTACATTAGTGATGATCTTGCATTGTTGCTCGTTTTCAATAAAACTAGGAGACAATAGAAATACCTAAATAAAAGCGCTGTTGAACTTTCAAAGCTCTACTTATCGTCTGATCTTTGCCTAAGCAAAACTAATTTTGCAATGATATTTACTCACTAATTATTCAAATTCAAATTCAAATATTTATTGCTCAACACAGTACATTTCATACATTTCCAGATGTCAAGTGAATGCGCAGTCCACTGTATTGTACCAATTTAGGCATGCAAAAGCGTGGCTTAATGTGAATTAAAATGGGCATTAAAGTCGCATGTGTTTTTTAAATGGTGGGTATAAGGCCTTTAGCGTTATAAGCCTAATACAAAACTAATCATCTACGTAGGTAATTGTGGTGTGATTACGATACTGCCTTCAATCTATCCAATATTAGCGTCTGGTTTCCTGAGCACAGTCCACTGTGATGTGCTTTCAATATTCATGTGTGTACAGTATCTTACTGCTCTGTACCTATATCCCTACATTATATGCAAGCCAAGCCGTGCTCGAGACCGTACAGATTGGATCGAGACAAATTGAGGCAAACTAGCTTCCGAGACAGGAGTGATCATAGATTGTTTGTATAGGCCACCCTGCCCAACTAGCTATGTCAGCTAACTATGAAACAAGCCCTTGTAGACCTCCATTTTTGTGCCTCGTATAGGCCTCTTAATTTGTAGTATTTCATGAAAACTTACAAGAATATCCAAGCTTTACAAGATTTGTGTGCGATTCCGTAGCATTTTCTATAATTAACATCTGAAATGTTGAAATTATGAAATGCGCAAATGCTTAATTTATTTTCTATTAAACGTAACAGAAGAGCGGAAAAATCAGCTTAACATTCAGTTTGCTATCTAAGTGGTTATTTAGTAGTTATTTCTACGATAATTCACGGAGCCCCGGGGCTATCGGTTAGCCCGTAGCTAAGAGGACACAGTTTTTGATGTCACCCACATTTAACGGCAGACATTCATGTTACATGTTTTAGGTATTGAGACCTAGATCGAAATCGTCTAAACATACCTAAAATAGTACAGAATCGAAATACACATTTAAACTTTTATTTTAAAATACTGCAGTAAATAAAGGGACATCGGACAAAGGAGCTTGAAAAGAAAGTTAGAGGCACAGCATCAACATTACTGTTGCTCCTTAGAAATATTTTGAAAGAAGCCTAGAACGCGTTATATATTTCCACGAACCAACAACCCATAAACACTGAGTCTTCATTATTGAAAGAAACTACATTTCTTAGCCGCCTACCTCCTAAAAAAAAAGTTCCACTTTCAAAAACTCTTGAATAACCTGCATCACCGCGCCATCCGAGCAATATCCTTACATCTTTATGTGCCAACTTTTAGAACAAGTTTTACTATGAAGGATGTGTTGGCGACAGTTTGCGTCAGGGATAGATTCGTAATAAAACCGTCTGTCTCACCCATCTGAGATACTGAGAGCAGTTTGTTTTACCGCTCATCCTCGTAAACTCAAATAGAACAATGTTTTATGTTCGAAGCGACATTCATAACATCAATATTGGGATGCCTCTCAAATCTAATAGACGATCCATAAAACTGTTTGTAGCAAATACACAGGTGTTTGTTTCTATTGTTAGCAATCTGTTTTGTGCCCATAGGAATATCAGAATCAATCTATTCTACTATTCTTATGTCTGAATATTCACGTACAATTATCTGTCTTTGTATGTATTGAATAATAACTGAAAACCAAATATATTCCAGAAAGGATAATAATATATTCTATAGCATTCATAAATTATCTTTTCATTCTGGGATTTCAATGTATAATATTTTAATGGAAGTGAAATTATTCCCAAAGTGCTTCTGCAATTTCGCAATTTAAGTGATCTGAATAAATTTTTATCAATATGAAAAATTAAAAAGCGAGTGACAGTGTTTCCTTGAATTTGCACCTATACGAGGTGTGACTTAGTAACCCATATAAAAAGCTTTCTTCCCGAACAGCGGTATTATTTACGACGCTCCTGACTCTTGTCGGTAATACTCTCAAAGTAAGAGAATAAAACACTGGAGTTGGTCCACAGAAAGTTTTCCAATAAAATGTCGCAAGTAGCCGACTTACTTGTCAAGAAGAAACGCTTACCGAACCGGACGGACGACCAAGGCATCCTGACCCCCGCCCGTAAGCAAACTCTTTACAACTCATTCAACGATCACTTTATTCTGTGGTTTATTATGGGTCTTGGTAAACTAGTTACTCAATTATGCTACTATTAAAATTTTACGTCTATTGATTTTACAAGGTTTTCCTGAGTTTGGGTGTAACTTATGCCTATTTGCTTTTTAGTTAGTTAATAAATGGGTGGATTCAAGTTATTAAATCTGTTATATTCTGAGGTAGAAGTGTGACATTTAAATAAAGTTGGGTCAAAACATTTTCAATATTATAAGTATCTTTACGTGGTCTGTGCTGTTACACTCATAACATTTCACTTACGTCATCTATCGACCGAAAACTACCTTTCGGACAACCATAAATAAAATCAAACACTGTTTTAAGCTTTCACGGTTCATAACTATACTTAAAATGTCACTTAGAGGATATCTTCCGTGATTAATATTGATTATTTTGAGCTCCCAAACTGAGCTCAAAATAATCAATAATCACGGAAGATATCCCGTAAGTGACATTTTAAGTATAAATAACATCTACTTACATATATATTTTAAATGAATCAGTAAACATCTCCTAATCAATAACCTAGATCTGAGCACGTCGCACGTCGCGGCCGCCTCAGTACTAAGTCAATCTATCAATCCGCGCGCGTGCCTCGAGCGCGGTCCCTCATATGGCCGCGACCTAATCGCGCCGTCCCTCGTGTGTACGCGACCTAATCAAACGGAACCACATCTGTTCAGATAACCGAGATAAACCAGCCCAAACATTCAAGGGTAATGTACAAATATCATTTTCTTAGAAATTTAAGAGTAAGAATTGTTAAGGCGGGAAACAGACTTGATGCAGTTCACGCGAGTTGTTTCAATGCATTGAAGCTGCGTAGTCTATGCACTGTGGTGATTCTGAGTGTAATAATTGGTTACTTTTAGCAGACTCCCTTCTTTAATAAAAGTTGTGACAAACAATACCACAACACAGTTCGCTTAAAGTTTCTTTCACTGTATAATTCATGTGAGTTTGAAGTCCTCGATGAAATTCATCTATTAAACTTCAGAAATCAGCTGCGTCCTACGTTACAAATCTGTTCTTACCTTTATTGTCACTCTTGAAATCTTTCCATCTCAAGAATATCGTTTGATCGTCGATATGTTTTTTGGGTTGAGTCCACAGAACGAGTAAGGTCAGCTCATTTGCTCCGAACAGTGGTCATATAGTTAGGTAGGTACTACATAGTGTATACCTACAAGTCGGTACATAAAAGTAGTGTTTGTGCGAGATTGAGTTTGTGTTTTATTAGACACGTGTTACAAAGATTACGCAAATATTTACTGTAAATAATTATACGTCTAGTGTCTTTAGTTGCGAGGCTATCAATGGTAATCAATTTTTTTTACGTAGGTAGTCAGTTTTTAATAGCTATTTATTCACCAAGGGGAGTAAGGCACAGATTACTAATCGAGTGTGCATTTGAGGCCCGACGCGAAGCGGAGGGCCGTGAACCACACGAGTTTAGTAATCTGTACTTACCCTCGAGTGATATATACTGCTTTATACTACACTTGCAAGAAAAGAAAAGAAAAGAAAAGAAAAGCAAAGAAAAGAAAAGAAGAGCAAAGAAAAGAAAAGAAAAGAAAAGAAAAGAAAAGAAAAGAAAAGAAAAGAAAAGAAAAGAAAAGAAAAGAAAAGAAAAGAAAAGAAAAGAAAAGAAAAGAAAAGAAAAGAAAAGAAAAGAAAAGAAAAGAAAAGAAAAGAAAACAAAAGAAAAGAAAAGAAAAGAAAAGAAAAGAAAAGAAAAGAAAAGAAAAGAAAAGAAAAGAAGAGAAAAGAAAAGAAAAGAAAAGAAAAGAAAAGAAAAGAAAAGAAAAGAAAAGAAAAGAAAAGAAAAGAAAAGAAAAGAAAAGAAAAAAAAACGTGTTGCGCCGACCCCAAGTAACATGGGATAAGGGCAGGAAGATGATGATGACGTCATCAAGACTTAAAAAATCAAAAACATAACGCGTTAGTAATGCATTACTACCCTGATTTTCAGGGCAGTAATGAAATTCCATACAACATAACTGCCTAGATTTTTGAGAAGGTTTAATGAACAGCTTTCAAGCCTATTAGTGGGGTAGTATTGGTACACTTACTAAGCAAGTGTAGTATAATAGTAGATTATACAACAAGTGAATAAAAAGGGAATTTAGTTCGAGGTACGAAGTTGGATCCCGAGAGCAGCGAAGGATTCTAGAGTAGAATCACGAGCGTAGCGAGGGATTCTAGATTAGAATCTTGCTTTCAAGCCTATTAGTGGGGTAGTATTGGTACACTTACTAAGCAAGTGTAGTATAATAGTAGATTATACAACAAGTGAATAAAAAGGGAATTTAGTTCGAGGTACGAAGTTGGATCCCGAGAGCAGCGAAGGATTCTAGAGTAGAATCACGAGCGTAGCGAGGGATTCTAGATTAGAATCCTGAGCGGAGCGAGGGATACAAGTACCGAGATAAATTTTTTATTCACGTGTTGTGTCCTCTACTTTTTACCATTGACTGTGAGAAAATAAAAAGGAGCATGGTATTTATATTTATCAGTTTTTATTATATAATCAGTATTATAACAACAAAGGATTAAATATTAAATTAAAATTAAAAATGTATAGTAAAATTAGAACAATTTTTAAAATTTAGTGTTATATGCTGGTTTGGGTTTGAAACTGTTGTATTAGACAACACTTGGGTATTTGGCAAAGTCGCCGTATTTTGTGGTTTCTGTTGCTGAGACAGCTGTAATATAGTCGTTTCACAACCTTTCGATGTAGAAGGGCGCGCCGGAGATAGTGGCGCAGAAGGCTTCGTATCAGTTAAAACGATAAGTAATAAATTATCCGATTGTTTTTGGATGTCGTTTATAGTTATCTGTAATAATTTCATTACTGCGACAGGCTCCATTCACGTCGAAAATTAGCACAACCTGTGAACAATAATTTAAAAAATATGTATTGACAGGAAAACCTTAAAAGCACAGTAGGTTTGTAAATAAATATACCTACATATATTAAGTAGGTACTTACTTTTACGGCCAGAAAACTGTGGTCAGGCGCATCATTTAGAAAACGTTCAATGTTTTCGGAGCTAAGCACTCTAGATTTCTTTGGCTTATTTTATTACCCTCGGATAGCCGTTTTAAGTATGTCACTAACTTTGAGTAGTTTGAAATATCAATGTTGTGTTTGATTCTCACTATGGCTTTTAGCATAGAATATATGCTCCAAAGTGTCGACGGCTTTTTAGTCTTGGTTAATTCATTGAAATAGTTAAGAAATATGCACTCAGAGAAGGAATTGGCGCCATTCGTGGTTTTCTAGTCGCAGAACAAATTGTATGTTTTCAGGTACAACTCCCGAGATTTTGGCGGCAACAAATCATCTACTATAACTGCTGTTTTAGAAAGAAATTATTCCGGAGAACTCATTTTATTATAATTACTTAACTTAATAGATTTTCAATAACACAAAACAACCACAATAACAGATAAAAAAGAACGTAACTAAATTGGCGGGTTTTTTTTTTTAATTTAGAATAGAATAGCTCCATTCAGCCTCCCAGTACGTACTTTCAGCAGCAGAGTTTTTTTTTTGTACGTAATTCGTGTTTGTTCCAAATTCAAAATGTCTTTATTCACTCAGTGAGTAAAAGAGAGTTTTATTCACTGTTATTGATGAATAAAATGCCCTTTTTCGAGTGGCAATGGTAAAAACAATATTAAAGCAGCGTAAAATGACATTAATTTAGGGGTGACTTTTTTTGCCATGGCATGCTATGGCATGTCTTGCTTTTCAATTACTCTCAAAAATATTTTAGAAAATAAGAAGTTTGGGGGGTCTAGTAAGCCTCAACTAGTTGCGCACTAGTCTCGCCCAGGGTCTTGACACTAGTCTAGACTTGAGCGGCAATAGTAGAGCACTTGTGCTGGGCTAAGACAACACTACTTACAAATCTTCCACGAGATGTTGATTATTTTACCAAAACAGTCATCTAACAGAAAGCTGCCTTGCTAAGCTGTCGTTGTGTTGCTTACTCAGTATCATCACATTGCCATCAAGTCGTTACTCCCAGCCCCGCCCCGTCCCGCCACCGTCGACGGTGACGCGACGCTGACAACAATATCGCGCTGATGGCGAAACAACGCCACAATCACTCGCGGCTTTCACTCTATCACATTCTAGCGTTTTGGGGAAAACGTAGACATTTCAGAAGGACAATACTTCGGATAATGCTTCAAATTAGTGAGTCAGCAGTATTGTAGTAGTCCGCAGTTGGCTATATGAATATAAATTCAATTCAAATAAAAATTCAATTCAAATTCAATATAAATTCATATAGCCAACTGCGGACTACTACAATACTGCTGACTCACTAATTTGAAGCATTATCCGAAGTATTGAATTTTAGTCCTTCTGAAATGACACTTATTTTCATTTTAAATAGAACTACTTAATTATTATTAATTAAGTAGTTCTATTTAAAATGAAAATAAGTGTCAGAAATTATTCAAAATATTCACAAATGGCCATGTATTACTCAATTTATTGCTCAAATACCATACCTTGAAACTGAGAAAACAGTTATCAGTATTGTGGTGTCTAGGTTTGAGGTTGTATATACAATGAAACACTGGTTTCAATATCTGTGTTAGGCGTGCTGTCGCTACGACTGCTCGGACAAGACTGAGAGTGCGGTGCATCGCCCCGCACTCCCTCCACCGCGCAACCCCCACTACAGCACGCATAACTTATTTATTAAACGTCACATCTCTTCTTTACAAAATAAAAAGAAACAATAATACAATATTTGCTTATATAATAATTGTTTTATTCTTAACATATTTGCATTTTTAATAATCAAGTTAATTCATCACATATGCAAATCAGTTACAATCATGCATTCTATGATCTAGTCTATTGTACATATATCTGTAAATAACTAGTTTATAATTCATTATCATTACAAATTTCGGAATCACCAGTTTCAGATTGATGGACCGTCCATTTGCCTTCTACTTTCTTTAAATGAATAATGTTTCTACGTGACGTCTGTCCTGTACTATCATCTTGTACTTCTACATCACTACCTTTCTTGCTAACTACGGTGTGAGATTGATCATCAAATTGTGGAGTTAATTTGTTTCCTTTAATCATATTTTTTACATAAACCTTTTCCCCAATCATTATTTTGCTTTCCTCAGCTCTCCTTTTCCTGTCTTCCCGTTCCTTACCTTTCATTTTCATTTCTGTATCTTTATCTTTAACTTCTAAATCAGCAGCAGAATGTTCTACATCTAAAACAGAAGGCAATTTATCTCTGAACTGCCGCCTAAAAAACAACTCGGAAGGGGATTTACCTGTGGTAGAGTGAGGGGTACTATTATACATCATTAAGTATTTCAGAATATCTAATTTCCAATCAGATTTTTGGACTTGACTGATTTTTAACCGCTTGAGTATATCTCGGTTTTGTCTTTAGACTTCCCCATTTTGTTGGGGCCAGTAAGGAATACTATGAAATAGGGTTATTCCATATTCATTACAAAAAGCTTTAAATTCAGACGCTACGAATTGTCGACCATTATCAGCCGTTACACTAACTGGTATACCTAGTCGCAAGAATACTTCTTTTAGTATGTTAATAGTATCTATCGCAGTTATTGATTTGGTTATTTTTATCTCTTTGTAACGGCTGAAATAATCGACGATTACCAAAAGATAATGCCCACTAGGCAATGGTCCCATAAAGTCTACTGCTACATCAATCCAGGGCTGTGTTGGGAGTTCGCGTCTTTTCATTGGATTAGGAGGGTTTGGGGCTTGTACTAAAGTGCAACCTTTACAAGTTCTGACGTAGTTTTCTGCGTCTTTATCAATTTTAGGCCACCAAACTTTTGTACGTAATCTGGCTTTCATGGCTACTATGCCTGGATGGCCTTCGTGAGCAGCTAATAGTACTTTGTGTCGTAATTTTGTAGGTATAACTATCTTTGTTCCGCGCAATATAATGTTTTCTTGAAAACAAAGTTCTTGTTCAAAAATCTTATAATTTTGTACGCTTTGGTGCCAGTCATTACTATAGAGACCTTGTTTTACCATTTTAAGTTCTTCATCGACATCGAAGGCTTCTTTTATCTCTTTTAAGGGAACTGCTCTTGGACAGGCCTGATCGATCACATGGTTAATGTAATTTTCGTCATCAAAGGGATATATTGACGTAGTAACACATAAACGGGATAGGGGATCAGCAATATTACTTTTACCGGGTTTGTATATAATTTTGTAATTATACGATTGCAATCGTAATACCCATCGTTCATTTCTTGCACATGGCTTAGAGTTTACTCCAAATATAACCTCAAGAGGCTTGTGATCACTAACCAATTCGAAGGAATCTTTGCCATAAAGGTACATTTTGAAATGCTCGACTGCCCAAACCAAAGCCAGAGCTTCTTTTTCTGTTTGACAGTAGCGTTTTTCGCAATCTGTCAAACTTTTCTTGCCATAGGCAATAATGCGTGGACCGTTTTTATCATATTGTATAAGCACGGCACCAAGCCCAACTGGACTGGCGTCTGCAATGACTTGAGTACGGTCCTTTGGGTCATAATATCCTAAAGTTCGTATGTTAGTCATGGACTGTTTCAATTGCCTAAAAGCCTCTGACCGACCATTCGTCCAATAGGACTCAATGTTAGTATTTTTTGGTAATTTTAGCCGCAAAAGTTCTCTAAGTGGTTCAGATAAAGTAGCTAAATTTGGAACCCATTTACCCACGAAATTAACTAGGCCCAAGAAACTTTGAACTTCCTCCACGGTAGCCGGCTCTCTGAATGACTCAATAGATTTTATATATTTATCAAGAGGTTTTACACCTTTGCACGATAGCTCATGGCCAAGGTATTGTATCTTGTCAACTTTGTATACACACTTTAAGTCATTAACAAGGACATTGTTTTCTTTCAATACCTCTTGTACTTTTCTCAACCGCGTATCGTGCTCATTTTCATCTTTCCCAAAAATAACAATGTCATCAATAAAATTGACAACACCATCGCAAGGCAACAAAATTCTTTCTAGAATTTTCTGAAAACATTCGGGTGCACATGAGATGCCAAACATAAGACGTTTGTATCTATATAAACCTTTGCTTGAAATAAACGTAGTAATAAATCTACTCTCCTCGCTTAATTCAACTTGATGAAATGAGTTTTTTAAATCTAATTTTGAAAATAACTTTGCATTTCTAAATTTAGGAAGGAGTTGTTCCATTGTCGGCAAGGGATGATTTTCTCTAATTATAGCTTGATTGGCTCGTCTCATGTCAATACAAATTCTAACGTCTCCATCACTCTTGAGAACCGGCACCATAGGTGAAACCCAATTTGAAGGACCATTAACGGGCTCAATTATATCCGCTTTAACCAATTCATCAATTTATTTTATTATTAATTTTGGACTCTAGCGGCACTGGTACTCTACGATAGGGCTGACACACTGGTTTTATCGCCTCATTAATAGGTATTACCAATTTAACATCTCTGAATTTTGAAAAAGTGCTATTAGTTACTGAACTAATAATACTAAGACCTACCTTTAAAACACCAAGGGACATAGCAGTGTCCTTTCCAAGTAGATTCTTAGTGCCGTCTTTAACCACGTAGAAGATGGCATTTTGACTTTGAGATCCAACTACAATTTCTGCTTCAAAAGAACCCAACACAGTCAGTGCGTTTTGGCTACCATAAGCCATAAAGTGTTTATTTGGACTTTTGAGTTGGTTGTGGACTTGAACTTTGCAGTTTTTTAAGGTGTTCCATGTAGTGTCATTAATGATATTACATTTGCTCCCCGAGTCAATAAGCATATCTATATTAACACTACCGACTTTGCAAACGATGGTATCATCGCTATCTAAATGAAATACATAGTCTATTTCACTATGGGCTTTAGGTTTTTCCTCCAATTTGGCCCTTTTTGCATTTTTATTTTGTTGGTCATTCGATTTGCGCTTCTTGGAGCGAGTTAAACAATGTTTACGGAAATGACCTAAAAACCCACACTTGAGGCATTTTTTGTTTCGAGCTGGACAAGTTTTGTCATCGCTCAAATGATTTTCATTTCCGCAACGGCAACAAGGCTTTGGGGTAGATCTTTTATTATTACTATTTTTTGTGTCAATTCGATTGATTGTCTGATTCTGCTGCAAGTGTTGTGCTTTTGTTGGATCAAAATTATTTAGCTGCCTTTGTACCGACTCGAGGGCGTTAGCTTCGATGATTAAATGTTCTAATGTAACGTCATCACCCAATGTAAGTATCTTTTTCCTCAATTCAATGGATTCACATTTTTCGGTAATTTGGTCAATTATGTTTTCATCTAAATTTGTAAATTTACATTTATACCCTTGTAGGCGTAGGCGTAACAAGAACTTATCAAATTTCTCGCCTTGTTCCTGTTTAATAAGTCTAAACAGATGTCTTTCATAGACTCGACTTTGTTTAGGAGAGAAATATTCATCCAATTTCCCAACGGCAACAGTATACACATTATTATCGGCGGTTTGTTCTATATGAGCGCCTGGTATATTGTAATATACTTCTTGTAATGACAGACCACCAACATGAAGAAGCGTTGCTCTCATTCTCTCTGGTTTGTCTGTCTTTGTGGCTATTTAGGTAAATCTCGAGTCCTCTTTTCCATTTTTCCCAGCGTACGCCCACAGACGTTGGGTCACCTTCACAATCAAAGGCTTCGAGTGGAGGAATTTGAGACATTATGGAGCGACCTGCAAGGAAATACTTATTCAAGTTTTTCCATTTATCTGGTACCTTTCAGACATAACTGAATTACCACTTTAACAATAACTCATTTGTTTTGACTAAAATGCAACGAAAGTAATTAAAAAAAAATACTTATCAACTTCAAACAGAACAACTGAAATAAGTTACTATTACAAAAAATATGTTATTATTTATTCTTAATAGTATAAACAAAACAAAGGAAGTTTGAAGTTTGTAGTGTCAACAACAATGATATTATATAGTAAAAAGAGGTAGATATGGCACTAGCACGCACAAATTGTTGAGGACAAAGTGACACAATTGTTGCACTTTGATAGCTAGCTATCTCTTTCTATCTTATACGTTCCGTATTATCTATCGCTGTCGTAGTTACAAATTACTCGCAACAATATCTGAACGCCATTCAGTATGAACATGGCGTATCTTCTTTATAATATCATTGGTCAACAATGATAATTGTCTGTATCTAATAAATAATTGGTCTTCTACCATCAATGAAATAATACTGCTTGGAAGGTAGACCGAACGTACCAAAGAATTATCATTCGATGGTATGTTTTACTTTTTTTAATTTTAAAGTACCTAGGTGAATAATAATATAATTACGACACTGTGGGTAGATTAATTAAACTTCAAATTGTGTCGAAATTATTAGCCTTACAAAGGAGATGTAAAATTAAACAGAATTTATGAGTTATTGTTATCTTATAGGTACCCACTATTCATTTAATAGTTTACCTCTTCAAATTACTTCGTAATTATAATGTTTTGATACCGATTAACCACATAATCTATCAGTATCGCACCTTCCGCGATCTTATTTGCCTAATTTAAGGCAATTGTGTTAACCAAACTTTTAATGGCTTAGTTGGGTTGGCACCTATCAACAAATGAGGTCATACGAAATAAAAGTAATGAAAACTATAAATAAATTCACTGTAGTTACTTAATAAGCAGAAAGTTTAAAATGCTGTAGGTATAGATAACATTGTCATTTATTTTTGACCTTGGCTTGAGTTTAAAATTATTACATACATTCCGTGTTTACTAAATTATAGTCAATAATGCTATATTTCGCCACGAATTATTTGGAGAAACACTTTATTAACTAAATAAAACCTCATTCGTTAATTTGCCAGTAAAAATCACAACCATTAGGTTGTTTTATTTTAATATTTATGCACGACACCTTAATCCTCGTCGCCACTTGTGGTGTCTAGGTTTGAGGTTGTATATACAATGAAACACTGGTTTCAATATCTGTGTTAGGCGTGCTGTCGCTACGACTGCTCGGACAAGACTGAGAGTGCGGTGCATCGCCCCGCACTCCCTCCACCGCGCAACCCCCACTACAGCACGCATAACTTATTTATTAAACGTCACAAGTATCAGTTAGTGTCAGTTATCTAGTATTGTGGTTGTGGTTGACGGCACCCGGCCAGTGACTTTTGAATGTGTAAACTATCCAATCCTTTAGATATACGTAAACATACTGATTTAACTTTCTGAACCCTTCTACTACATGTCCCGGGGTTAAGCGATACTTGGAAGTGAACAAACCGTTTTGCCGTAGAGAGACGAGTGTCGACCATTACATGAGCAGTTTTAAGCCCATCCAGCAATGTTTCCTGTTCCACTGAGTTCGCGATTCGAAGCTGACTGTTCTGTTATAGATATTTTGCGATCGTCTGTTTTAATGGTTGGAAGAGTACGTTGGTTTGGGCTAATTTATAAGATTCTTAATGATTATGATTATGAATGCAAGCAAGGAATAACACTTAAAAGCTATCTCCTCAAATCTATAGTTTATATTAATTAGTAGTTCTTTTCGAAATAAGGTAACAATTTGCGGCTGGTGTTGTGTTACCTGGGGGCACGACGGTGTCCCCGCCAAGCTGCAAAAATAATTAAAGGCACAGCCTTCAACATCCTTTTCTAGAAGGAATTCAGGACATTTTGCCAAGTCATACTATTTATTAAAATAAATAAAGATGTCTTATATTGATACGGTGGAGAGGATCGGAGATCTCACAACTCTTTGCGGTAGAACTTTGTTGCGAGACTTGCGTTTTGATGCATGTTATGTTTTTGATGAAATTAACAATGTATATACACGAACACCATTTAACTAAAAATTTTATAATGCTTTCGTTTTTAAGACACATAAATTAAATAAATAACGCTGGACATTACACACAGTGCGTTCTAGTGCCACACTAAGCAACGAGGCTTGTGTCGTGGACACCAGATAGTTGATATTTTACGTAGATACTTTTTGATTGTAAATACATACTTATCTATATCTTCTATACATATAATAAATCTGTAGAAAAATCGTTTTTGTACACCGAAAATATTTTGAAAAAAAATTGCCAGGGTGTTAAAGGATAAGCAACAGAACACATTTCCAGCATTTTTGGAATTTTTGTCTGTTTATCTGTTTGTCTGTTTCGATGATCAAGCATCACGCAAAACTTACGCAACCAATGTAGATAACTTTTATACATAAAAATTGAGCGTATCTTGAGGTATTATTTAGTTTTTGTTTCATCGTAATCGGTTAATTCTATCAAGAGGTATATGAATTTAAAGTGTTCAAGAAGATCTAATCATCAAATGTAAGATGCATACATGCACCGACATCTGTTGAACTAAAATGGTACTAATGACTAAAAATGTGTGTAACATTTAATAATATCATGATGTCCATGCATTATAATTATGTCTATCTTTTAAGGTTGAGCTCTGTTTCTCTTATGTGACGCAGACGAAGTTGCGCGGGTCAGCTAGTTATACATATAAACATCCATGACTCGGAAACAAATGCCCATGCTCATCCAACAAACATTTGATCTTACCGGAATTCGAACCTGGGACCCTAAGAACGTAAGGCAGCGTCACTACCACTGGCGCAGTGCGGGTCGTCAATTTACGCAAATTAAATTCCTTTGTCTATTTGTTTAGCTGCTTACCTTGATCATAGCAAACGAAATAACTAGAGGGTACGGTAACATCGCACGGCACGCAAGGCATCGGCGCGGGCGGCGTGCGGGGCGCTCTCGTGCCGCGCCTAGTGAAGCTCGTCGTAACAAGGTAAACGGGAGTTCGTTTTGTCGCCGCTACATCACACTACGAACTCGTGGATGTGTTCTATTTGAGACAAAATGCTGTCTCATTGAAGCGTTGTTAGACAAGAAAATGTCGATAAGCTGGGTCGAATGACTGAGAAAGATTGGGAACTTAATTTATTTGGTGTGCGTGAAAATAAGCGGCTTATAAATGAAGGAATGTTGATTTTTTTCCAATCTCATAAAATGGTAACCACCACAAAATAAGTTTATTGATTACTACTTGCATAACTTACTTCCATCGAAGGTAATAAATCGATCTTCATCACGATAAGACGGGAGCCAAAAGTTAAGCGTTGAAAGAATCTGATTCAGCAAAACTTTTTTACATGTGTGTCCCATGGCCCTCTCACAATAATCCCAGTCACTGTAGAGCTGAAGCATAGACTTTACTCAATAATAATAATATTCTCCCGCCGTAGATGCGCGACGCAAGACGTCGTCGATCGCGAGCCGTCTGCGCACCGGAGGCGCTAAGCGCACCTGAAACTTCCCAACTGAACACATACGAGCATTCAAACTGACGACATTTCATATCAATGAGGGAAAGGTAGGGTTAGGTTTTGGATAGCGGAAGGAGATGTAAATGTTACGTTTTTCTCGCCGTATTAGTTACAAATTAACCTTTCTAGCGAAATATTAATAGTGCCACATAATAATTATACAAAGGCTGTAGCTTACTAACAGTTGTTCTTGGTTTTGCTGTTTCCTTTACTCGTGTATTAATTACTATATCTCGTAAAATATTTTAGAACTAACTAAACGTATCCTTTTTGTTTGATTAACTATAGTGGTTTAGAGGAAAATATACAGGGTGTAAACAACCTCATCACGAAGCCGTCAACCAAGCAATATGTACATCAAACTAAGTAAATTTACGCAAATAATATTGCTGGGAAACGAATTATTTTGTTGGGTGAAAATCATGTTTTGTGGTAAAACTCAATGTATCGCACTCAATACATTGTGCTGATAGATGGATTGGATAATACGGGGGTCGTGCAGGTGTTTAAAGTAAAAATCAGACAAAAACGAATTTTTTTTTGTTCTACACCATACCTGGGAAAGGTACGGTGTAAAACAAAAAAAATATCGCAATGACGGGTAGAACCGCGAACGGCCTTTCGGCTTCGTTAAGAGGTTTTTTACACCCTTTATATTTCTTTCTAATTTACTGAGTCCGGAAATTATAAACAAAACAGAATAATGTTAGCATTCTTGCGACTCGTGTGTCTCATACTCTTACAGTAACGAAGACATATTTACAGTTACCGTAGGACGTCGACGTCGCGTCGCGCGTCGGGAGGCGCTTATTCTCTAAATTGCACTTTCAGGCCCCAACCGGTTATTGTCAACTCTCCACTTACTTTACGTCCCAAACGAGATGTTTTAATGGCTAGTTGCTTTCAAAAGTTATAATTAGTGCTCACACTTCTGCTTAAATATTAAGATCAAGTGTCAGCTTTTTGTGCTACGTAAGTCTGTAAGCTTTAGCAGAGTAGATGGGACTTTGGTATTAATCTTAATCACTTCATGACCTAAGAGAAAGGCACACTAGTCATGGGTGTAATTGAGACTAAGCGCTCTGTTAGTACCTGTGTAATAAATACGCACCCACATAAATATAAAACTAGAATGTATGCTGACGATATTATCGTTCAAAGCAGTGAATGGAACATTTTGCTGAATAGCCTGCAGGCATCTAAAGTTTTATGAAAAAAATAAAAGATGCGTTAAAAAAGAAACTTTAGGCGTTACAATGTTAATAAGATTTCATTGTGAAATAAATGTTTCATAACTTTTCCAGTTGTTTAATTAAGGGCTGGCATTGATTGCGGCGTTCGCTTGAATAATGCATAAAGTGGCGCCTCCCACGAATATTATGTAGTTTATATGTTAAGCAGATAGCTCGGGATATCTTTTAGAGGCTTTCTAGGGATCATTTGCTAGCGGTAAATTTGATATTACAATTTCCCGCTGTAACAAATTGCCCCGGACATAAGTTCGGTCGGAAATGCTAGAAGCGTAATATTTTCGTTGTGCCATAAATTAGAGCAATGTAGAGTTAACCGTTTCTTGAAACTACGTTGTATTGCATTCTGTTAAAGATAAATGGTAGAACAAATAACAGTTCTGTGTACGTTGCGTTGCTGAATGTTCAGTTAAACAGGGGCACGTAGCTACATAGCTGCGCTTTGCTAACTTGTCTGCAATGCATTATTAACTTTTTATGAATGAATAGACAAGAAGCTCTTTCGTCTAAGATACTGTAACAGGCATAGCTACTTAATGATTACGTAGGTACAGAACATTCTGATGGTCACGCAGTTATACATCAAACGATGCAAATTTTGTTTGGTTATATTAGGCTTTACTCGTGGCCTTGTTTTACTTTCTGAAAAACAACTGATCGTGATTTACAGCCAATCTCTCCTTCCATAAAGTGTCATTACTCACACATTGAACAAAAAGTCAACTTCATACGAGTAAGCCTCACACTGATATTACTCCAGTATTGATATTAAATGATGTATGTCAACACAGAGCTACGACACCGAGGTTTTTGCGGTCCCGAACAAACGATGATCGATGTCCCTCAGCGGCCTTTTGTCTTAGCCGAGCCTATTGTGTGATTGGTGGGTTTGAATCCTGCTCGTGTGTGATTGGTTGATTCGGCTTCCGTTTTTGTTTTATGGCTCACTGTGTAGTGGTGCAGAATAAATCCTGTCCTTATACCGTGTCTGTGTAAATCCTGCGGCCCTTTACTACAGAGACGCTTGTTGGGTTTAAAGTAGATGTTAAAGTGTGTCGGTAACGTCTGCGTTTTATCTTGCGTTTGACACGACTATACTCAGTTTGTTTCACCATTTCTTCTCAGGGTAGTCAAATACGAAATGTCAACTCCATCTAGCTCATGTTTAAATATGACGCGTAAAACTGATCCCGATATCCGTATTTTCGAATAGAATTAGAATAAATCATTTCACTTGATTACATTTCATTTTTGTTGTTGACTTATTTGTTGATTCACTGGTTTCTGTTGCAAAATATTTGAACAACTTATACACTCTGATCGTTTTTCGATTTGTATTTTAAAATTGTAATTTGTATTTTGTAATTTGCGTTCCGTTATTATACTTATGTTTGTCTGTAAGGTATTTATCTATGGGCGAAAGTTGCCTGAAAATAAATAAACGTTATGTTATTCAGAATTAATCACACATCATTTTCACGTGAAATGTATTGCAAAATATGGCAATGTGAAAAACAGATTCCCTTAAAATATTATTTTAGTGAAACAATTATTCCAAAATAACAACGCGTACGACATCTATACGATGGAATAGCCATTCCTGAGATGACTTTCTATGAATTTATTTCTAGTTGCACAAAACCAAAAGCTTCATTACCACCTAATTTATAAATATGTGCCATATATTTTTATAATTATATAGTATCTACAAACTACAATATAATAAAAACTTTCCTTTATCATGAAACCAAACGTTTCCATAAAACGTGACTTTATACAATAAAATAATTAGCTCGACAGTAAAGTTTTAAATAAAAAAACAATTACCTGCGGTCGGCCGTACGTGTGGCCAGGGCGGGCGGGCTAGGGCGGCAGTCGAGCGCCGCGAGCCGCCCGGGCACCACGCGCCGCCCGCCCTTCGCCCGACACACGAACTCGTAACTTCGGAAAAGTTCGGAACTACACGAAGTTTGTAAGCACTGAATGACGGTTTGGGACGTTTGTTTTATTGCTTTGGAGACTTTTAATTGGTAAGTCATCAGTTGGATAAATATAATATATTTTTTCCGCGTTGTAATAATTGAGCAATTTGAAGTTTGATTCGTTTAAATAGTTCTGCACAAAATGGCTGTACATCAGAATTGATTAACATTAAATAACACAATTGACTGCGTCATTGGTCCAGTGTTCGTAAGCGCGACAGCTGAGTATGAGGTCCTGGGGTTCGATTCCTAGGTCAGACAAAATGTTTGTGTATCAGGAATCTCTCAGTAGCAGTGACGGAGTCTGGCTTTGTGCCTGGTTGATAGCAATAAGCTCACCCCATTATTACGTAGAACTTGAACATAACTGTCGAAATTTGGGTGTTCGAACACATAACCTAAATGCTAAATACAAGTAAAACCCATAGAAATTAAGAACTTATTCTTGCAAATATATGTGTATCATTCATTGTGGCTAAATAATAACAGCCACTCGGGTCGATCGTTAGGTTAAGCCGTGCTTGCCTAGGTTGGTCTGTGGATGGGTGACCACCCTTACATACCGAGTTTGCTCCGTGCCTCGGAAAGCACGTTAAGCAGTTGGTCCCGGCTGTCATTTGTAGATCTTTCACAGTCGTTACAGGTAGTCAGTGAACTAAAAAGTCTGACAACCAGTCTTACCAATGGGTATCGTATTACCCAGTACTAACTGGGTTGTGGAGGTCAGATATGCAGTCGCTCCATGTAAAATACAGGTATTCAGCTGCATCCGGTTAGACTGGAAGCCGACCCCAACATAGTTGGGAAAAGGCTAGGCAGATGATGATTCATTGATACGTATACTAATGGGTACACCCACTCTTTTTAATTGATATTTTCCAAGTAATACTGTAATACTGTTCAATAACCGGAAGACATAAAGAAATGCAATAATATTAACATATTTAAAAGTAAATTAAAGAAACATATTTCTTGCCAATAACGTCACCATCGCCCCAGAGGCAAATATTATATAAGTAATTAAGGAGTAACTTTGTATCTCATTATAAGTGAACTGTTATTTATTAAGTTCTTATGAGAAATAAATATCTTTAAACCTAATACGGGGTAATAATGATAACAATAATAGGAAACTAAATATTGCAACACATGCTGAGAAAGAAAATTGCGTATCATACTACACATTATGTTTAATAACTTTCTTTCACGTAAAATCAAACGATCGTCCTGTAAGTAACAATGCAAACCGTTACAAATATCGTCGCCACATTGTTCTCCTCGTAGTAAGTCACAGCGGAACCCGCTTCCTCCTCAAATAGTCACATTTCCGAGGGGAAAACTGCAATTACGTTTTTGTGTTACATATTTTTTCAGTTAAAGCTCCGGATTGGAATTTGTTCCAATAAATTGTGATGGGCTCCCTCCTATCGTTGGACCCTTCTGTCCTTATCGGGTCTGGAGATGTTGCCCTTTTTCTACCCTTTTGGGGATCAATGTTTGTCAATTACATAACGTTATATTAAAATAGTTATAAATATGTAGCTGTTTACTTTGATATAGACAGTAAAGTAGTAAGTTAAATATTTTGTAAGCTAGAATAACTTCAAACTGTCTAAGACGTTATAACTGGCTTCTAAGCACATACATAAACTTACTCCTTGTTGAATTATGGGTCGAAAGAAGCTATAGATAGAAGCTATAATAAAATAATATAATTAATGAATGTCATAAATATCGTTATGGTAATATTTGCTATGGTTAAATAATAATTATGTAACGTGTATTAATGTAAGATTTACTCTTTTTTATTGTAAAGATATTTGCACACCTGTTAAGTTAGGATATGGCATAAGAGCTTCTGTTGTATGTTTCACCTCATGTACCTACCCATATTGACGCAAATAAATGATTTGATTTGATAGAATGTCTACTGCTACGACCCTCACACACTCCTGCTCCGTACACGTCGTACGTTACGCCTTCCAAGAAAGAGATTCTTAATTCGATTTTACAACCCTATAGATCGGGGTCTAGTTAATATATCTGGTGACCAATAAAGTACGATTGCAAGCTTTTATTAACTCGTCACGTTTTGCAGCGAATTACCGACTGGAAAATGTTTCCGATTTGATTGGAGCTCAAATTACCGGACGAACACGGTAGTGCAACACATAGGTACGTTATGTTGATATCCAGGTTATAGTTTGCATAAGCAATCATTTTGCATAGTTTTGTATATTTTTGGAGACACAATAAAAATTTTGTTTGATTTTCTTGAAACGGAATAATGAGTTAGAAGAAGAAGTCAGCTATAGCTATACACAATAGATGATTTATAATGATTGATGATGATTTTTTTTTAGTTTTATAAACTGATTTATACCGTCGACATCCGGAACATCAACAGTGCGTTTAACTCACAGCCATTAAAATTATTTTTAGCGTAGTTCCCATAACGTGCATCCTATATTTCCGTGTTGTCGTTGGATTAGAACGTTCACCACCATAAAACATAACACGAACCCGTGTTTTATTCACATAAATCTCGTACGCCTGACGGACGAATAAAAGACGGAGGACTTCGCAAACTTACATAAGTATTCATCAAGGACTTTATGTCGTATACCCAAGGGTTATATTTGAGCGGCGGGACCGCACTGATAACGGTGTAGAGCCGAAAGTTAGTCTGTTATTGCGTAACTTTTCCCATTGTAACGTGTCACTAGAGCCTCCCCCCTCCCCTCTCCCGCTCCCCTCTGTTCCCCTTACATCTCAACCTGTCGTCTCGAGTAATTAGCTCGGGTACAGAACGACACAACTCAATGTTGTACTTTTCTCTTAAAGTAATTTAAGAAAAATAACCTTTCGCTCCCGCCGTCTTCGTCATCGGCACTTTACTGGCGTCGCGTCGTGCCTCTTTTGTGTTTTGAGCTTTTCGTATTCGTGACTTTTCCGGGATACCTCAAGGGTTTACTAAGAAAGTGCTTCATAAATATTTGTGTTAGAATAGGTTAGTTTCAAATACTGTGCTACACACATGCAATATTCACGTAGCGCAGGTCTGTATGGATCACAAAATATAGTTTGTTTGTCACAGATAGTGGTAATGTTATACCAAGGTTTTGCTCTCCCAGACTGGTCATGCAACTATGTCACACAGAAGATCTGAAACTTTACTATTTATTTACTTTTTACTCATATTGAGTAATGTTTTTTCTTCTATTCTGCACTTAGGTTCGGTCCTACTCCGCCGTAATTTAAAAGAACAATAAAAAAGGTATTCAAACACCGACTGATCGTTCATAATAGAAAATAGTCGTCGAGTACGCGAAACGCACTTTAAACAAGCGTACAGCGTAGTGCACTTTGGCGTACTCGTATTAAAATACGCGATCAATGCGTCATTAGTCTGCGATTCGTTCGGCATTAATTGTTGCACTTGACTGTGCGCAAATACTTAGCAGCGAAAGGTTTTCCATGTTTCGATGATCGAGTCATGGCTCGAGTGATGGATATGCAGGATCCCTGGCACTTCAGAAATGCTATTTAGGTAGTAATTTTTAGTATTAGCACTAGTAATTTTCAACAAATATTCTGAAGTACTCTTTAGTACGTACTGTGACACGTTTTGTGATTTTATTGGATGATCCATTTAGTTGTACAGCATTCGTATGTACAAATAGACAATATTTGTTTCGTGTACAGCAAATTGAACAAGAATATCCGCCGAAACAATAATTAAAGCTACCATGTTTCCTCAATTAAAACTAATCATAGGTAACGGCACGGCACTGTTGGCGCAGTGGTGAGCGATTGGCTGCTACGCTGCGTGTCGCGTGTCGCGGGTTCGGTTCCCGCACGGAACAAATATTTGTATGGCGTAAAGTTGTTCCGGGTAGCTTTTTTAAAGAAAAGCAAAAAGACAACAAACGTAATAGATATTTTTTCTTCTCCAAATTCACTTTTCCTCAATTAAATAGATCAAAATCGTTAATCATCAGTTTTTTTGTCAAATTATAATTGTAAGCTGGATTATGAAGAACTTCGCTAAACCTGACGCGCGAAAGTCGGTTGTGCTCCAATCAACGGCTAGGAATTACCGACGCACTATAGCGTCTCACGCGCATTTTCAATAACTTACCAATAAATAATAATATAGCTGTCGGTAGCTTGCTATCTCTGTCTGTTTAACATTTAACATACGTACCGACAGAAACAAAACGTCACAGAAAAGCTTTCTTTGATTTTTCTATCATATTATTTTATTAGAAAGACCCTGATCGCAGTGTATTGCATCCTCAATTGCGCGTTGTGACAGGAAATGGCCTGGCAAGGCTTGACCGAGTGGCCAGTGAACCCCTCCAGCAATAATTCAGTAATTAGCTGGGCTGTAAAAGTGTGTAGGCTGGTACTGGGCAAAAGAGACAGAAGAACCACTTTGAGAAGAACGATACGAAAATTAAATCAGGTGCTGTTTAAACCCTAACTCATTATCTCTAACAACATAGTCTTATTATAATTGAATGGCCTGTTGTCCTAAGTCCAAGCGTAGCCATCACCACGACCGGTTAAGAGCTTCTTGTATCCAGCGGAGTCTCAAGATCTTCATAGTCTAATAAACCAGCCTATTAGCCATCATCGTAGACAGACAGCAGCCTGTCGTTATAAGGACACTGCCTCCTTAGAGAAGTGATAGTTTCTTCGTAAGAATAACCTGTATTCATAATTTCTGAATAGAAGTGATCCAGAGCGAATCATCGCGCGATTTTTGTTCTTGCTATCAGCTTATTATTATTTTTACATTGTTATGAACTCGGGACACAATCATTTAGTCTTCTGTGTTAACTGTCTGCCTTGTAGCGAGGGCTGGTGGTTAGTGGTAACTCGTAAACTTGTATCGGTGCTAGACTGCTAGCTCGCTAATGGATCTGCACTATTATATGCGTTTGAGGAGAGAGCGAGAAGCGAGTCTTTTTTTACCTAGTGAAGTAAAGCGTTGGCTGTTTTTTCCTGTTTGTGCCAAATTTTAACTCCAGCCATCGTAGTCATACAAACATGATCGTTTATTAAAGTTTATTTTGATATAAACCGTTCACATGAGGAAATCAAACCAAACGTTTAAGTAGTCAGATCATTCAGAGCAAATGTTCAACAGATGTAACCAAGCTAGATTTGTATTAATCTCGTATTCCGTCATCACCTAGTTTATAACGTTTACAACTCAATGACCACTTAATGGAGAAATTATCAACTAAACTCATTGAACCCGTATTACTGAGACATAAACAGTCCGCATATTTCTCGTGACTCGCGCCTGCTATAACTCAGCTCGCGAAAGCTGTTACTGTGTAGAGGCTGAAAGTAAGTCCCAGTTGTGCGTTCTTTACGCCGCCACACTCTCGGCGCCGCGGCTTAGCGCTAAATATTTCACTTTACTCTCGATGAATCTCAAGGCACGGATTAATTGAGTTTCTTATTGCTGTGTTAAAAGTAAACTCAAGAAAGTAATTTTAACGCTAGAAAACATTTCATCTAGACACTGATGAAGGAAAGCACTGTCTATTTTTTACACGTCTGCCCAAAAAAGGAGTGTTATGTTTTCAGGGTTTATGTATGTATGTAACATAATGTATGTGTGTAACATTTTGACTGCAACAGTCGGGACCCATTAAATAATCTACACTAAAATCATTACATCCAATATGGATACCGACTGTTGCAGTCATGTTCCGTACTAGAATTTATTATTTGTTCTTGTTTTTTCTTTTCAGTTTTTATATTTGTTTTTAATATTTTTTAACAAAATATAAATGCCCTCATAAAATAAAGTGAGTAAGTTATCTTCCTCAAGACCCTTAAATATTTAAAGCCTCATAAAAAGACCGCTATATACTAGGAGGACATAACCGTTGATACGATATATACGACGGATATCAGACAATTGTGTGGAAAAATTGTCAGCGAACGTAATGAGGCGATCATAACATCGCCAGAGTGCCATGCGATCCTGGTAATTGCGCTCTTCAGTTCAGTCCGTTTGTGCGGGATGATTATCATACCCACCACCCCACCGTCCGAGCCCTGGGTTCAACCCTACAGTCCGGTCCCCACAGACGTGATACTAAATCACGTAATTAACCTTGCCGGCAGAAGTTAGTTGAATGATGAACACGAACTTGAGCCGTTATATTTTGTCGAATCGTGTGCCTTTGTTGTTGTAAGCTGTTTACATAGAGTGGAAGAATTATCTTTTTTTCATTATCAACAATTTTATGATACTGTATACAATTTCTTAAATCTATCTTGTTCAAGTTAATTTAAAGACCAACTTCAATGAATGCTTCGCATTTTCCAAAAAATATGCACATTCCCAATACAACTATCCTATTCCGTTGTTAACATAAAATTTTCGGTATGTGGTATGGAAATGATCTTCGAACAGAATAGCCAATAAAAGTTGGGTGACAATAGGGTCGGTCCTGTAGCCACAAATGTCATTGGTAGTTGTTCGCGGCGGCGCGGGCGTCCCCCCCCCGGCATCAGCATAGGCGAGCTCTGCGACCGCTCGCGATCGCTTCCACTCGTGACGACCGCAGCCACAATACGCACATGTGCACTATCGCTTATGTCGCTACATTATATTGTTCCTACCGTGTAAGGAGATCTGGGGAAACGATTTGGTTCGTATCGTATCGTTGAGTTTACACGCGGTTTGTGCTTGCCTATTTTGAAAAACCGGCCAAGAGCGTGTCGGGCCACGCTCAGTGTAGGGTTCCGCAGTTTCCCGTCCGTCACAATAAGTGTTCCCACTTATGAGTTTAAAGGTGGGTATCCATTATGTAAAAATGCTTGCATATACGAATATACTACAAACTTAGTCCAGAAATTATTTTGTACAACTTTTTGTCTTTTTTGTACAAAAACTGTTGTTTCCATCAAGTTCAAAATGATTTTCCTAGAAAGTCCTTATAAAGTTCTACTTTTCAGATTTTTTTCATATTTTCTAAACTTATGGTTCAAAAGTTAGAGGGGGGGGACACACATTGTTTTTTACTTTTGGAGCGATTATTTCCGAAATTATTGACATTATCAAAACATGATTTTAGAAAACCCCTATTCATTTTTAAATACCTTTCCAACAATATATCACACGTTAGAGTTGAAATTAAAAAAAAAAATCACTTCCCACTTTACATATAGGGGGGCTACCCTAATAAAACATTTTTTTCCAATTTTTATTTTACCACTTTGTCGGCGTGATTGATATACATATTGGTACCAAATTTCACCTTTCTAGTGCTAACGGTCACAGAGATTAAGCGAGGACGGACAGACGGACGGACAGACATGGCGAAACTATAAGGGTTCCTAGTTGACTACGGAACCCTAAAAACTGTTGTGTATGTAATATCATTGTGTATACTTTACTTGTAAGTACTTACCTATTTAGAAAGTGTATCTTAGAGAAGCAGAAAAATCAAATAAAATCTGGGAATAATTATTTGAAACCAGGTCACATAATTAACTTCCTACTTCCATTCATTTCTATTGTCAAAATGTGTTTCCTGAACAACAAAGAAAAGGGGTACAACAAAAGCGTTCCTTTCACCCATCAATCAGAGCCGAAGTAAGTGTCAAAGGCTTGAAGCCGTCAATCGTATATACGAAATTGCAGGAAACACCGAACCGTTCTGTATGTTATTAACGGAACAATCAAATACACACGTGCTGTACAAAGACGAAGCAGAAAGGTACAGAAGGGTGGGTTCATAACGAGCTTGGAAATGAAATATCACTCAAGTTGGGAGTGCAGATTTGGAATTGCTCCAATTTGCCTGTACAGTAGCACGTATAAGTTTCTTATCACGTTTTGTTGAGGGTTGATTCTCTGTAGCTATAGGTACTTTGGCAGTCATGATGAGCGCGACACTAAAACGTAGCACCAAGGTCGCAATAAGCCGCACCAAGAATAATTCACCATTTACATACAAACTGCCGCCACCCCGCCATCATACGCCGCCGACGCGATACCTTCTCCCGGGACCCTTTACATCGTTCGCTAGCGCTGAATATAAAAACTCCAGCCTGATTAAAAACGACCGTGAATACAAAAGTAGATGATATCTCGCTCCAGCAAAGTGAGGGCCTATACCTGGCGATATCGCTCATTTGCTTTGTCAGCAGGAAAGTGTGTTAGTGGAGAATGTAGGGAGCACGCAGCTGCGCCGACAAACTGCCATCAAAGAATATTTAATAAAGAAGCCTCAAATGTATTTTGCGTGTGAGGAGGGAAAGAGCCCTGCGTATTTATGACAAAATGATGATGGAAACCGTATATTTTATCAATTTTTGCAAGTTGTTCGAGTTAAACAAAGTTTTCCTTTAAATATTTTCGGCACATAGAAAGTACAGTACAGTTTGAAATAGCTTGTTAAACTTTGAGACTTGGCAATTCATAGCTGTAAAAACAATGTTTGAGTGTTATTAAAACGAAATTATATATCAAGGCATGTCGCACTAGCACAGGGAGATTCCATCCGTCAGTTTGGCTTGCACGCGTGGCTGCGTAATCTTTGTCATGGAGTTGTTCAATAAACCTTCACAGTCGTAAATGCTCTATTTATGTTTTACTGTTGGTATGGCAAAGAACCATAAATAACTAAACAAACAAACTCATATTTTGTTTTTGGTAAACAAAAAAACAATTGATCGGGTAATTAATAGAGACACCTACATTTACCCACAGCTATTTAACGTTTAAATAGGTCTCTTGAGAACAAGGCGCGCAAGAACAATGTTTAGGAAAGTGGCGCTGATGTCTTGTCACCATTAATATAAAGTTAAGTCATGCGTCCTGCGAGTTGCGACCCCATCTCGATTCCCCTGTGCTTCCTCCAACCACACGGTTGCCAGATTGAAATTTAAAACAAGTGTGCTTTAAGTCCGTTAGTGTAACTGTTATTAGCAGAGTGAGAACTGTTCGCAGTTCGCATTAAAACTTCGAGCTGCTACATACTAATGGCTCGGGCGCTTTATAATGTACCTCCTGCGCTGTAGAACACCCACTACTTGCAACCGCGGAGTGATAAGAACGTTTTTAGTTTCTTTAGTGTATTTATTTAGTATCCTGTGAAAAACTTTTTAAAACAGACTTTTAAAAGTTGCATAATTACTCGCCTACTAAATGCTCTGTGATCTCGTGACGCAAAGTACCATAAAGAGGTTTTATAGGTATTTATTCATTAAGACTTCATTTACAGTGGTGATACATAGGTGAACATACAGTGGTGGACTTAGTGTTCCAATTCTATTGCATTCGCTTCCAGTCAACCTTTAGGTGTGATGTCTAATCTTTCAGACCGAATGCTCCTTCCACACATTTAGGTAACACTGAGACAATAGATTTATTCTTGTGAATGCAATGTTTCATTACTACCTACCAGGTCGTATTTACTATATAATTAGATTTCCTCTTTCAAATCATTTCCTCTCTCGTTTAGTTCATTGATATACATTTATGATAAATACCCTTTTGTATTACATTTACCTCTAAACTGTGATTAATCTTATTGCTATTGGGGATTTCGTGCCGCGATTCTCATTACACTAATAACTGTACACGAAATCAGGTCAAGAATTTGTTCCAGAATTTAATATCAGTTGACAAAGATGTAGTGTGTAGCAGGTAGATAGTGGCCGTTACGGCTTGTGGCCGCCCGTCTTAATTAAAATGCCTAATGAGAGTCGGCGGGACGGCCTCACCCCGCTCCCCCTCGCCCGCTACCTCTCACACAATCACCATTGCTACTAGGTTACACCCTCTAACTAACAAAATGTTGTTTCGTAAATCAACTCATTTCGGAACTGTTGAGTTAACATGTGTGCATTAAATCAAGGATAATGTACCTCCAGGGTAACCTTTAGGGATGAAGTTTTGAAGATTGGCATTTGCCTTCGCCGTTTTTAAAGTACAAGGCTATAATAATTCACGTTATCTTTTCACCATCAGTCATACAATCTTGAAAACAAATTTCTCGAGCCTACCAGAATAACCCCAACTAGTGCCACTTGCCTAGATAATATTTACACTGATATTATACCCACCCAAAAAGCAATTATTAACTTAATAGATTCAGATCATTGTGGGCAATTGATCACAATTCCTAATGTAAACAAGACAGTCACTAAAAAGGATATCATTATTAATCCAAAAAGTAAAAATCGCCTGGAAACTTTTAAAACTAAACTTTTATCTAAACTACCACTTTTGTCAGTTAATGATGATCCAAATCAACAATATAACGATTTTTTCAGTATGTATTGCACACAATTTGAAAACACATTTGTCCCTAAGACAATATCTGTAAATAATAACGCTTCTTTCAACGACTGGGCCACCATTGGTATTCATAAGAGTCGAAAACGACTTTATGAGCTGTATGAAGAGCGGACTTATAAAAACACTGTAGAATTTAATTTGTATGTTAAGAATTACTCTAAATTATTTAAAAAAGTTTGTTTCATAGCAAAGTCACGTTACTTGAGTTCAAAAATTAAAAATAGTAGTAATGTAATTAAAATGACATGGAACATTATTAATAGCGAAACGGGAAAGTCTTGCAACCGAAATAGTGACTACAGCCTTGCTATTGGCGATAATATTTTGAATTCAGACACTCAAGTTGCCACAGCCTTTGAAAATTTCTTTGCGGATATTCCCGTATCGACTACTAAATCGCTAAACTCGTCAGCTGCTGCTGCCGAGTCTTTACTTAGGGCAAACGTTTCAGTCTGTGATTCCGAATTTAATTTTCAATATTTCACCTGTAAAGATATAATTAAAACTTTTCACACCTTAAATGTTAAAAAGACCGCCGATCTATGGGGTCATTCTGTGGACGTTGCTAAATCCATTATAAACATTGTAGCTCCTTCATTAGCTGTAATATTTAACGATTGTATTGACCATGGTGAGTTTCCTGATTTAATGAAATATAGTAAAATAATACCATTGTTTAAATCAGGTAGTACATCAGACCCCACTAATTATAGACCCATTTCAGTACTACCCACCTTTAGTAAAATTTTTGAAAAATTAATTTTGGCACAAATGCAGTTTTTTCAATAAACATAAGTTATTGCATACAAAACAGTTCGGTTTCACAAGGGGTCGTTCAACTACTGATGCCGGTGTTGAACTTTTAGGACACATTTATAATGCCTGGGAGGACAAATGCGATGCTTTGGGCGTTTTTTGCGATTTATCTAAAGCTTTCGATTGCGTTCTTCATGAAACATTAATCAGGAAACTACACCACTACGGAATCCGTAACGCCTCTCTGGATCTTCTTATTTCATATTTGAGTAATAGGATTCAGAGAGTTGATGTTAACGGGAAGAGATCTCCCGGATCCGTAGTAAGAATGGGGGTACCACAGGGCTCAATTCTTGGTCCATTTTTGTTTCTTATTTACATAAATGACTTGCCTCACCTCATAAGGGATAATCATGACATAGTATTGTTTGCAGACGACACTTCTCTTTTATTTAAACTCAAACGTCAGCAGTTAGTTACGGATGATGTTAATAGCGCCCTGGCAAAAGTCGTTAACTGGTTTAATGTTAATAACCTACTCCTAAATGAGAAAAAAACTAAATGTATTAAGTTTACGATACCCCATGTAAGACAAGTGGAAACTACTGTACTAATTAAGGATGAAGAGTTGAAACCGGAAGATAGCACAGTGTTTCTAGGCATAACTTTGGATGCCAAGCTTCAGTGGGGCCCGCATATAGACAAATTATCAAAAAAACTTAGCTCTGCAGCATACGCCGTTAGAAGAATTCGTGAGTTAACTGATTTAGAGACAGCCCGTTTAGTTTACTTTAGTTATTTCCATAGCGTGATGTCGTACGGTATTCTCTTGTGGGGCAATGCCGCCGATATTCAGACAATATTTGTTTTGCAAAAAAAGGGCAATTCGTTCAATTTATAAATTAAGTCCCAGATACTCCCTCAGACAAAAATTTAAAGAGATTAATGTTCTTACTGTGCCTTCTCAATTTATTTATGAAAACCTTTTGTACGCACACAAAAATATTAATTTGTTTAAAAAATACAGTGATATCCACAACATAAATACGAGGAACAAACACAAATTTGTTGTTCCTGCAACGAGGCTCAAAAAAATAGGGGGTACGTTCAGATGCCAATGTATACGTTTTTACAATAAACTTCCAAGCCAAATTCAAGCCCTAAGCCTAAATAAATTCAAATCGTTTATAAAACGGAAGCTGTGCCTGAAAGCCTACTATCATGTTAATCACTATCTCGAAGATAAAAAGGCTTGGGATTAAGCTGCTCCAATGAAATTTGCTCTGTGAATGTCGAAGCTTCGGACTTCGTTTGTTTATTATTTATTCCTTTCTTATCCTTTTTTATTTTTTTTTCCTTTTATATTTTTTTATTTTTTTCCTTTTTTATACAATCTGACATTTAATGTTTTGACATGTATTTTATTATTTTTTATACACTCCGACATTTAATGTTTTGACATGTATTTTATTATTTTTTACTTTTTTATTATTTTATTTGACATTTACTGATTTGACATGAATACTTATTTTGTTAAGTGTTCTACTTTTTTTTTTTATCATGATTGTGACTTAATGATTTTTGTGATTTTTATTTACATTCTTTTGAATAGAACTTGTTATGAATTTTATATGATTATTGTGAATGTGGGGACCATGTGGGTCACATTTATATTTTTTTGTTTATTTTTTTCCCACAACTGTCTGGCAGTTTGAGTACTCTAAGCGACCTACCCAAATGTCCTTTCTTTGGTATTGTTCGTCGTTTCGTTGAGCTCCTTGAGTTATAAGTCGAGCTACACGTTAACTGACAAATGCTTGCACTGACTGGACAGGTCCACTCAAATCTGTATGGTTCTTTCTTCAAAAGACCATCTCAGACACTAATCTGCATAGTCCTCATGTGAATTGAGCAAGATTGTCTGGACTTTAAAAGAGACTATGACCTCTGAGTTTGTTTCGGCTGTTTCTTCTCAGAGTAGTCAGGTACGAAACACCGGCCCCATCTAGTTTAAAAAAATGACGTGTAAAAGTGTTTGTAAAAACCTACTTGCAAAATAAACATCATTTATCATTTATCATTTACCACCCTTGGTTGACTGACAGAGATGGTAAAGGTATTAAGTCCGCCTTCGTAACTTATTTGTGTGCAAGAAGTTTAAATAAATATTGAAAAGGAGCTTCTAATGGTAAAATTATTGTGAAAGCAATGATTTACTTAGCTCAAATGTAATTTGGTTCAATACAATACTACTTGGAAAACGGTAATTAGAAGACGTTATTTATAGCACAGCAGCTAGTTATTAAAGGCATCAGTTGTTTCTCATCCGCTGCGAGCAGTAAAAGTCGTCTGTCGGAAATGTAAAAGATTATTAACATTACGAAGCTCTTCCAGCGTATTATACCTATTACTAGAAGTCGTAAGGCTTAGTACAGATTTATTTAATGAATGCTTTTTAGAATAGTTTACTTCATAATTATAACGCCTGTAATTCCCGAAAGTAGAAGTAAAGCAGAGGTGTAAGTACCTGTCTATAGTGGACCCACAATTCACCAGTTATTGTTTGAGTCCCATATTATGTCATGGAGGGGGCAAGCCTAATGTGAATACACAACAACAACAACAGCCGCCCATAACGTCCACTGCTGGACATAAGCCTCTCCCATAATGGGAGGAATTTGCCGTAATCTCCGCGCTTGGCAGGCGGATTGGAGATCGCAGTGATGAAAGACTAACAGAAAACGCTGCTGCCCATTCTCTGGTCTACGTAGGCGTAAGGTGTTCTGCCTCAGACATTAGTCGCTTTATACGACACCCGTGAGTGTAATGGGTTGGTTCTATTCTACTCTGCCGGATACCACACGGCTACCTGCTACCTGTGAATACACATATATAATTAATCCAGGCTGATAAATTCCATGAAATCACGCTTGGCATTTGCGCTTGCATCCACTTGACTCGATATAGTGTGTAAATTGAAGAATGAGCATGTTGAATTTAATGTTCATCCAAAAAAAATTAGAAATGCGTATTATATTGTTATATCTTTTAACTTTCATTATGAAGGAAACCCCAATTTTCTATCTTAATCCTCAGATGGTTTTGGTGTGTGGTTTTATTCATATCATTAATTAAATTAGGACTTGGTAACTTTTCGTGTGGCATTCGCGATAATTTATTATGCAAGTTAATCATATTAGCCGCCGTAAGCACCGCACTTACCGCCGACAGAACTAATGTTTCATTCATAAAAAAAAGTGCCTAATGTATCATTTTAATGTTCAAATAATGATTCTGTTATTTCCAGCTTTTGGTTTCTTTTTGTAGCGAACGATCTGTTTCTTCATGAAATCGTGTTATGGCTGAAATATAATGTATATTTATGAACTCTATTAACCTATGAAGTAACGATGTCACAATTGAAAGTGAACTCTAAGCTAACGTATCAGTGAGAATATAATAAAGCAGACCACATGGGCTGCCCTCGTTGCAGGCACTGGTAAAGAGCCTCCTAAAACACGTTGATTTAATTAGTTATTACTGTCATTAGTTTTACGTATTGACAATGATTTTAATGGTGTCCGTGGTTGTTGTACAGGAGAACGGGCGTGCGGTCCCAGTGCTGGTAGTAGTCGCGCTCTCGGGGGTCAAAGTATGCGACCCCGACGATCAGGTAAACAGATTTAATTATTTTCTACAATTTTGAGGCAATTTCCCATTACGTTGGGTTGCAGGACACCGCTTAGCTCTAAATTATTTTGTGTTTAAATCTTCTGTGTCTGTTGTGGTTTTCTCTGTCTGTACTTTTTGTGAGCATTTTGAAACAACGACAGTACATGCCCAAAGTATTATTAAAATAATTACTTAGTTAACGCTACTTTTCGCCCACTCTTCAAGGGTCATGCTCTTTAAAAACATTAAGACCTGTATCACAGAACTATTCAACGCATCAAATAGCTTAAATCAATAGCCGAGGAAAGACCTGTGCTTGAGTCCTATAATAAGTGCTTTAGTTTATCGCAAAGATCATGACCCACGCTATGTATTGCAGAGCGTACGCATGTGTCACGCGCTGCGGCGCATCTCGTACGCGACGTGTGAGGCGACGCGCGCGCTGTTTGCGCTGGTGGCGCGCGAGCCGCGCTCCGAGCCGCCGCACCACTACTGCCACGCCTTCCAGACTGACACGCCCGAACAGGTCAGTGTAACACACCACACCCAATCTATATGATCGAACAACTCAGTACGAAACAGCCTGTAAATGTGTAATGGATCAGGTCTGTGCGCAACACTTGTGTGGTAGTACAGGGCAGTGCGAACACCCCTTATAGAACAGGTCAATACGAAACAGCATGCATAATGAAAGGGTTTCTTTAAAACTCTCTGTGCATTGGATCCAATGAGAATTAATTGGAACCTATCGGTTGAAAGAACAAAACAGGGTTAGTTAGAAGAAGTAGAAGCTACTAAAGAAAACGCTTTCTAAACTGTTAAGTTAGTGGTCGCACAAAAGAAAAAATGTAGGGGTAGTTATGCGAGATTACTGACACCGACTATTGTCGCGAAAACTGTAGGAAAAATTGAATGGATTATCCTTAATTTGATGCAGCACAAGTTACATTTTAATTTCATAAATCTTCGATATAAGGTAACAATCTGGAATATCTAGTTCTAAAACAAAAGAGTAGAGCATTTCCTTGTGTATGCAAATTCGATCGCAAGTCACCGCCAGCTCGGTAAACTCGCCCGGCTTTGGTTCACCCGACACTTTCTACTTCACACTTAATACCTGTGCCGGCTGATGGCTGCAGGCTTTGAATCTTAACCCGCTCCGTCGCTCCGAGGTTGAGTGTGACATGGCTCGATCTTGTGATCCTGTTGTGAGAACGAGAGGTGTTCACAAGATACGTTTATGAATGTATAATTTTGTTTTGTGCTGTGCTTTTATAGCTTAGTTTATGATTGTTGTAACTTCTTCCGTGTGTTCTTCTATTGTAGTGTTCATATTTTTCATGGACGATGTTTTCTAACCCTCTTTTGGGTCAGAGCTAGTGCTTTGTTGCGTTAGTTAATCAACTTGAATTGTCCTATGCGATTTGATGGATTCATTACAATGAATAACTGTGTCAGGTTGGATAATTTCATTCAATGTCTTGTTAAACACCCAATACTTTTGCCAGCGGCAGCGGCGGCCAATTATTCCTCCACCAACATGTCAATCAGATAATTATAATTTGCGCAAAAAGTATCCACAGTAGGTAGCCAATACTTTGA
This sequence comes from Xestia xanthographa, assembly GCA_905147715.2. Taxonomy (NCBI): domain Eukaryota; kingdom Metazoa; phylum Arthropoda; class Insecta; order Lepidoptera; family Noctuidae; genus Xestia; species Xestia xanthographa. The sequence goes on along the minus strand of LR990653.1, from coordinate 30,637,271 downwards.
AAGTGGCGGAGAAAGTAAGAATGCACGACTTTCAAGTATTTACGTATCGCGTCAAGTTCGAGGTCACGCGAGATAAGCTCGCCTTCACCGAGCTTCGACAAAAGCCTTCGCTGAATAATAATATAGTGCGGATATGAATAACTGATGACACGAGCCCCGTGGTACAATATACATGTGGTGACAGCGTACGAAAGAGTCGTGACTTTGGAATTTTAGATTTTCATGATGTGAGTGCGTAAATAATACTTAGGCTTGAATGTTACATTATTGTTTTGATGACAGTTGGTCCCAAAAATTCAAAGTTCTTTGCAGAGGCGGTAAGAAATCACAACCTCTTTACGACTTTTCAAGTTTTGTAAACAACATCAAATTGCTTTCGTCTTCCTCATCCTATTTGATACTCATACTCAGTGATGCGTTTAACACATGTTGTGTTAGACATGAATATTGAATAACTAGGACCCGATGTGCTATTGTAAGACGTGCCGTCACATTAATATGCCTGATTTATCATACATTCACTCGGTTTATTATCTAGTTAAGCGCAGAACGTTTTATGTAATGCCATTGTCACATGACTTCATTATTTTGTTATTATTGCCATTAGCATCAATTATCCTGGTGAATCTTCTTTTATGTAGATTTTTTTTTATTTCACAATCGTTTCGCTTATTTTATTACTTCTAAATGATTTGTATGATTTTAATTGTAGTTGAAGTGGCCATTATTTTGAGATGTTTTCTTTTATTTTTACTAAGAAATTATTACAATATTGTCAACGCGGAATCAAAACGCATACATACCTTAGATGAGAAGTGGGTGGTCAAGTAGCGTCGAGCGATCACACTTTATTATCTTCATGTTGATGCAACAAAATTGCCGAGTGACGCGATAGTTCGATCAAATCGCATCGTCCAGCCAAATCAAGGTGAATGACTACTTTGTCGTATTTACTGCATGGATCAAAGATCTTTCTGCTCCCTTTCCGACACCCAGCTAAGGTACGTGTTTGCTATATCGAGAACCTTACTAACAGTAGCATATTAATAAGTCCTTTACTAAAACTGGCTATTTCAACATCACCTCCAATATTGGTGCTTTTCGATAACGTTAGTGCCTTTGTGAGGCAGCGTTATCATCTGGCAAACGAGCGGAGGAACGGAATTTCAGTTTAGCTCTTCCTGTATACTATAGAGTTTAGTTCAATATGTGGGGAGCTGGAGCTAGTCATGTCAATATCAGTAAATACTTTTATATTAGAGAAGATAAAGTATAAAGTTCTCAGCTTCATTGAATTTTAGAAATCGTTACCTACTTTTCAAAGCTTTAACTATGAGTATTAAGTTGCCATAAATAGTAAACATTTTACCTGATATTCTAATTCAATAGTATTGAATTTCGATCATACCTACTTCATTTCTATTTGTCGATTATAATCAACTTTTTAACTGTCTGTTCTGTATGGTGTCGGACGTAAAGAATAGCACCATCCCATATCTTCCCGTGAGTGTCGTAAGAGGCGACTAAGGGACTTACCAGAGAATGGGCAGCAGCGTTCTCTGTGCTTTTGTAACAACCGTACTGCGATCGCCAACCCGCCTGCCAAGCGTGGCGATTATGGCACAAACCCTCCTTTGGGGGAGGCCCATGTCCAGCAGTGGACATCTTTCGGCTGAAATAGTAGTAGTAGTTGTAACTGTCAACCTATAAGTGCAAGATAGAGACAAGAACAATATGTATTAGACAAAGTATGTGCTAAGTAACGTTTGTAGATCTCGACTTTTTAACTGTAAACAAAGCGGCTCGAATCTTCAGACCATATTTATAAGTACAAAAGTACTAACTGATATTTCAAGGATTCAGAAAAGCACATCTTTCTTCTTCATTTTATTTCAATTGTGCATGTTACACGATCGTGTTGAGCTGAAAACGAAATAAAATGAAATAGAGCTAAACAGTTTGCAGCCCATTCAAACCGCTAAGAGAAACAAATGAACCGTGGAGGGCGGATAAGATACGTGTCGAGTGCGGGTGTACTATGCCATTGCCGTCTTTGTTACAGATTTAATATTTGAAAATGTTTATTCTAGTTATATATTTGTTCACTTAATTATGCTATGGATACATTGTTTGCTTGTTAGCTGATGTTTTCAATTTCAAGATAATCTATAGATATATACAAAATGGTAAACTGACTGACTGACTGGGTGACATATCAATGCACAGCCCAAACCACTGGTCCTAGATATTACATAAATCGATAGCAACAGACTGTTGATTAGTTGCTGATATTGTAACGTTTTTTTGTGTTTTATCCGAAGCTTTTTTAAGTCTTTTACAAGTTCACGTTGGCAAGAGTGTCAAACTGGTCGATGGTGCTTTAAGAATGAAACAACGAATACTGGTTGTTAATCCCAGCGGATTTCATTTTGCATTTTCATTTTTCAATCTGCCAAAGGTACAAACATGTACAACAACGTTGTCGTAAAAAAGTCCACAGTCGCATCTGGAATCAGAATTAAACATAACATTGAGAGAAACCTTTTTCTTCCACTCTGACAATGTATTGTAGTGGCGCGTTGGCGCAAGAAATCGCGGCGTTGTTCTAAAGCGACTGTTGAGCCGCTGAGACAGTGCACGTGCACTTAGGAGGCGCGGACCAAGTTGCGGTAAGCAGACTGTCGTGGCAACTTCGTCTGGAAGTTGCACAGAGTTGCGGTTTAAGAACTGCTGCTAAGCCTAGCCGATATATAGAATGCTATTTGTTTGTGAGTTGCATCTTGTAGCGACTTTGCATAGAGTTTTGTGTGGGTATGTGATGATCTGTTGTTGCCCTCACAAGAGATAGCGTATGTCATGTTTATTTCACATAAATCAGTTCAGTAGTTTATGTCCTGTACAGGGTTTTTCTAAAGTCGGGTAGGTTATCTTACCGTTCCTAGAACCACCGGTACAAACAGTGCACATGCACTTATGCAAAACCTTGGCCACTCATTTTAATAATACCACGTTAAGCATAAAGTTATCAAGCATCGTCACGTACATGAACTAGTTCATAGATAATTCCGCAAGACCATCCGCTGCAGCTCGCAGTCTTGATTCAGATCGGGCAAGTTTCCACTAACAGATAAACGCACTTAGCCGCTACTATCTGATCAATAACGTGCAATTAGGGTTCTTGCTGATCATCTAATAGAAGATATTTATTCGCGTTTACATGGCCGCTTAGCTTTCTACAGGTTTCTTCGAACTTTCATGGAGCTAACAACATAAGCGATACAAAAAACATTAATTGAAATACATCATAATTTATATTATGATGTATTTCAATTAATGTTTTTTGTATCGCTTATGTTGTTAGCTCCAAGAAAGTTTGTTAAAGTTATTATTACCATTCGGATTCGCGTGTTCATTGACATCTCTTAATACTTACACCTTGCTTATTTTGTATTCTGTTCTAACACCAACATTAAACAAGTATAAATCTCACCAACGTTCAGTTAAAATCTAAGTTAAGAGAGAAGTCAACGTTTTATTCTATTTCAATCTCTTCTATCTATAATCAGTATATTACGCCGAATAAAAATAGTCTACTAAACTATTGTGGCAAACTATTGTCTCCTGAATTATTGTTATTGTCTCTTAACCCAATTACCACTAGAACTAATTGCCATCGACTGGGAGCTGTTATACAAACCCAGTTGATAACGATGAGTGACGGCTGCATTCGTCTCGACTTGTACGATAGTGCCGACTCACTCGTCGCACTACAGTGCACACCGAATTCATCTCTGGGTTAAACAGGTTGTATTCTATCGTTTTTTACTGAATTCTTTAAATAAGCAAGTTCTTAGACGTAAATTGGTCAAATATATGAGATGAAGAGATATTATATTGTAGGACTTAAGTTGTGAAAGTCGCCATAGAGCTTAGACAAAGTAACAAAGTAAGAAAAGATTGATGAATGTAGGATTCACATGCTACAGGAAAGCTGGCATCACTCATATCAGCTGCCATGTCAATTTTGTTTAAAATCGTTGAAACGCTTTCAAAGTGATTTCCCCTTTTCTAACCCATCTGAACTAACTACCTATAATGAATTCGTAATTTAAAATTGCCTGTGTCTAAAATTAATTCTAGTCGCAACTTCTGTTTGCATAATGTATTCAAAGATAGAACACTGCATCTGCAATAAATGTGACTGCCTCACCTATTTCAGGAATAAAATCTTCACGAAAACCTCATCTAGTCGATAACTCCTGGCCGCATACAATAGTTAGTATCAGACTATCTTCAGCCCAGCAGTTCATTTGAATATGCTGAGCTGAATATTATATGCGAGTGAACGAAATGGGCGGATGAACGAAATTGAGTGTATCAGTTGTTTAATTTCCCGAGCGAGCTGTAAGGAGTGAACGTTTTGCGTTGACACTATTGTGTGAGGAGCAGAGAGGTGCAGAAGGTTCATAAGAACTTAGAACTGTGAAAGGAACTTGATATATTATATTAATTACAAAATCAAAGGATATTCTCAGGAAAAACTTTATTGTGTTTTTGCCTTTTGTTGAAAGTCACTTTACGTAAGCCTTTACATTTCTGGTCTATGTTACCAGATGCAACATGGCTTTTGTTAAATTATACTCCAATGACCTACAACAACAACAACAACAGCCCATAACGTCCACTGCTGGACAAAAGCCTCTCCCATGATGGGAGGAATTTGCCGTAATCTCCACGCTTGGCAGGCGAATTGGAGATCGCAGTGATGAAAGACTAATAGAAAACGCTGCTGCCCATTCTCTGGTCTACGGAATCGCAAGGTGTTCTGCCTCAGACATTAGTCGCCTTATACGACACCCGTGAGTGTAATGGGTTGGTCTTGGTCCTATTCTACTCTGCCGGATACCACACGGCTACTCCAATGACCTATGGAACCTAGTTTTCCTTGTTGTGTTTTAGGGATTGTACTTGTGAAAATCAGTTTTTGAAAAGCCAGCATTTTCTCTACTTCTTCAAAAATCTGTGGCATCGTTTGTCTGAAGTAAATTGAATTGTTTAACTAAAGCTGTCACAATCAATCAAGGGTTAAGCTCCGGAAAATCAATAAACACTCGATCTCCTGTCAGCGAGTGAGTATTTGGGCTTCAGTCGCAACTCGCACGTGATGCCGGCTGTTAATTTATTGCCGAAAGATTCAAACGTCGGAATAAGCTCGCAACGATAATAAACACGTGAATGGGCCATTAATACTTGACTCGTCTTATTGTATCGTTTGGACAATCTTGTCACGTTAAAATTTAGTTGTCTTTATTTCTGTAATCGGATTAACTTCGCCGACATGTTTATTTAAAGAGCAATCGATCCTCACTCCCCCTGACAGATTGTATATTTTCAGTTCATTGTAATCCTTTAGTCGCGAGTCGTGACTGTCATCGATCTGATGCTCTTGGGGCTTCGAGTGGGCTTTGTGATGGTTGGGTACGATTCATAGTTGTTTTGTCGGTTAGTAACAGTTCAGAAACTACAGCATACGCGGTCACTTAAACAGATATAAACTTTCAATCCTGTTTTATTTCACTTATTTTATCACAAATATTTGGGTGAAAACTCCGTACTGTACTCACTGCTGTGGACCTTTTGTGCTTTCGTTTCGTTTTGGCAGTGCAGTGCGTGCGCGCCTCGCATTCCTCCGCGAGCGACCTTGCACGTCGCACTCCGGCGGGGGAGGGGGGTGCGTGTGGGGTGGGGAGCACATTCTTTACAACCGCCTTCCAAATAGTAAACACTGCAGTAGTGCAGTTTCACGAACGTTCGCTATCGTCAGCTTCATCTAGCTGTCCATTCATACGTCCCTCCGCACACCGACGATGGACTGAAAAAAGCCCCTGATGAATTACCGACCATTATGCTAAGGAACCTTGTCTCAAATAAACCCGCCGCTGATTGCTCGCCAAAAGAATAACTATTAACATTGAATGTGGATTGTTCGATCGATGGCGGTTGAGGTCCCATTAAATTATCATTAGGGACTTGTGTTTAGGGTCATCAACCGTTCGTCCGCTCGCAGAAAAGTTCGACGCCTTATAAAATTAAAAAGAAAAAGGAGTATACGACACAGGTGCGCGGGCGCTCGCGTTTCCCATTGTGCCTGCGCCACTTACCGTGAAGGCTTTAGTAGAGCTCAGAACGAGTTTGTAAGCATCTCTCGGAGCTCACTACTCAGTCGCAGTCGCGTTCCAGCTCTCGAGGAGCTCGCATGTCACGTCCCTGTACATTAATTTAATATATCGCGCGTGTCGTTGAGTGACGTCGTCGTGGTGATTGATTGTTTGATCACGGCGTGTCTGTGCCTCTGTGCTGTTCCTGTTAACCGCGTGTAGTGAGGTGTGATTGACCTGTGAATAGTTCCACTTTATTGTTCGTAACAAATCGTGGGAGCTTTCCTCTGGTATGCAACTGTATGCTTTTGTATAGCTGTGTGGAGAAATTCTTCTGTTTTGTCCTGTTAAGCACTTTTACTGTACTTAACTTTATCTCCAGTTGCGGCATCTAGTTGGTATGTGTTGTTATGTTTATCAAGAGTTGCATTTTCCATATCGGTATAAATAGCTCTAGTCCAGTATTTACGTCCAATGTTTTCGCCGGCAGTATAAAAAGTGCCACAATAGAGAGACGGGTGGTCGTGTATTCGCTCCCGCTGCACTGTCTACCTGATCTTTTAATTACAGCTCGCTTTGTGTCCTGCCAGCGTTTTGTTTAGCAGCTATTGTGTATTCCCCTTTTGTCCCTTTGACTGTCTATATTTGTACACTAATCATAATCTTAGCGAACTATTTGTGTAATAATCTTAGCTTCCCTCTGTTCGTCTGCCACTTCGCTATGCAATGGAGCGAATGGTTTTGTTGTGTTTGCAGTCCCAGAAAAAAAGATACAAATTACATTATGCTTCAAAAATTGTAAATCACATTTTCGTTACCATTCCCAGCCAGCAGATATGAAGCTCTACTTCATTAGCTCAGCTTTTTCTAATATGAACTTGTATGAAGTTTGAGTTTGCAATGCAATCTTTCTATACCACACATCCAAAATTTAATTGACACATCAAACGAATTTTGTCTTTCTGTGAAGTCTAAAATTTTGCCATTTTCAATAAGCTCAACGTCCACCAGAAACTGTACAGCATGAGGCAACAATACATCAACATTGTCATATTTATGTAGTACGTCCGCAACGTTTGGGCTCAGCACCGGAGCTTGAATATTTCTTGTTTTTACGACACATCGCACGCCGCGCCGCGTACCGCCCGCGCCGCCGCGCCGCGGCCGGTCCAAGCTCATCCGTCGGTTACTGCTCATCTGTTGTGGGGTTCCCGTCATTGTTTCACTGCCATTGTACCCGACTTCATTGAATGTCCAGTTATTGTTTGCGAAGTTCATGCTAAATACCAGGGAATTTAAAGGGCTCTATTGTTTTGGATTCTGTGTTGTCGTCAATGGGCTTAGCCCCTATGTCGTCGATGTTGCCAACTATCAAATACACTGTAATTTCGTCAATGGTTGTTATTGATATGGCTGAAGTTCTAACATTCATATAATTAAATTCATCTAAATAATCCTAAAAAGAATCGTGTAGAGGAAACGCTTAATTAGAAATTTGTTCGTGCTTCTCCCGTAATAATAAGTTAGGTCTGTTTATAAAAGTGTTCACATCCTGTTCCACTTCAGTGACAGATTTATACGCGTTCACACCTCTCCGTGGACTCCGAGTTATTTTATATATTCTAGTGGATATTAATAATTCTGAGGTAATGAATTGCAATCTGGCAAATGATGACGCCCAACCCAACATAATAAAGGGATATATAATTAATATTTTATTTTTAAAAGAAGGTACCTGTAGTGAATGATACGCAGATTCGATCAAGACCATATCTTTATTATTACAGGTAGCACAACATAACTGATTTTCCGAATACCCACATAACATACAATAGTACCTACCTATCTCGACATATTGTGCAATATCATTCAGGAGCATACAATAGATAATAAAAACAAATTGCCGAAACCATAACTAGGTGGAATTTATTATACCGAAACCCGCTATAAGGAGTTCTAGGTACATGGAAACAAAGTTATAATAATACCTCTTGTAAGACAATCTTGGTTAATTAACCGTTTAATATGGCGAAACTTGATAACGCGCCGAAAAACCGCCCAATTCTGGGAACCTTCGCTCCAGTAGAGATCATAAAACATCGGTTTGATTATATTATTTTTACAAATATTTTTCCCTTGTTTGCCTTTCGTGTAGTTTTTTTGCAGGATTAGTGAAGAACACGGTCCAAAAAGTTGAAACGCTTTTATAATTACCTACCCCTACCACCCCATCTACAATCATAACTATTGACTCTCGAAATGTATACTTTAATTATAAAAGTATACATTTATAATTATCTAGAACGAATTTGTTGCAATTAAAATCCATTTAAAACACGATTTCGATCAGCCCCCAAAATCTCATCTTTTAGAAAATTCCGTAATCAAAGGACCGAGAACAGAAGACAATAAATTGTTTGTGAAGAATGTAATCGTCGCTGATTGGTGGGCCGGATCCAGTATTAATTATAAATTCTACACTAGACAGCTGATGTCAGCCGCTGGGAGCTACCAATTGAATAATAGCTCCGTCGGGAGTCGGTCATACCGCACCGGATCACCTAACCCGGGATTACTGATATTGCGTTATCATTTATTACGGTATCCTTGATTATTATAAAATCTAAATACCGTATATGTATCAGCTTGCATTTCACACATTACCTACTTCAGTCTTTTTTCTAAAATGTTCGTCCCATTCTTACTAGACTTTATAACAGTAGCTTTGTAATCGCATTTCCAATATTCCTCTCACAAAATCATAACCGTTTTATTGCCAGGTCGTTTTACTCCAACTATAAAGCAATATACACCAGGGTATTAAGTTACTAGAAATTGGGGCAAAAACAATTCGACCAGCGTTTTATTCCAACTCAAAAGGACTTGACCTGAAAAAACACACCAGTATATTTTGCAAATATTTTATCCTCTTTACCTGTCGCTAGGTTAACACAAACTTTATATATAGAAAGCCTCGACTTTTCTATTAGATATTTGATCCGGGTCGTGGAGTTCTGTTGGATTTTTCATACATCTCTAATTCTATTTTACGGCCTATTCATAAAACCGTTGTGTTCGAACTCCTACATGAGTAATATTGAATTGAAATCTATTGAAAACTGAGCCGCAGTCGTTTAGAGGGAAATTGAATGTGGTAACGATGGCAATGAAGTAGATTTATTTGAATTGTAGTCAACGAAGGTTTTTGCCTGAAGAATAAACTGTGTACACATTTTTTTTGAACTTGTATGAAAAGTAATTTATTCACAATGAATTAATAACTTAGCCTGAAAGGACACGAGAGTGCTCAATAATATGTTACTTCGCAAATATTTTGAAGTCACAAACAAGTATTTTAATCGCTTGTGTTCATCGATTACTAGTAAGTACTTGTGTTGGTCAAAGTATTTAGGGATTTTGATTTATAATTCACAAACGAAAATACATTACATTTCATGTTATTAATTTAATAAATCATAATGGCGGCAGCATTAAATGCTAATGTAATGGGAAAGTTAATAGACCAGAATAACACAGTAAAAGCTTTTCTGTATGGCGGGATGTATTCATTAATGAACCGACTTCCTTTCAGTTAGTGGGGCTTATTGATATTAACAATGATAATGAGATCACTGTGATTTCCTCTCTCTAATCTTGTTTCCGCATCGGATATAATAACGTTACACAATATCTGTTGCTTTGAGCAAATAACACGGCTTACAAGACTACACACACTAACACGGCTGTACAACTTGGTTAAGTCTCGTTACAGTGTTACTGAATATTGAATCTGATGTGGTGCTACAAACATGAAACTAGGTAACAGGCACTCAAGTAAACGGCTTATTTATTATCAAAATTGACAAGTATGCAGCTAGATCTAACTCGGCATAGTATCTAATTTTGTGCTTCGTAGTTACGGGAGGCAGCGATAGAAATGCATCTAACGTGTGATCAAGTATGATCTAAGATCTCACGATCAAACAGTAGAACATTACCAAGTAACAAAACGTGCACAGCCAAAATATTATACGTTTCTTACATGTTCATGGTGTAATTAAATCATCGTCATACTGAAACAGGAAAAAGTACAGATGACGTTATTAAGTTTTGCTACCAAAAGTTGGAAATGTTTTTGTTGATTTTACTTACACTTAAAATTTTTTGTATCAAGAATAAGAAGTATCCTCGGGAAGTCTAGAAGCGTGGAATAATCAAGATAGTTGGCCGTATGTTGGTGAAGATCAAACACCACGTGGTGTTGTGTAAATAAACAGGTATCAGTGGGGTGAGCAGTGACGGTGGGCACTGTGGGCAGTGCGCGCCGGATGTGGACGTGCGTGCGTGCGTGCATGCGGAGCACAACGACGCGACGAGGGTTTGTTTATTATCTCGGAGATAGTGATACAAGTAACGCTGTATTTGTTGTACGGTGTTTGATATTACTAAACTATTGTACCTACGTGAATTGAATATCGATCGTTTTAGGAATTTAGAAGTTGAAGCTATATAAAAGTTGTCTCTTTCAAGGAGTATGAAAAAAGCAACTGATTTGCAGTGTGACTATAAATTGTGTTGTCTATGAAGGTATATACGATAATCTTTAGCATTTACTTACACAGCCATATAATTCGGATAACAAATAACGACAACTATAAAAGCATAATGACCGGATTTAAAACGGAACCCGTGCCGAAGCCCACATTTCACAAGAGTCTTTAAAACCGTACAAGATCGTAAAACAGTCAATAAGCCCATGTACTGGTGACGTCATTTATTCGTTTTATTAACTTTAATAGCGCTACACGACTGAATGTGCGTCGAATTATATCCCGGGACGACTACTGAATGCGAGGAATTAAGCACATGAAGACGATCTTCATGACATCGTCTGCTGTATAAATATGTTCAACATGATGATAGTAATCATCATATTATTATTATTATTATGGTGGATATTATGTCTCTGAAAAATATAATATATTCATACTTGACTTACAACCTTTTGACCATAAATTTGTATGCGGGAAAAGTAAGTTAAAAATAAAACAATTCATGAACTAGCTAATTCACTTGTTATTTTTTTGTGACTTCCATTGTATTTAAGAGCGTGGTCGCATATTTTGGGCGTTTGACCAAAAATACGTTCTTTTCCAAGTCCTCGATATTTGTTATATAAAGATAATGGCATAATATTTCAATGAAGAATCATAAATCTGGCTTTGTTTTAGTTCGTAGATTGATTAGAATTTTGTTATAATAGTTAATATTACGAGAAATAGCAATTTTCCGACAGCCAATTTCAAGCAAACGTTAAACATTAGGTTTTCTCCTGCCATTTGTATCAAACTGGTAAAACGAAAAAATCTAAAAAAAATATAAATGTACTGGTCATATAGTCCTCAAGGTAGTAGATTGATTAGAATATTGAAATAAAAAATTGAATCGACGCAAAAAAAAAAAAACGATATTCAAAAGCAATATTGATCTAAAATGTATGCATTTTCAGCGTCCATTATATTCCAAATAAACTCAATTTTATCAAATAAATTAATATGATATAAAACTTCGATCTACAACGAATACGTTTTATTAGTTTTCGTTTGTCAATTTATTAAGACAAAATTACAATAAATAAAATTGGAGAACTATAATTCTGCGTCAATTCAGCTCGCACCTCAGTCTCATGTCTGTCTCGTTTCTAATTTTCGTCAATAACAATCGACAATCGTCCGGAGATCAATATGATTATCGAGTCGTGTAGGCCGGTCGAAAAAATTTGATCCAGGAAGTAAAAATCAAAAATTTTGAAAAAAAAATTAACAGCCCTCGTAATGCCACATACTGCATTCCACCTTCACTATCTTCTCTTCTAAAGAAAGCAGGTGCCACATATCTAACTTAACTCAGAAGCCAAACACATTTAGTTTTATTGTAGCTATAAAATGTTAGTCCTAATAACTTGTCCCTACAATGTCAAAAGAAACTAAAATATTACAACTGTTGGATTAGCAGAGAAGAATGTTAACTGTTAAATATGGGGGAACTGCACTTAATAAATAATCCACTTAAAATTAAAGAAGCGTTTAATTAATTAATGTCAGTAATTAATTCTGGTTACAGACATCACCGCCTCCCAGAGTCGTGACATAAAGATAAAAGCGATATATCCAACAATTTCCAAGCGGAAGAGATCAATAAAGTTGGTCACAGCATACGCCGCAGATCAAAGTGTTTCCGTCGGCGGATAAAAATAACGTTTACTGCTAAACAACAGTAAACGCACGCGATACTGACTCTCACTACTAGCAGTGAGTTACAGCACGTCCGGAGTTCAGTAAGCTAAGTGCGAGTTTCATACTAAAATTCAAGTAATGTGTCGACCACGAAAACCGAGTTTACGTTACCATTTACGTCGTCGGTAATGACAATAGAATGCCTCTATGAAAATGAGGTCCGTTTGGAGCACATCGCTAACGTTTGCATGCTATCGCGAGTGCAAGTTACAATTTTGACAGTTTTGACAGCTCGAATACGAAACGCGAGCGTGAAAAGTTTTCACTTAAGATTTTGTGGTGAGAGCATCATGAGAGTGGTAAAATAACATAGTAATTTAATTTAATTTCGTATTGTGAATGAAACTTACCATGGAATCTCGTATTATTTCGTTTGGACAATGTTTGAGACCGCAAAAGCACAAGATAAGCGTAATATAACGCCACAAAAAAGTAAACATGGTTACGTAAACAAAGATAGAAACACCACCACAAACCACTCGGGCATTATTAGATCATTTGCTTACTCCATGCCTAAAAAGTAACAAACTTAGTTTTACAAACTTCACAGATGGATCAAGGTCACTCACTACACACCAAAAGATATAAATTACACTAACTGCTCCATTTATGTCACCAGCATTTCGAATTGGGACGGGCTAGTCTTTATTTTTAACAATAATATTCAAAACTAACACAAACTTTCGTAAACACAAACAAAACTAATGACCATTGACCACAGATAAGTAATGTCGTCTAACTTCGTTCTATAACCACCACTAATTGAATAGGCAGTCGCTTATATTATGAACACAAAATACGAATGTCAACTTATTTTGGCCGGTTATTAATGTACGCAACACAAGTTACGGTGAATTAACGCGAAAACGAATGAATGTATTCTAGGATCTCACACTCGCAAGTTAACGATTGTCGATGCGGCACTCAAACTACCTAGTTCTGACATATTACGCTAGATGGCGCTACCCCAGCGCCATACAAATTTGCCTAAACGTTAACGCGCTCGAATGTGGTGAACGAAAATAGCAAATCTCGCATTAAGCGCTCAGAGTTATCAATGTTACAACGCATGAAAATTATGGGAACTTTGATTCCATCGAAATAATTTAATATCATGTCACTATAAATGTTCTAGTTAGGTACAGTAAGCGTTCATACGTGCAGAGGCACGCTAAGGATTGTATTGCTGTGAACGCACGGTCGAGCGACCGTGCGTCTGTATGTGTAAGTGGTCTCAATACAGTACGCTCACCAGAATTCGCCCACTGTCGCAGGTCGTCGCGTCGCACTCCACATAACAAAAAAACATATTTCCGTCTCTTTTGTTATACACGCAGCAAACACTCATAATGGTGTGGCGACCTGTTCTTACCATAGAATAGCATAAATTCACACAAAATTATTAAGTGTTGATAACTGTTTGGGTAAAGCAGCGGCTTCACGATTTATGAGTTCCGAGTTCGAATCCCGTTACCAATGTGTGGGTTTTGTATCTTTGTAACCATATTTATATTTGTATTTTTATGCAAAAAATTGTTAGGTATTTTGTTGTTTTTTAAAGAAGTTAAATATTAATTAAAGACCCATCGTTATATTATTTAACCATTTAAGTGATTGTGTATTATCTTTTCGGTGTTGGAAGGTGCAAATAAAAAAGTGTTAAATGATAACAAAAATGTTTATTCGTTTACCAATGTGTGGGTTTTGTATCTTTGTAACCATATTTATATTTGTATTTTTATGCAAAAAATTGTTAGGTATTTTGTTGTTTTTTAAAGAAGTTAAATATTAATTAAAGACCCATCGTTATATTATTTAACCATTTAAGTGATTGTGTATTATCTTTTCGGTGTTGGAAGGTGCAAATAAAAAATTCGTGTTAAATGATAACAAAAATGTTTAATCGTTTTATTTATTTATAAAATTATAAAAAAAAAACTTTAATGAGAATTTTAACGTCACATTCCTATCTAGTTAAAAGAAGTTCTCTTGTAATCGTTCGATTTTTTATTGTATACCCACTTACTCTAAGTCAATTCACAATAACATAACAAGGAAAGGATATTCTAATCTCATAAATAAAAGGCTCCCTTCTTCCTCATACTTTTTTATCCAACGACTTACAATATTCCTCTAGAACAAAAAAAAAGTAATGTTAGGCACCTGTAGAACAAAATACTAAAGTGATAATTCACTCTGCATTTATAAATAAACACTAATTATTTATCTTTTAGGCCTCATGATGGATTTAAAAAACAATTAATTAATACTTAGGTCACCAAAGAAATTAACAATAATATTAGGTTTGAATTTCTAATAAAAGTTTAAGTTACAATAAAAACAATTAATTAGTCCTTATGTCACCAAATAAATTAACAATAATATTAGATTTTAATTTCTAATAAAAGTTTCAATTATTCATAAATAAAGTACTCACAAAGTCCGGTTTCTTCAGATATTTGTGTTCTATTAAGACCACTTATGCAGCGCGATAAATAGTCGCCCTCGCCTCAATATTAATATTTGCCTGCATTTTGCAATAACAATACTGCTATCTATTAAACCACACGTCACTAACCAACAACTTCAACCAAACGAAAACATTCATTCCGGTCAAGTTATTCATAAAATAAATCTCAGGTCTACCTCACATAAATCTAAACTCCTTACTTATTTTTCTATGATCTACCTTTCAACTTCACGGAATGTGTGAACAAAGCGAACAATATAGAAGAATATAATATTTCTGTTCCATTACTTCCAATTGAGTATAAAAACTGGTAGAAACTTACAAAAAGTCTAAAAGTAACAATGTGAGATTTGAACACACGGCTTACTGATTCGTTCATAGATCTGCACGCGCCTAACCGCTAGGCTATCTTGACATATGTTTCCATGTTGAAATTTTGAACTACAATTACTTGTAGACGACAATGTCTATTTTCTTGAAAGTAGAAGGTCGTAAGTCAAACTAAACGTCAAGCTATTGCTTTGTGAGATTGCCACTGGACTTTTGCTCGACACTGTACAATAAGATCGTTCCAAAATCTCGTATGTTCAGAAACTGCAAAACAATAATAAAACAAAAAGAATCAAACTTAGAAGTAGAGAAATAAATTTGGAAGTTACGAAGCTCTAAACCATCTTGGACTTCACTTGAAGTATCCACCACTCAAGTTTTAATACAAGACTTCAATGAGTTCAAGCGTACGATTGGAAAACACTGGAGTAATAGCGAGTTTTACAGCATACTTCTCAGCTTTTATTATCGTTCAAACGTTGGAAGAGAGATCTTCAAGCAGCTGAATTAACAGAAGCTCAATTTGAACGTGTATTTTTATTTAGCTGCTCCAGCTTTAAGACCTAACATTATCTGTTAGGGTATAAAGTTTCAGCACTCCAAAAATACTACAGAACTACGGCCGCAAAATAATAAATCACCTTTGTGATTTTGATGGGTCTTGATGTTTTTGTGTCCAGCTAGCTAGAGTAAGGGCCTATGATCAGCATAACGCCCTAAATCTATTCTAATCCGTACTGTTTTAATAACCCCCATCGTTAAGCTGTCGGGGAGTCCTTCATACCTAATAATGCCATGATTGGCTTCCAAATAAGTAGGTTGATAGAACAAGGGTTGAACCTCTTCTGACAGCACGGGATCGAACTCCATGTTCCTGTCCTTTTCTGTCGCTCAGAACCATCACCTGCTAGAGCTAGAAACAGAACGTGCTGCCGCGTGCGATAGCATTCGTCTTTAACTCTAATGCATTTTCTTTTATTCTAAACCATTTTAACACATTCGTGCCACAATATTGAATCCTTTGACGTCAGAATGTGCAGCATTTTTGCTGCGGTATCACGTGGTGGGCGCGGGGGCCGGGTTCGGTCACGCGCCCATGCCCTCCATAATATATTACATTACGTCTCTGGGACCCCAGCCGTGTCGGTGTTCCACGAACTCGAAGGTACCGATATGTCCTCGATTCGAACTCTCTTGTGGGTTTTGACTTTTGAATTTATGCAGATTTTATGAGGCCGTGATGTATGGAGCTGTGAGAGGAGTAGGTTTTCTTGAAGAAAAAAGTAGAATTTTCGCGGAATTAAATAAGAATACATTTCATTGTAATTTATTTTGTTGATTGCTTAAAGTATAGCAAGATTTTGATTGAATTACAAAAACCTTTCTCGTAACGTTCCACCATGTCGGATACCGCTGTAACATTAATATTTCAATGATTAGATCACTGTTCGTAAATATGTGTGACATCATCTAAACTATAAAACCGGTTTATTGACAGAGCCCCATAATCTAAAAATCGACAACAATAACCAAATATTGCACAATACTTCTAATTTAGTGTGAAGCTGTACTAAGCACCGCTCCTAACCGTCTCTAAAAGTATAATTACCTGTCCCTAATCGTCCAAATACTCGTAACAGCTAGTAAAACGCGTAACGTCTGTTACTCCGTAGGCTCGTAGCGTATAACTCAGTTTGCGTGCGGAGAGATTTACTGGCCGTTACTTCCCGTGTTCAAACAGCGCGGGGTCAGATTCGTACCAACTTAGCCCCAACTTCGAATGTTTCCCCTATTCTCCTAACTCAAGCGTTTCGAGGTTTCCTGCAATTTAGCTTTTACAATTTTAAGGCTATTGGAATTAAATTGATGTTTATAAACTTGATGTTAGTTCATTGATGCTAGCTTGTAAAGTTTGGTAATTGTAATAATTATTGAGTCATTAGCTTTATTCCATTATTCACCGTCATTGCTTGGCTAAATTGTATGTAATAACCTCACGGTATTAACTATTTCTGTTGCTTTGTTAAACTACGAAATTATATCATCACACCGCATATACTCCGAATGTTGGAAAGAGGTGTATCCCATATTTCGCCAGTTTTGTTTAGGGTAAAATTATTATTATTTATTATTTTTTTGTTATGTAAAAAGCCTTAAAGAGTTTCACGACGTAATATATAATGCAGCGTCATTAAAACTAGCCAATAACAAGATACAGTATAGTTGTTAAAAGTTGGTGCATAGTTTACACTGGTCGGTGCATCATGCACGCAAAGCATGCACTCGCTCGTAAACATCTAACACATGGCTCGCAACGGAAATAAATTGTGTTTAGAAGATATTTATAATGCAAGCAGTGCATTAATAAATAAAGTATGTGGATGAGCTGCCCTATAATAAGTCCACAGTGAATCTTGATGTTAGAACGTCTTCACGTTTATGTTCCTTAAATGAACTAAGATTTTCCTACTTCATCATCATTTTCTGCCTTTTCAAATTAATGTGGGCTCGGCAGTAATCACTCTCGCTAAGTAAGCACTCTCTTTAGCTTACCAGTACTACTTTTTATTATATCTTTGTGAAAATTGTGAGATTATGTTTTTGTGATTGTTTGCTGAGACTGTGATGTGATGAAGGACTGACAGTTGGTACAATTTTCATTCAAAGTATCTATGCGTAGATTGTAGATGCTGTCAGTTATTAATAAAGCATCTCTCGTCCATCCCGATTATCTGAACAAACGCACCCATGAAGCTTAGTTTGATGTCCGACCTCTAGTATAAAATATCAGCTATCGAACTACCATCAAGTAGATAAGAGCAAAAGTTTCGATTTTTATTAAGTCCTTAAGGTGCCATACCTTTAGCAATGTTTCTTTACTTGTGTTTTGGATCTAGAGAACGTTTGATTTTTAATATTTGCAGTGATGCTTGTCACTTGATCAGTATTTTTTCAGACCTATTCTTCTTGTTCTCGTTTTAGCGTGTCGACGACAATCTACATTGATTCGGCACAGAATTTTGCACCGAGATTGGGTCGTTATTAGCGTTTACTAGTTCTACTAACGTGTAGACAATACACGGTATTAGGTCACAGTCCATTTTTTGTGGAACTGGACTGCACCACAGACTCACCACGGCTTTTATCCTACAACAGGTTTTACTCCGTGCTGTACTGCTGTGTGCACGTGTTCTGGACAGGAAACAGACGCGTCCTGCGGAGCACTTCCCCAGATAACGCCGGGCGCCGGTACTAGCCGCTCAGGGGTTCAGGGGTGAGGCGCCTATTAAATTAGTATATTGGGCTTGAACCAGTCTGTGACTGGGTTGGGTGGTTTACTTTGGTAATATAAGGCAACTACGAGATTTAAAGGGATTAAGGGTTTTAAAAGCCGATTACAAAAATAAATAACTTAAATATTTAGAACTAATTCCAAACGACATATTTAAAGTGTCTGCGACGTCTTTTACATTGCTTCTTAAAAAAAAACATTTTGCATTGAAAATCTGAACAACTTGCTGTTAGGCATTCATTTAGGTGTTGTCTGGTGTAGATGCTCGTAAATACATTTCATTGACTAAACCATCAACTTACAAAGTTTTGTTTCGTATCAATTTTGATTCTGAAATACTGGAATAGTCAGATTTTTTGGTTTGCATTGCGTAACACGACCTCAGCAGTATCGTGCCTGGAACTCGTCTACTCAATGCCGGTGCCATTCAGACCTAAATTGAGGCAGTTGTTCTAGATTTTCTTTTTTCATTTCGTTGACCACATTTTGCGTATCGTGTCTGCGACTCATCAATTCTCTTGAAAGTAGTTCTGTGTCATTGACTCGCCTTTTTCATTTTGCTGAAAGTTTTCTGTTAAGATATTTTCGAAGCTTTTATACCTACAAAAATAAAATTCACGGAAAATCAAACGTTAAAACGCCTCTGTGGGTAGAATTGAAGTAAAAAATTGTGTCTACGAGTATTATTTAGAAAATGATCCACATGAATTTTTCAGAGCGTTCCATTTGCATGTATTGTGATATTTTCTGGGTCAGAAGAGCGCGCAGTTCGCGACGTGTTATTGTTTTGTAGCAAAACAAAAAAAATACACATAAAATCTCTCAACTCTCATACGTTTTTCTAAACTTGTATAAATATGTTTAATGTGACTTTTTCAGCATGAAAATCAATTTATTCTGAGATACGTTCATAAGACATTAATGTGCTAACTATTTGTATGGTGACTTGCGTAACGTCTAACCCGATTGCATCGAATCACGTACGAAACAAATATTTGTATGACCCACTGGTACTTGTTCCGGGTTCGGTGTTTGTGCAGTAGGGATTTATGACATACCCAACATAGACTTACCCAATATAGTGCAGGGAATATATAGAGCTGAGATAAAAATGCAGCTCTCATTATAATTCACTAAGCTTTTGAAGGAGTTTTTAAACTGTTTACATATAATTCTATGCCTTTTTTTGCAAAATTTTCGACTCTTAATCAATGTATCATTTTGTACCGTCCCTATCGAATCTGGCCTCGAACAAAAAGGGTCACAGTTGCCATAGAAATGCCATAAAGCCAGCAGATCCTTCCTAATGTTATGAGATGTAGCCCTCGCACAAATTGACCGAACCGGCGAACTCTCAGGCATCAAGTGAACGCAACATTCATCAAGTAGAGAGCAGGCCTCACTTTTATTGTGATTATTTCTTGGTTTTTCCTTTGTGGAACTAACTAAGGGTGGATCACGTTTACTCTTTGATTAAGTACAAGTGCTTTTACCAGTAGGTACCTTGAGGAGGGGAAGGGGGGGGCAACCTTCGTTCGTTATGCTACTGTTGTGTTTTAGTTCCATCAAAATTATCATTCATCTCAATAGCGAAATGCTTTGATGGAAGTCTGTTTCCTGGTCTGTAATCATGTTTTACACCTTTTTTCGCTAAATAATCTAAGTTAAGGCGGAATTGTAATTTAAACTTATTAAACATAAATGCGTGTTTTATTCCACATGACCTTGTTCCGCATGAAAATGGGCGTTATGAAAAAAGTACAAACATTACTTTTTATGTAGGACGAAGTTAAGTTTCTACAATTATTTCTTTTTACTGCTAAATCACGTCTCAACGGTACAATATTTTTGATAAAACTTATAAATGCGTATGAACTATATTACACGAATGAATTTGAAACGAAGCTGAATTTTAAGCAGTCTTTATAAGATTTTTCGTTTATTTTGCCACAGAACGACAAAACGGAGCCGTGCCACTAGATCCCGCGCAATAGTCGTGCCGAGTCGCGTCGTACCGAATAGTGCCGATTCGCAGCGAGTCGGGTTTCCCCTAGCTTTTGTAAACAAATACCGATACTCGCGAGAATCTAAGCTTTCAGTATGTGGTGCCACTGATAGCGACAAAAGAAATATGAAATGAGATAAAACGGAACTGAGAATTAATAATAATAAATATCGCTGGACATAACACACAGCGCCATCTAGTGCCACACTAAGCAAAGAGGCTTGTGCCGTGGACACCAGATATTTGATATACTACATAGATACTTTTTTTTTGTAAATACTTACTTATTATAAATATAAACATTCATGACTCGGAAATAAATGTGATCACACCAGCATGTAACAGCATTCTAGCGTTCCCTTTGTCGGAGGAGGCTAGGATGTTGTGTCGGCTGTTGTATGAATACGAATAGGTCATGATTATAATAAGAACTGTGCATTACACATTGTTTAGTGTTAAGTTGTTTAATGTAGTTGTTACGGGGGTGACATTATCACTGAGTGATAAAACCCCTTAAAATAAATAAAGATTAAAAAAAAAAAAAACATTTGCCCCTACCGGGATTCGAACCCGGGACCCTAAGAACGTAAGGCAGCCTCACTACCACTACAAGAATTGAATGGAAGCGTCTGTTATCGCTAGTGGAGGCACCCCACGTGTCACTCGCTATCAATTCGCACGCATTCGGCGGCGCTCGATTGAATTACTGTAGTGTTTTGCGGCTCGAATAAAATGTAAATGAAACGATCGCAATCCTGTTACGGACGGATCGATGCGGAGTGCGGACGACGACTTGCGGGTCGCGTGGGTAGACACACAAACAAACAGACACATCACTATGGGATGGTTTATGTATGTGAGCGTGTGCTTGTTTAGCATTTTGTGAACAATTTAGAGTTTTTTAAAGCTGGAGAAACCAGGTTTCATCGGAGACTGGATGTAATTTTGAGCATCGTTTGAAGTATGAATTATTATTCTTTAAAATAAGACTACTTCCAAATGTTGTTGCCTGTGAGATTCTATTGTCTTGAAATTGTAGCTGTGCAGTAACTTATGGTTAAGGGTGGAATTTATGGAGATTTGTATCTTATTGTTCACATTGAAAAAATGAGCTGTCTCATTTACGTTATCACTCTGTCTTTATAACTGGCGAAGGTTGCACAGCAGTGATATAGCCTGCGGTTTTCTCCACAAGGATCTATTTCCAACTTTCTTATTTATTTTCTTCCATCTGTTATTTTGATTGGTGGCCTACTAATCGGATTGGATATGGAATTGGTATGTCGCTATCTTCAATTCTTATAAAACAGTTAAAGCCATACATCAAACGTTAAAAAAATGAATTTCACAGCCGGCGCCATCTCACAGCACCATAGAATGCTTGATCGCGACCAAACTCGTTTGTTTCACATCCATACATTAATTAGACAGCACATTAATTTCTAACGACTTGACGAATATCAACCTTCTTTAATAACTTCAGTTAATATTATTTTAGTGGCCGAATGATTTTGATGACTGCTCAAACTGTTACGATCGGTCAACGCTATGTTAGTCAAATTTTATAGCATTTCGGTTATATGAGTTTTACTAATTAACTGCCAGTTTAAATGTTCATTAAAAACTGCCTAATATGGTCTGCCGTTACAAAGTATAACTGTGCATTGGCTTTATATATGGCAATACTAAGATTGATATTTTGATTTTTGGAATTGTATCGACTAACAATTCGTTCATAAATCTGCGGATACTCCTATCCCACATAACAATGATTCCACTGTTGATAAAACTAATTGATGAAATCAGCAAGTTTGGCAGAAAGATTGGTAACCAAGATTTAATAGGTCATTTAGTTTATATACGATCTCCTCTGTCTTGACAGTCTTTATGTACGTAAATTAAACCATTTTGACTTCTCAACTCTTAGGAAATTACAAAAGTACGTAACAGGTAACAGTTTCATGTCAAACTTTATAAAAAGGTACTAAATTACCATAAAAGTAAAAGATTACAACAAATCGTTCCATCACACTACTTAACACATACCGCCAGCGTTTAGCGGTCCCCGTTACGTCGCTTAACTAATTAGTTCGTATCTCCTATATGCTAATGAAGCCCTGGTACCTCCGTAGTCCGTTGGCTGACGTTAAGTATACCTACTTATTAAGACGATTATTGCTACTGAAAGTATTTTTAAGAGCTTGATTGACGGTCATTCTCATTACATAAAGGTTTGTTAGTAAAAAAATAACAGTTTATAAAATAGTGGCGTGACAGGGATAATTAAAACACTAGTGTGTGTTTAAAAAACAAGTCGTAGCTTATGATGATTTAGGTAGGTAATACATGAGTGTGTTTTCTTTGAAAAATCTTCAGATCTTTATAACAGTTATAGGTAAAGTGTTCGATTGCAGAAAAATAAATAGTAAAAGCTAGTAAAAAGAAAAATCCCGCATTTCTTACCCGTCTAATAGAAACATTCGTAAGAGTTTCAAAAGAAACTGGAGCAGGGTCACAAACTTAACGGTCTGATCCCGGCAAAGCCGTAACATTTGACAACAGATATTATGATAAACCCTTCAGCAGTTGGCCACATCTTCTAACTTTCTTTACAAAGAAACCTTTCATCCCGGACGCTTCACACGTCTTACAGTTTAGGAGTTTAACTACAGTTTCAAAGCTGTGGGAAACTATTTACCATATCAAGTTAGTTGCTCGTTATCAATTAGCTGCTGACCATAAGTGAGGTTTTATGGGCTAGTGGCACGGATCGGATGCTCTTTACGATAATATGTTTGACATTATTGTATCGTTTACAAGTTTATGACATTTTGCTAATGTCTTGGGATAACTGATCGATGCTTGTGTCAAAATTATGAAATATTTTAAGTGAAGTAATCGATAATTTTGTCAATAGATAGTTTTTTAAACCAGAATACATGGAGTCTTATCAATTATCTTATTTTTTCAACGCCTGGCGGGATGATATTTTATAATCATGTATGTACTAAATCTATGATATAAGTTTATTATCACAATGTCCCTTCCAACCTGTAAAGATGTGTGTCCATTTAGTTTGGGGACCACTGTCCGAAGGAATAAAATAAAATTATCACTTACTGCAAGAAGTTAATGAGCACTTAACATTAATCAAGGATAACAAATTAAAAAGCAAACTTCTTACCAATGCACACTGACTACATTTGGCTTTACTGCAAACCAGATACTTAAGTGAATCCTAGAATTTTAATTACCTTTTTGATCCAAGAACAGCATGAGTATGTACTGGGTACATTCCATGTAAGTACATACGTTAACTGCTTTATTATGTACCACGCCTGGGAGTTGGGAGTAGGGTTACCATTTTAAAAAGCCCTGGCAAAAAGCCGGACATGTTCGAAAAAAGCCTGACATCACAATATTGAATTACAGGTCGTAGAGTCAGGCAGAGGTTAACACTAAAGAACACCCACATTTTACTAGTCATGTTCAAGTCCCATGTTACGTACAGGGTGAAAAAGTGCGCACATGTTACTTTTAATCTGTACCTATTTTTAAGAAATTTCTCAATTAATTTCTTTTAAACCCGGACAAATGATAAGGTCGGACAAGGTCCGGGCGTGTGTCCTTATAGGCAGGACATGTCGGATGTTTACCCTAGCTGTGAGGCAGGGTACTGCTAGTAAATATGCGGGCCCGCATTATGATGGATGCGCGTGCGCCCACCGCATGCCTAATTAAGTAATTAAGATGAGATAGCGCTCGTGGAGATAGCGACCGGATTGGGATCACAGAGGAGGAGAGAACAGTGGGACGAGTCTGGTAAGGCCAAGGACCGCCGGACTCGTCCCACTGTGTTGTGTTCAATAACAGTTATGTGAAAGAGTGAGTTTCTATGGCTTTGTGATTTTGCTTAATGTGCTGGACGTCAGTGCTATTTATTTCGCTTTTCAGATAAAATTCTTTTTTAAAATCATAGTTGAAATTGTATTTCCTCTTTAAGAATAGCCTGATATTTCATTAGCTATGGACAGGTTTTATTTTTCTCTATGTTGTTTCTGTTCCTAGTGGCGTGTTTTATAGTTCTGTTTCATTTAATTGCGGAGGTATAATAATAAATAGTAAAGTACTGAAGTGGTAATAAAACGTTATGGACGAAGATTTATTGTAATGTTCGTTATAGTATGTACCTGCTGCAAACATATTTGAAAGCAAATCAGAGCTTTTAAAGAAATAATACGGCTCTAAAAATGTAACTAAGTGAGTTCCCTGCTCCACTGACACGCTCCCCGCACGTAAGGGAGGCTCCACATCCACTCACAACTCGCTGGCGGCTTCGCGGACAATTAAAACAGTACGCTGTACGCGGCTCATCCGCACCGCACCGCACCGATCCGTAGCCGTCCGCACCGCATCGTTGCGGCCGCGTCCGTTTACAGCGGCGCATTGTTATTGCATTAGACGGGCACATGGAAAATGTATGAAGCTTGCACATTTATACATTCATACGCGCGCCTTAAACTTGGCAGAAAAGTCCAGAAGGCACACGATTTAAGTCTAAATATGAGAATTATTATTAGTTGTACTCTATAAAGGGTCAGTCAAACCAGTAAGGACATATTATGGGAGCCAGTTGCAAACACCGGACCCTGGTCCCTGACCGATACAGTAGTAAAATAAAATAGAGTTGCGTCCGAAATCTCCGTATGGTATAATGGGAATCTTTCTTCAGTTTTCTTTGATCATTTTCTGGATTGGAAGACAATTTATTTTGAGTAGTTTGTCATTATTGAAATGATGAACAACTTTGGCTTGGTGAAAATTTGATTGGTGTGCATTAGGCTATTTTTACCTTCTTGTATGGTACCTTCATTCTAACGTACAATGGCAGAATTTTGACGTCGCTAAACTCGCTAAATGTTAATAGGGATGTTTTACCACTTTTGTGGTTCATTGTCGGTTGCATTGCATGTCGCCTCTTCAGTTTGAGTTTTTTCTCTGAACATTAGCAAACCTGTTCTGTGAGTGAGGGTATTTGGATTTATTAGTGGTTTAAATGCGGCCAACAAGAAGTTCTGTGGGAGATGTATTGAGCATACGATAAAATTCGTAAAAGTTATATATAGGTTTTACATTTCTGAAGCTTTAAAAACTTTTGGTCTAAAGGTCTTTGAGATATATTAAATTCATATACGCCTCAAGGTAGTGTCCTCGGACTTTCACTATTCCTCATTTATATCAACGATCTAGGTATGCTCAATATCCCCAATGGCAAAATTATTAGCTTTGCTGATGACACTGCCCTCTTGTTCAGCGCAAGTTTGTGGGAGGATGTCCATGAGCGTGCACACTAGGCTTTAATACGGTATCCAACTGACCCTAAGTACAACAAAACCAATTACAGTCATAGCTTTCTCCATTAAAACAATGGATCCTCCCAAACATGACCTAATACTATTGTAGCTCACTCTTGCTAAACCCACTCACCCGTAGTTGTAGCTGCGAACCACTCACCAAGGCTGGGAATGTAAAATACCTGGAATAAGATCACTAACCACACTTAGTAAGAAACTAATATTATAAATATGTTCAAAACGCTGAGACATGTACTCGACAAAAATATTATGAAGTTAGTGTACTATACCCTTGCTCAATCTATAATATGCTACTGCATCACCTCTTGGGGTGGAGCTCCAAAAACTACCCTGATAGAAATTGAAAGAACCCAAAGAGCTATACTGAAAGTGTCGTCTTTTCGACCGTATCGCTACCCCACTGAACAGTTATACAAAGAGAATGAAGTCCTGACAGTGCGTCAACTGTTTATATTGCACATTCTGCTGAAACAGCATACTCTCTTGGTTTATAATCCAACGCTGTTTAGAGGGAAAAGACGATATGACCCCGTGAAGCGCCATCATCTACGTCACGAAACGCGCGTCACGTGCTAGGCGTTTCTTTTGCTATACTACAAATCTTTGACTCACAAAGAATAAATGCAAAAAGAGGCTAACTGACTGGCTACTAAAATTAAACAATAATGATACTGAAAACATCCTTATAGTGACCTGAACACACAATCAACCACTCTCACACACCCACACACTCAATAACTTTCGTCTCGCATACTTGACCACCCGAATGGCGCAGCGGTGGTGAGGCTGCCTTACGTTCTTAAGGTCCCGGGTTCGAATACCGGTTGGAGCAAATGTTTGTGTGATGGACATTTGTTTCCGTAATTTGTAATTATGTATAATAAGTATGTATTTACAAACAAAAAGTATCTATGTAGTATATTAACTATCTGGTGACCACGACGCAAGCCCCGTTGCTCAGTGTGGTACTAGATGGCACTGCTGTGTTAATGTCCAGCGATATTTATTTATTTTATATTTACTTATCCTAGATTTCTAAGCATAATATATAAATTACTATAAAATGTCGTATGATTCCTTACATTCTGTCAGCGACAGAAGGCAAAGGGGTGGGACACTTACCTGAATTGTGTATCATTGTCGAATCTGACCAATGTAAAATAATTTATGTATAATATTGTGTTGAGAAATAAGGTTGATTGATTGATACACTCGTGGCCATATAAATATTATTTTTATGTAGATAAAGACAGATTAAAAAAAAATAAACCGGCCAAGTGCGTGTCGGACGACGCACAGAGTAGGGTTCTGTAGTGGCCCGTTATCACAATATAGAACGAACCCGTTGGTACAGCGCCATCTAGCGGCAGCTTTGTGAAACTTATGCTAATTTATTATGTTTTTTTTTTTTTAGTTTAGATGCTTTTTAATTGCAAGTCTTTACCCGTTATAAACAAGCAAGTACTTCATCTTAGTCACTTTATAGGATTTATTCTAAGGACTTTGTATTAGGTACAAAATTATCCAACACCCAAGTTCAACGACTATTACTGCTAAACTAGTAAAATTATCTTAACCGCTATAGTTTTTCTTTAAAGTTCATAAAATGCACTATATCATGATTTTTTTCAGATTTTTCAAGCCAGTATTTAGCTTTTAGAGGGGGGGACGCCCTACTGGAACAAAAATTTGCACTTTGCAGTTTAATATTTCGTAAATGAAGTATTAAATCGAATAGTAGTACTGGCAACTCCTAAGTCATTTAAAAAGACCTATTCAACAATACCCCAGACGATGGGGTAGATGACGAAAAAAACAGTTATCCCCACTTCACATGTAGGGGAGCTAACCTAAAAAAAAAAATTTTCAAAATTTTATTTTGCCATTATGTCGGCTTTATTGATATACACACATCTACAAAATTACAGCTTTCTAGTACTAACGGTCTCTTAGCAAAACCTCGGACAGACAGACAGACAGACAGACATGACGAAACTATAAGAGTTCCTTGTCAGGACTACGGACCCCTTAAAATGGCATTAGTATTGTCACGGATTGCAATAAATAGTCTATGCATGTGTCTCGGGTCAAAACTACACCTACCTAACTAAGAACTTATTCGCTTTATGCAAGAATACAAAATTGCTAAATTACAGGAAAAGGAAGCTAATTGTTTGTGAACGCATTCTCCTATTCTCTATAACAGGCATTTGAGTCAGTTTCCTGCGAACTGGAGAATTATCCTGTCACTGAGAGCTAGCAGCCGAGACTGTTTATTTATATAATTACATGCTTTAGAAAATTGTGCCAATTTGCCGTGCACGTTTTGCCTTTAACACAAACGAATACCAACCCTAGTCCCTTAAAGTAGAGGCTTGTGTAAGTGCAAGTGATTGGTAAAGCGCAGGTCTCCCCTCGGGCCAGTCAGTGCGGTTGCAATTATAACGCAGTTGTTTGGTCCGCAACCGATCGTTAGGCAACTGCTACCGGCGACACGGCGACCGACGGGAAGAAACATCGCTGTTATCGAACTATGCCCAACTCCTTCCAACGCACGGTGGCACAATTACACGGACAACTTGATGCTTACAATTAAGAATTGAACGGAATTTGAAGCTTCCGAGTGATATATTAGTCGATTATCAGCTGCCGATAATCGATCATTCGCTAATCGATTAATATATTTTTTGTGATATTCTTGAAAACACATTTATCACAATCAACTTTGTGCTACCAACGTTTTCTAATGAGATGTAATTGTTTTTGACAGAGTTTTTGTTGAGTAAAGATTTATGTTAGTCGTGTACGTAACTAATTGGTTGTAAATCGAATGCAGTTTGCCAACTTGCTAAGTTGATTAATGTAACGCTTAAACATGAACATCGTTAAGAGAAACAATGAGAGTTTTGCACTTGGAGATTTATTAATTCGTGTGGGAACAAGCCCCGTCGTCTCTAACCGTGGGTGGCGGAAATGACAATAAAAGATTGTATTGATTAGTGTATTTATAGTTCTGGTATGTATGTTCTATATAGAAAAGGTCACCGAAGTTAGTAGTTTTATTCCAGTATGTTTACGAGTTAACAATCATTACGATCAAAATAAAATCCTTGCCATGGGAAAATCTCCGGTAATCAAAGTACAGTTGCCTCGCACTACAGGATCGCCTCAACGAGTGGTCCTCGCGAACAGATCTTATTAGCTAAAATAAGCCTGTTAATTAGCAGTCAATAGCCGCTGTGTACTAGCAGTACGAGATCGCGCAAACACAGAAACGTGTTAATCCTGATACTCACAGATTGAGTCGGAACGCGGCGTGCGTCGCGACCGCCTAGACTAGGGCGAGATAGAACGCAGAAGGTCAACATAAAACATATTGTCTGACAGCAACCTAAGCTTCAACCCAAGCAACCTTGTTCCAATGTTTATAAAGATCACTATGATTTTGACAGAGATGACAAATAAGACGTAAAGGTCACTAACAGACCAGTAACCCTAAGCTTCATATACTATGTTACTAGCTATAAATGCTAAAAAATCTTGAATAAGTAGTCTGGCATAACGGTGATATCAATTTCCTTAGGTTTACAACCAGGGCTAGTTCAGTAGTAGATTGTTAATGGATTTGATGATGCTAAAGAATGGCGTCAATAATTATAGTGCAGACAATTTTTATTATTAAAGGCCTTCTATTGCCACATTGAGTGGCTGAAATGATGGCTTTAAAATCTAGTGGATATACGAAATACACCTTCTAATCCTATCTTTTGTATGAACCTCGCGGAGGCACGTCCGAGGTTTATGTAAGTCTGTAGGAATTAACTCTACAACAACCGCTTTACATACGATACGACTGTGCCCGCAGTAACGACTTACTGTACTCTATCAAGGGTGAGGCGAGTTTAATTAACAAATTCTATTGAAGTATAATTGTTCTACTCAAGTGTCTTATTAGCTAGTTACGATGTCATTGGGAGCTTGGTTCAGTTATACGGGTAGGAAATGTTTAAAGGACTAAAAGCACTATGAACATAACCGATGAACCAACCACTTGTTTCGATATGATAGCCCCAACCTACTCATAAGTCCTCCTAATCTGTTACCTGAAGATTGCATAGAATTCGAAAAACGCTTTGAAGGTTTCTGTGAACCGATGCCAACCATTTTATTCTGAAAAGTCAAATCAACATCATCAGGCCACAGCAGTCCACTGTTGGACATAGGCTTCCTCAATCGCATGCCACTCATCTGGATTCTCAGCAACCCTGCGAACATTGTCACTCCACCGAGTCTGGAGGCGGGCGTCCCACCTGACGTTTGACGAAAAGTACAACAGTATACTAATAATATTTTGAGCCAAATTTATTTTTCATGAAAATTTGCCATCGAAACGCTACGAAGAAGAAAGCTAATATTTCTACGTGGACTTAATTCTTTCTTTTTTAAATCGCATTTAACCACCAAATTATCCATTAATGACCCGACTTACATGCACATTACCATTCAACATCAAATGAAGCGATAGGATCGTTTACCGAGCACATATCAGCGATGTATCGTTAACCGCCAGTTTAGTGGCTATTGCTCGATATCGCTTTATATCGCTATCTGAGCAAATAAGCCTAACGTGTGGTCACGAAACACGCGATTACGTGCGATCACAAAATATTGGCCGAGATTGGTAAGCTTTACGTGACGCTAATATTTATGGTAGTGTGGGGATTACTTTTACTATCGAATGCATACTCAGTTTGAAAGCCGAAGAAACGATAAATGGACTGTGTGGGAATAATAAGGCTAATGATAAGACTACGCCCTTCGGAGAAGGCGAGTACAATGCAGGCATGCTGCGCCGACCCCACGATAATGTCTTCATTAATAAGCTTAATTTACGTCAAATTCGTGAATCTGAAATGAATCTTTCTTTGTATTTTAAACAACTTTCAACAAGATTGACATAAGCTTCTCTATAGGTTTTCTCAAACCAAGATATTGTTGACTGATCCACGAGGATGTACTACCCTCTGCTACTATTTTATCTACAGTAGCGTATGAAAGTAAGTTGTTAATAAGTAATCAAAAGATGCCAAAATCAGATGATGATTCCAGAAGACGCTTATACAATACAGAATTGTAATGTAATTTGTTTTAAGAGTAGGTACCAGAGAGAAATTTTAATTTTTAGTTTTGAAAGTAACATCATAATAACTCGTATAAAAGCTTCGTAATTACGTACTCCATTATGCGATGGTCAGCATTGAGCTACTGTTATAAAAGTAATCATTACTTTACAACACTGCTACACTACTGCTTGTAATACCTGAAAGGTACATTACGTTCGAGGCATGAAAATAAAAACGAGTAATTTCTACAGCTAATATCAAACATCTTTACCGCCGTCTTAATTAATCTTCCGTTATTAATTAATGCGTGAATAGTTAACAAAAAAAAATCATCATAAAATTATGACCTGAGTTATAATACAGTAATTAATGAGTCGTAGTCGTCGTAGATAGTTCCCGACATCCAGGTGGGCAAGGCTGTAGGCTAAAGCTAGTAATTGTAATATTTTCCTATGTAGGTAGTATGTTTGGGAGATAATGATAGGTAACCTCAATTTTCCACTTACTGTTAAAACGAACAGTTGTTTCCCCATTGGAACTTTACGACCGAAGTCTTGCACAGAAACCTACCCAAGCTATTAAATTGGTGTAATTTGTCCATAGTCGCGTACCGTTAGACCATCGTAACCATAAACGTCGATTGTTCTCATATTTCTGCCATGAAGTCACTGCCATAGCTCCGACATGACTTGGCGGGTACAGCACACATCTGAGAAGCGAAGCTATGGATATTTATATCTTTATACCATGCATTATTGATTCAGAGTCACATAACAAGCTTGTTGCTCCTTGTAGAAAAGTAATTTTGTGGTACAAACTCTTGGATGATCGGCCGGATGGCTTACAGACCGGAACATACTTTGGAAAAGGCTAGGCAGATGAAAGCATTTTGGTTATGTCGCCAAGAGTTTGGAAAGCCGAACAACTAAAACTGAGCTACTGAACAACAGCACAGAGGAAAACTATCTTCAGAAGATCTTGCAAAATGCACAGTAGCAAACCAAGGAGGTGATGTAGAGTGCATTCACAAAATGTTCAGCTAATACGTGCGCGCTGAAGGCTTACCACTCCTTGTACGGGCACAGATTTGTCTCCCCGAGGACGTCCCTGGGGAAACAAATCCCAACCCGTAAATTAGGCGTTTAGCTTAATCCAGTGGGTACAGTGACAAATTACGTGATTTTTTATTTTAATCGTCTTCTTTACTTTCACCTAATTGTTGTTTTGTCAACTTGTCTAAGTTTTCAGAACAAACAACAAAATGTGCTTTATTTAAAAAAATCTCTTGCTGGATTTTATACAGTCTCACAGTATTTGAAGTATTTTACATATTTTAAAGATTCGTTGAGAGAATTATCGCTTTACGCTAGCATATAGCTGTAGCTAACGGTACGATATAAGCTTTGACGTCAATCGTTGTCGTGGGTGCCTGACGGCTATCATTCTCACATATCGCTCACACCCACCAAACCTTACTATTTATGTTACAAATACACAAACAGAAAATCAACTCTAACAAGGGCATCATAAAGTTTAAAACCAAAAGTTAAGTTTAAAGGAATGTTTACAGACCATACAAGGCAACATAACTTCCATATTAGTTTGTTTGTTTTTGAGCAATCATATTTGGACGCGAGTATTTGATAGTAAAACAGTGCGTGTTTTATTATTGTTTACTTTAGCAACGGGGTCTTTGACGGTAGCATTATCTTGAAGAAAGTACGCATAATATACTTATTATTTAGAAGATATGTTATAAGTTAACATCACCTGCCTAGCTTTTTCCAAACGATGTACGGGTCGGTTTCTGGGGTAACAGTATGCAGCCGAATTACCTTATTTGACGTGCAGGAACTGCTTATCTATCAGCTGTTTGGTTAAACTAAATTAAAAACAAATTATTGAACGCTAACTAAACAGCTACATAGTACATTTTCCTCGTTCCTACCAAAAATTCACTGAACACAAAAACACACACGTTATTGAAAATTTCCCCAGCATTTAACACCTAAACTAAACACCCCATTTAATACTGCCCCCGGTCGAGAGCTTCAAAGTTATTTCCATCTGCACCTCGTTTCAATATCGCCATGCAATGTTCCGTTCTATTGTGTGGGTGATATAACCATGATCCGACTAGACTTTTCCGATTAAGTCGACCACATTGAGTAGCGGCTCTCCCGGCTTCCTCCGGCTTCCGTACGGTTTCTGTCCGGCTCCGCACCGACTCAGTAGCCGTGACGTTTGGGTTTAATATCGCACTGCCGCGGCCGCCCGTATAGTTCTCTAGTAGACCATTGTGCAAAGTGCTTACAGAATTGTATAGGTTGGACAGTAGGTTAAATTGGTTGCGCTTTCGTAATAAACGAGTTCGTATTATGTGATTTTCTAAGTAAAGTTTTACTATTTTTGGCTTTAATTTGATTGAGGGATAAGCTTTTCGTTAACTGAGTCGTAAAACTATCCGTTAGTGTGTGGTTTGAATTTTAAGATATCTATTGATATCCTGACTCACTGAAAGCTAGTAAAAAAATAATACAGTCTGATCTAAAAGTATTATTCCCTCGTGTCGTTGTCAACTTTTGATTCAGTTATTTTTCTAGTTTCTTGGTTAGCGAAAAAACGTTCCATAGCTAAAAAATAAAATAAAATAGAATAAAACTGCACCAGTGCACTCGTTGTAAATGTAACAAACTATTCGTCTGTGTCGTAAAACTTCTGCGTTTCCCTCTAAGTGGTGGTGATTGGTGGTACAAGTAGTGGGGGTGGCAGCGGTAGCAATAGCGCAGACTCACTTAAAACTTGCCGCTCAGCCTTCGGAAAAATGTTATGCCTTGTTTATAGTAATAGTCGCTGTACACCATCCTGTAATGTTGCACGAGCTTGTACTACGTGTAAAAAGTAATAGCTCTACATTTCAAACAATTTTTAGTTTTAAGATGTAAGAACAAAATACCTTCTTAAAAGCAATTTAGAAATAAATTATGTTATGGCTGTCATCAGGAGAATTAATAGCATAGCCTCATATAGCTCGCCACATAGGCTCGCTACATGGGACCTAAACATAACTGTGGTTAAATATTAAATATAAATAAATAAAGTCATGTCTAGTGAATAATTGTAATAATGAATGTGTTTGTGTTGTTTCAGGCGGAAGAACTGAACTCGCTGGTAGGAGATGCGTTCCGAATGGCGTTCGCGTCGCAGCTGCAGCCCTCCGCACCGCTCTGGGTAAGCCTAGACATTAAACATGCTGCATTACTTTCTCCAAGTGTATGTCTGGTGTCTTCTTCTTTTCGAAAGAATGATAAATGTGCGGTAGCTTTTTTAAGGGCGTCAGTCTCCTCGAGGGAAGCCAGTATCCATCCAGCTGGTCTAAATTGGCGGTCATTTAGAAGTACCTAACCCGTAAGGGCGGTAAATTAGATGCATAACTGGGAAGAATCGATGTGTAGCAAACGTGACAAGACTTCAGAAGTGCAGGCATTTGGACACTTCAGACACTCCAACATAATTATGGGAAATAGCTTGGTCAGCGCCACGGCACTGGCACTAGGTGTTGCTGGGGTCTACAACGTGTAGCGGCTACGCATAATTATAATTTGAATGACTGAATCCAAGTTTTCCTATTAGCTTAAGTTCTATGACATTCACTTATGGGAAGCAACACGATTTGCTTTCAATTAATAACTTCCTCAAGATTTTATAAGATGATACTAAACGTTTATTAACATTAACGAAAAACGGCCGGTTAACTTTCGAACGACCGTGAGATAATATTATCACAAGCTAATAACAGATCAATTGTCACATAAAACTGTTAATATTGTGAAGACATACATTTTTGTAACTGCAAACTTTGATTTATTCCTTTATTAAACGTAACTAGAGGTTCCCACATCCTCTTCAGCAGTTAATAATCCGGTATTTAATATAACCCGCTGTACCGCACAGTGAGGAGTGCAGGCGCCTCAACCTTCAAGTTTAATATCTGTTGCACTTACTTAGCTTATTATGAGAACGTGCAGGTGAACATTAGCGTTGATTTACTGCCAGCTAGCTATTCTGTGGCGCCAGCTACTGCCGTGCACACCGGGAGTTGTTCTACGGGAAAGTTATGTGCTGTAATTTGTGCTTGTTTTTTTGTAACTCTTTCGAGGACTAGATTATTGTCATGGTTTAGTGTTGTAGACGTCATACATATTTATTTAACAAGACTTTTGTTTTATAGCACTAAAAACTAATAGATAGCAGTAATTAAGTAATCATAACCATCATAATCCATAACCCACTGCTTTGAATGTGCCAATATTCACGCTCTATGCCAGTCTCATCCAAGTCCGTGCCGCGATGGGAAATGTACTTCGCTTGACTCATAATAAACCAAAAGATTAGACACTTTCATAGAAAAACACGTTGCTATTTCGCGGGTGTACATTAGCAAAGATTTAGTGCTGTAAACACTTAGCGGTAATGTGATGCTACTGTTAGACCGGGAGCAATGGCGCTGCCGATGCTTGCCCGGGATTCAAAAAAGCCGGTTTGAGAAACCGGATCTTTTTACCATTTAAAAAATATAATCCTCACATCTATAGAGAGATAGGATAGAATCATTAAAAGCTATTTTAAAAGTGAATTGACAATTATTAGTTGTTGCTTGATAGACTAGTTCTGTTTGTCATGAAATGCCATCTCTGTAATTATAATTAATGTTGTCTCCTCCCTTATCTGATAGTTGTCTGACATTACAGGGGTTCAGTTCCCGCCTCGAGTAATTTACAGTACTTAAGATGATAGTGCATCTTGTGCGGTGACAATCATTATGGTAATTTATACGTTTAAATGTGAGAGAAAAAGTATATTGCAAAGTGAATCGATTTATTTGTGCGGTAAGAGCGGGTGGGATCGTAATGGATGTGACATTTGCTACGCTAAAGTATTGTGTTAAAGATAATGTTTTACAAACCGGTTTCAAAAGAAACTGGTATTACAAAAGCGTTATTTTGACATCTATTTATGTGACGTTCTTTATTTATATGCGAAAGTTTATTTAGAGGGCATGTCAATAATATATCCCATGTCAGTATTGTCTAATCTATCGATTGCGTTGGTATTGACCAATAATACTATAAATGTCTTATCCAACGAAATAATGTTAAGGTAACGGATAAAATCTAATTCGTCACAAAAAGGTGTTAGTTTTTTTAGTTTATTCAATATTTACCTACTCTTTTTTACTGTAAAAAGCATACAAAATCCGTTAATTAAACAACTCCACTCTCATCTAAAACGTTCACACCTACCCCTGTAATTTTAAATGCATCAAGACACTTAAAATCCAATACCCACAGTTAAAAATAAATCCATCATCTAAAACAATCAATCAAACAACCTGTTACAAATAAAACAAAGCAGAACATTCGACTGAAGCTATCTGCACAGAGGTATGATCAGTGGCGCTAAACGGTCCCGGTCCCGGCTCCCGGTCTAACGTGCGGTAATGATACGTTATGAACTAACTACTATAAGTATGAGGCGCCATGTTTGCTTTTGGATGATGGGTTTACCTTTTTTTGGATAAGTTTATGGTTTATTCTCCGTGTTACGGAAGTATGATTTTTTTTTGTGCCCTAAAAAGAGTAGGAAACTGACACTGAAAAAGGGCACAAACTACTCAAAAGCTTTTAAATCGTTTTCTATTTCGAATAGCATTGCTAAGCTCTTCAGTAGCTTATGCGAATCCTATACGGTTTTGGTTTTTCATCGTCGTTATCGCCAATAGAGCTATCATATAAGGCTGAAGTTAATCTAACACCAATTATTTTCTACACTTGACTGAGCACAAAGAAAATCTTTTGTACAGCTTTACTTGAAATTTATTCCAAGGCCAAAGCTCTTAACATCCAAAGAAAGGCAGACAATAACATCTTTGGAATCACAATAACAATTTGTAAGATTTTCAAATTCCTTTTTGAGCAATGAAAACATTAAGATTAGACACTAACTTTATTATAACAATAGTTAGAGAAGTCTGATCTCCTCCAAACATCTCCAAACTCTTAAGTATAAGATGCTCCGATAAAACTGTGAAAGTCGGCAACTTACCGCCGCTGCTAATGATTACGACTCAGTGTTCCGCAACGCGCGACTTTTATCGAGCTCTTCGACAGGTAAGCGTTCTTAATGACACTTGAAAAATGTTTCGTTCATTATTATATTCCGGGCTGCTTTAACAAAGTTAACTTATAACTCGATAAGTGTTTGGACTGGAACAGAATCGAAGAAAACAAGACAAGACTCTAATAAATCTCCAAAGTTACCACAAGTTTGACGGTAACATTTTGTTTATTCCGCAAAAAGTTTATTTCATATGTTACAATGTCGTCCATCACATATTGAATGAATCTGTTCGTCGTAGTGCTCGCTGGTGTCAGAAAACAAGGTCAAGTGTAATATGATATAGTGCGCAATCTCCAAATCCAAACGAATAGTTCACTTAGTTATTTACTCAGGTTTGTGGTAATATCCTGAATCTCACGTTTTCTTTCATAAAGAGGTTCACGTAGTACCCTAGAATTATTTACAGCCTGACATGAACCAGTTACTTTATTCAAACACACAAAAATAACATGAAACATGCTCATATTTCCCCTTCATCCTAATTCCGGACACGTGCGGGGCTCTGTTCGGACTGAGCGGTCTATAATCTAGCCCACTTTGCGTCCGTCCGGCGCCGGCCGATGCCGCTCGATTTATTACAACCCGGCCTGTCCGCCTGTCCGGTGGCGGCCGTCCGGCTCCTGTTGTGTAATTAAATTGTTGGATTTCAGACCAGAGTTGGTCTTTGAGTTTCTGTTGTTTGGCCTGATGGTAGTTTTGATTGGTTGTGAGAAAGGTGTTTCTGTGTTTAGTGTTTGTGAGGTTGTTCGTCATTCATTCTGATTTCGATGTACTGATATAATCGTCATTGGAATGGGGGTTGTGCGATTTGATCACACACTCATAAACTTATGTCTTTATATCAAGAAAACAGGAGAAAGACCATTTTTACTTCATCGAATATTCAACCCAAAAAGCAATTGGATGCATATCTCTTCCAATCTCGTTGGATCTGCGAAATCTCATGTATATTTTAAAAACTTGAACGATAAACAAAATCCAAGTGCCCAAGTGGCCATTAAAAGGGTATTTTACTTTGGTTGTATAAGAATCGGAATGACGTGGAAATATTTAATTAATTACTCAGCAATTAAGGTGTTTAGTGCGCGCGGGCACGCGGGGCACGGGTGACGCGCGCGCAGATAACGTGCGATTTATGGGAAGTCTCCTTTCTGCGGCTAGGGTTGTGCAATAATCGGAACGCTCCCATTTTTAACCGACTTCAAAAAAGGCGGAGGTTATATGTTCGTGTGTATGTATTTTTTTTTTTTTTTTTTATGTATGTTACCTGATTTCTCTCCCATTTGTGGACCGATTTTCAAAATTCTTTTTTCATTTGATAGAGTACACTCCTGAGGTGGTCCCATTTTAATTTGGTGAAGATCTGATGCTGACCTTCGGAGATATACAATGGAACTCTTCAAAAAGAGACGGCAAATCTGTTGTGATAGCTCCAATCGGTTGGATGTTCATTGTTTATACAATATCATGACGGAACATCACGCCTGTATGCTCTGAGGGGGTACGCAGAACTGTACAATTTACCTGATTTCTCTCCCATTTGTGGACCGATTCTCAAAATTCTTTTTTTATTTGAAAAAGTATACTCTTGAGGTGGTCCCATTTTAATTTGGTGAAGATCTGATGCTGATCTTCGGAGATATACTATAGAACTCTTCAAAAAGGGACGGCAAATCTGTTGTGATAGCTCCAATCGGTTGGATGTTCATTGTTTATACAATATCATGACGTAACATCACGCCTGTATGCTCTGAGGGGGTACGCAGATGTGTACAATTTACCTGATTTCTCTCCCATTTGTGGACCGATTTTCAAAATTCTTTTTTTACTTGAAAGAGTATACTCCTGAGGTGGTCTTATTTTAATTTGGTGAAGATCTGATGCTGATCTTCGGAGATATACAATGGAACTCTTCAAAAATAGACGGCAAATCTGTTGTGATAGCTCCAATCGGTTGGATGTTCATTGTTTAAACAACATCATGACGTAACATTACACCTGTTTGCTCTGAGGGGTACATAGATGTGTACAGTACACCCAGATATCGACAGTTATGGCATGTTATGTTCCATTTATTGGGGATAAGCCTATTACCATGACATGTATTGTTAACCATGTACAATGAATGCATAGCAAATATTTGTAAGTATAGGATATTACAACTAAAAATGGAAAAATAAAATAAAACTTTTTTGCCAAAAATAAAACCGACTTCAAAAAAAACAACAAACAAAAAAAACACAAAAAGAAAAGGACAAAAAATACACTAAAAGAAAAACAAAAAAAAAACACTAAAACAAAACCACAAAAAAGTGAAAAATAACTTTAGCTTCAGAAGCCGGTGAGAAAAACACCAAATCAATCAAAGGTCAAGTTTCAGAAGTCGGTGACAAAAACACTAAATCAATTAAACAAGGTCACCGACTTCTGAAGCTTGACCTTTGATTGATTTGGTGTTTTTCTCACCGGCTTCTGAAGCTAAAGTTATTTTTCACTTTTTTGTGGTTTTGTTTTAGTGTTTTTTTTTTGTTTTTCTTTTAGTGTATTTTTTGTCCTTTTCTTTTTGTGTTTTTTTTGTTTGTTGTTTTTTTTGAAGTCGGTTTTATTTTTTTACGAGAAAAGCTATTGGTCGCACTCATGCACCTTACACTTCGCGTTATCCTTTTGTAACACAGGTATTTCGTAGATTTTTTTTCCCCTATAGAAATCATTGTTGCAAGGCTTACTTCACTCTAAAAATCATAATGTCGGTTCTGTTTTATCCCTCGCTTAACGACATTAATGTATTTAAATGACAGATGTTAACGCCTGACGAACATGACGTATTATCTCTCAATGCGGAGTGTCATGCTGACTTGCAAAAGCTCATAACTTTTAAGTCACACTCACAATATGCATTTGCAGCATATCATTTAAATGCATTATTTATTCATAAAGAACAAGACAGCATGATGACATGCTTTTGAATGGTCTGATTGTTGCAGAATGCAAAGCCTGAATCATTGTCATTTCTCTCTCTCAACCAGATGAATATTTTCATACACACATGCTCGCATAAACTTTTTTCCAACGGAGGTGGGCAAAAACGACAGAAAGCCATCGGCTACGATCTTGATTTACAGGGAGTAAATTAGGATCGCTTGGTCTACTTGCGTGGTATTCGAAACTGGCATGGTTGCGAATACTTCGAAACTTTACCGGTCTGCAGAACGAATATGAAAATCTCCGATCTCTACATTTTTCTGCCCTTCGATCTAGATTGTTGCCAACCCTGATCCTTCGTTACTTTCTCCAGGTGTATTATTTGGATAAAGGGCTGTGTCTACAATAAAACTTTACGACACTTTTTACTTTTCGTTTTTAAACCTTTCGCTTTTAACGCACTGTTTCAGTTCATCGCATCAGAAATGGTTTTCCAATTGCAACGTTTTATTGGCTATGTTCTAAAGCCAAGTTTTATGTTGGAAAAAATATCAGTTTCAGTAGAACTGTTTGTACTAGTCTTAAAAAACATTGTGAAAATATTAAAACTGGGTACTATTGATTACATTGATTTTATTTCGTCATCTGCCTGGCTTTTTCCCAACTAAGAGTCGGCTTCCAGTCTAATCGAAAATTTAATATGTACCGACTGCCTGTGAAACCACTGGTTGAGGTTAACCAGTGGTATTTTTGACATGGTAAAAACTAACTCTAAATTCTCGCTGTTAAAATTGAGGCTCAGTTCCGCTTAAATTAGGATTCCTATTTTACAGTGTTCATGTTGCAGTATTGCAGTCTAAATAGAAATAAAATGTTGCTTTACCATTTCGTGCTCTTAAAACTACACTGTATACAGTTTCTTTAGAGACAGTGAGCTGACATGCTCCAGTAAAAACGTTTTATTTTCAGTGCGAAGTGCAAAGAATTAATTGAAGAAAATTAAGCGCGCTACTTTGTTGCTGAGAAAATAAATTTTCATTGTAGAAGCTGTGGAACTGTGTAGATCTACAGTCACGAGCGTAAATACCAATACACTTATGCAAAGATCACAAGCGGTCTTCTTTTCAAGTGACGAGTGGAACCAAAGGTTAATAGAAGAGACTGACTCACTCATAAGAAAATATATCTATTTCATAATGGTATCGTTTCAAGAATACTATGTTCGCAACATTTCAATTAATACTATACTTACCGCTGTGAGAAAATTCTGCATAATTAAGATTCATGAAATGAACACAATTGTTTCCGTAAAGTTCTTTTTTCAGAATTGAAACCCGAGGTTAACTGAAAAAAAAACCGA
Organism: Xestia xanthographa; assembly: GCA_905147715.2. Lineage (NCBI taxonomy): Eukaryota > Metazoa > Arthropoda > Insecta > Lepidoptera > Noctuidae > Xestia > Xestia xanthographa. The sequence continues at coordinate 30,595,760 of LR990653.1, read as the reverse complement.
GCGTTCAAGAATAGTACATTTTGATACAAGTGGAGAAAGTTTGTTATTGCATTCGAGGCGGAATTATAACACACGAGCCGTAGGCGAGGGTGTTTTTGAGCCGAGAATTGCAATAACAAATGTCCACGTGTATCAAACGACGTTTTTCAATACACTTTTGAAGAAATAAAATAAAATAACGAAAAATATTGTTGTCACGAACTATGAAACTATGATTTTCATTTTCTTTTTTTTCACGCTTTTGTTTCGCCAGGTTGAAGGAGGCAAAGGTATGAAGCCGTTAAACAGCCTAATATAAAAAATAGATTTATTTTATATTTTTGAATTAAGAACACAAATAAATGTTAATTTGTGTATAAAAGTAACTATTAGTTTTTAATAATCATGTTTATCTATGATATTCTATTTATAATCACAATTTGAATATTCAAAAAATATTTATGCCATAAAGACGCGTAGTGCTTTACCGAAAAAAAAAAAAAAGAAAATCACCTCAGACTATAGGCATTGAACCAATTTGTACTTAGTTTAAGTATATAGTTATCTGTGGCAATTTTCATTCCCGCACACGTGCAGGAAAGTGGAAAAAAATCGCACGCGTGTGAAATACATTGCATGTTGTACCTAATCGTAGTGCGTTATGGACCAGTTTTCGAGGAAGTGTATTGAAAATACTTTTACCGAACTAAAACGTACACAAATACAATATTTTTATGTCGAATAAATCATTTCCGACTCACAATCTATAATTTCCACATTCACGAAAAATTTATTCGACATTAGAAAGTGACACCCATTGACCTCTATATTAGAATCAGTTCAGCTGTAGTTCGGAAAGTTCAAACGTCGTGAAACACTTTCTAAACGTGGAATTTTGTCCCGCTATCCCGCCACCCCGCACGCGCTGTCCCGCTAATTAAATCCGAGCAGCCGAGCTTTGCCCCGCTCGGCGATACTGCCTTCTTGCACGCCAATCCGTACGACCCTGGCTTCCATCGCTCTCACTCTTACACTGAACTATACACGCATCCCTTTCTCAATGAAAGTGACTTTCAGACGGCATTCCCATTACTGCGACTGTTTAAATTATAATGGAACACGCTCCTACTTGTTTTTAGAAATGTTTATTATTTCGTGCGTTTCGCTCAGGTTTTTTGGAATTTTTGGAGGTTGGTTTTCACAAGGGCAAAATAAAAGATTGCTAAAATACCTAGATAGTAGAATAAATTAATGTCTGTTGTATAAAACTGCTTTTTTGAGTCTTAAAGATTCCTCAAAAGTTACTCATGCAATACTTTACGAATGAAAAGCCTGGTGGCTTTTCATTCGTAGTCTGCAGGGTCGAGCCCAAGCTCTTCCTTGTATGTTTTACTATTTTTGTATCTGTAATTTTAATGGTGTACATGATAAAGAGTATTCTATTCTATTCTTGAAACGGGTTCGTATTAAAACATAAACAGACAGCTCAGAAGGGTTACTATAACCAATGACCTGTTGCAAGTTCACACACCAAACGTAGAAAGGGAAAGGTCGTCTTCTTTAGTATCAGAACAGCTATACTGGGAATTGTTCTTCTGCTCCTTTATTATTATATAGTCCTAGGCGTTTCGTGTTCACGGGCACTAACGGGCAAACAAAAAGCGCGGCTGATTTGGCGTCCGCCGATAAATGACCGATATTAGGCGCAGCCGCACGTGGGTGGAGCCAGTCGAAGCGACACAATATCCGACTTATACGAGCTCAGATTACAATAATATTGGATAGATTCAAGATTACTAAAACTTTTTACTGAACTTTGTAGTTTCAGGAGCTACATGATTCAATGATTTGTGAAACTCACTGATCCTTGAATTCGTTGCTTAGCTACAGATCCACTCATACAAAATACAAACTAAACAACTCTTACTGAACTTGCAAAACCCGATGATCATTTGAATAAAAGACACACAAACACCTACCAAACCACCTATACAACCTATACCACCTATTCAATTTCCTACTTGTCATGGTTCGATAGTTTGCTCAGATTGGGTTTAGTAATTGTTGAACCAGACAAGCGTTTCGGTGGACTCAATGCAAATTAAATGTCTCATTGGATACGTTATTTCTCAAAATATATAGGTGTATGTAAGTACGTCAGTGCTCAGAACCAAACCCAATCCATCCATCAGAACATTCGAGAAAGCAATCATCGTAATTGCATCTTAAGCCTACTGACTATAGTCTAACACTCAGTATATTTAGACATGCGGGAAACTATGAGAATAAATAAATAGATACGTACTGTAGTGTTATTCTATAAAATTACCCTCAAAATTACCAAAAGCGCACTCCTTTGTATTTGTTGTAAGTATTCACAAACCGTTTGAATTTCGAAGTGATTGCTATAGAATAACCTACACGCAACTGTCAAAGTAACGTCAAATAACTTTGACAGTGGGTTTTCATCCAAGAAGCGCCACTTTTGGGGACTACATTCACTGGATACTTCGTACATTTCCAAATAGATTTCCATATTCAATCAGCTTATGTTAATGTTAATGAGTGAGGCCTCACACCGATGTGTTCCACGCCACTAAGCTATGCTACATGATGTATGGGGGGGGGGCATTCAATCGGACATCTGTATATAAATATATTAGAATTCATAATGTTGGATTGTGAGTAGAAATTAATAAAGAATGGTAATGTCTCTATTACTTTTTGGGAATTTGATTTATGGTTAACGTTTAGTTTTACAATTACCTATCAAGTGGGATTAAGAATGTTAAGTACTCTTTGTTGAGAATCAAACCTAATTATCAAATATAGCTCATCAGCAGTAGGTAGCTTATTATAAAACCATGGGAGCAATAACATTAAAATTGTTTTTTTATAGTACCTATACCTATCATTGCTCGAATATCTAAATCACGTCTAACATGATTTATTAATCGTTAAAGAGAGAATATTTTACAACGTCGTGTTAGTTGAAACGAGTCGTTTTAGAACACTAATAGCGTGAGTCTTTGTTTGCTTGCCTAAATGAAGAATACTTGTATAAAAAAAAAGATTCTAAATAAAAATTAATTCAATTCATATTTAAACCGCTGTAAGTGGCACCACACCTTGAGGAGCTCGTGGTTAAATAATAACAGCCGCTCGGGTCAATCGTTAGGTTAATCCGTGCTTGCCTAGGTTGGTCTGTGGATGGGTGACCACCCATTACATACCGAGTTTCCTCCGTGCCTCGGAAAGCACGTTAAGCAGTTGGTCCCGGCTGTCATTTGTGATCTTTGACAGTCGTTACAGGTAGTCAGTGCCCTAAAAAGTCTGACAACCAGTCTGACCAAGGGGTATCGTATTACCCAGTACTAACTGGGTTGTGGAAGTCAGACAGGCAGTCGCTCCATGTAAAATACTGGTATTCAGCTGCATCCGGTTAGACTGGACGCCGACCCCAATAAAACTTGGGAAAAGGCTAGGCAGATGAAGTGGCACCACACCTTACATGTGCAAGTCACCCTCCCTGAGGGATGTTAGTGAAATGGAATTCATCGTCCGTTTACACGCTGATAGAAAACGTGGCCTCGACCGATGTGTTTACTCGCACCACCAGCCGCAACCCTGCGAGCTGCGACCGACTATCACATAGGGCACGGCCTTGTGGGCTCCCACAGGAGTGGCGGTGGTGAAAGTGAAGGTTTATGCGATTTTGTTTTAGACCTTTGAGGTTCTTATTCAACTTAATTATTTTACAAAGGAGGATAACTTACGATCTTATGATCGCGCTTATATTCTCCGAAAAGTTAGGTAGAGTTATACCGTAAAGGTAGAGGTGTGCAATACCCACATAGTAATTGGGATGATCTTATTGCCATCAACCAATCATGAAAACTGACATTAGAAAATACTTCTTAATTTTATATTCAAACAGTGCTTCTGTTTGAATATCATGATGGAGCAGAAAAAATCAATGATATTTTGAAAAGTCTAGGATGATTTCGAAATAGAGTTCTTCAGAAAATGGGTATTTTGCCAGTGAAGCGTCCTAACCGGTTTAGTGACCGTAAAAATAATTTGCTTGTCTTTGGTGAAACGGGTGCCGAAAATGACGAAAATCTTTTAAGTAAAACTCAAATACAAGTCAACACAACAACATAAATCAAATTGGTTGCTCTTTCGTCTGTGGATTTGGTTGTAGCTTATTTAATTATGTAAATAAAACGGATTTTGTAGACTAAAGGTTTGCCTAGTATTTTGTTTAAAAGGTAAAATAACCGTGAAATTACGCCAGCTTTCATTTGTAGCTCTTTGCTGCCCATACCATTATCCAACATACAATTTAGATACGCAGTTTTAGAGGCTAAACATTAACAAAACGCCCATTCAAAGATAAGGTTGGGCCCTAATTTAATAAAAGCGTACAATTGCGTGTTTGTGTCCAATAATTAGTGAAAAAGTACGCCGCGTACTGTGCGTAGTGCAGACAAAGTCGGCGTATCGCGGGTCGCGGCCGCGGACAGAACGGCGGGAACTCACGCGACTCATAAATATACTGAGCAAGATATACATCTGCAGCTGCTGAACTACTAATTGTATTAAATGTTTCGTACACAAATATTGTTCTGAAGGTTAGTTGTGGAAAATTCAAAATTCTGGATGCTTACCTACGATTTTTTAGTAGTAGTATTAGTAAGACTCTTGTCCCATCTAACGGAACGTACCTACATGTAATCCCATGCTGATTTCTCTGATGCACAATGAACAATGAGCGCTCCGACCGCCAGTGTTGCCAGATGGGATCTGAAGAAATCAGTAGAAAAATTAAAGTTTTAGCAGTAGATCGAAGGAAAAATCTGTAGATTAAAAAAGTCATACCCACAGAGGTAAAAAGGAATTGAGCTTGAATAGGGTACATGACAAAAAAATCTAATTAGTCTGTCAGATAGATTTTCAAAAAATATTGGACACGTATTTTTTCTTTTTCCACGTAAACTTAAAATGAAGACGATACATTGCGTCGAAAACTCGTGTAACGTCATAATTGAGTACATTTTTTACTCAAATGTGACGTCACAGGCCAAACTCATGAGCTTTGACACGTTTTATCTTCGACAATTTTTATTAATTTTATAAAACAAAGAACACGTATCCAATATTTTTAGATACTTACTACGGTTGTTGAGCAAATGTCATGTTATCTAGGCCTATAAGCCAGATGACACGACACTTCGTCAATACCTAGATGATACGATCTGATTTGAAAAAAGCAGGTAGATTTCCAAACAAGGCAGTAGATCAGTAGATTTTTTTTTAAATCAGGTAGATCTACTGCTAAATCAGTAGATCTGGCATCACTGCCGACCGCAGACCATCATATTTGACGACATCTGGAATTAATGGACTTTCAGAAATGAACGCATAAGATTGTCTTTTCTGCGGAGGTTGTCAAATACCAAGATAGTTAGATAATTTAGATGCTCACTAGGTTCTCCTGCGGTTATAACTAGACCTCATATGGTCCCAACACATCCAAACTTAATCCAACTTTGGCAATAATGTAGGAATACATTACCTCTAACATTAAATATGAGGAAAATTTGAATTCAAAATGTTCTTCCAGCTCCCAGCTAGAGCATCACGATAACCGGCTCGCATAATTCACATTTGGTACAAAACTATTATGTTCAGGACTTTATGATTTAATAGGGGAAACTAAAATTGTTTCAAAACTAGCGTTTGTGACATAAAAGGCTAACGTTAGGTAAAATCTAGAAAATTAATTATGCAATAAAATGCTGAAAATATTGGGGCAAATGAAATAAATTCAGTCGCGTTCGGACGATAAAAACAGGCATTATAAAGATAAAGAAAATAATTGCCTCGAACAGTCGTTAATTGTGCGACGATCGTAAAAATGCTAAAACTGGGCAAAACCTTGTTAGGGTTTGTCCGCAGTAAGGTAGAGTTTTGTTTATGAACCTTCGACTTCAATGAAAGTAATTAAATCAGAAATCTGAACATGAGAAAAAGCATGTCCTTAGAACAAAAGTTTACGTTTCTCCCAGCCATGACGACAGTAATAGATCTGAATGGATAGTCTGATGCGACTGGTGACTGATTTATTTCAGGATTAATTGCATGAGGGGCGGTACATTATACTGAAGATAATAATAGCATAAATCTAGGTTCTTCTTTCTTTTTAGTGTCTTGTTTGTTCACATTTGTATTCAGTGCCACCCACAGAGAGATACATGAATGTATGTACTTGATTTGTGTTATTTCTTGTGATAGCTTTTGTCATTATTGACATAATATGTCTAAAGCAACAACCTCCCAATGCCTTAACCCTGGTGTAGGCGAATCATAACAAGTCATTGTCTGTGGGTTACGCAACGGTTGCGTGTCTGCTCGGGACGCACGAAACGCACCACTATCGTCTATCACAGACCTTATAGCTGGAATTTCTTCAAATTCACATAAAATTGCCTTGAATTCGTTTCACAAAATTAAAGTACGCGGTTTAGCTTCATAATTTGTTCAAAAGTTTTGATGGCCTTGAGACAACATTTTCTTGCTTCAAAGATAATAATGACTACCAAATGTTTCAAAATTACCATAGAACAGAAATGAAATTATGTTATGAAACTCAAATTTCGTCCGTTGTCTGGCGACTTGATGATTAATGAGGCCACAACAAATGATCAGAATGTTCGCTCTCGCTCGATTAACTCAAAACGAAAACATTCAACAGCTGGTAAAGCAATCACAATTTATATTCCCCTACAAACAAGTAATATAATGATAAGGGGTGATCTAATATTATTGAGGTTTCACCACACATTAGTGTAGGCAGAGGGAGAGGGGACGATGCATGCTCATCGGTTGTAATGTGATCATCGTTCGTACGGTTTATTACTGTTACGGTAAAAAAAAGGGCTTTGCTGTAATTTTATTATAGATGTGTTATGGGGGCTCTAATTTGATGAAGAATATTATATTGATATTCGTTTAATAAATATAAATACTGATGTCGAAAGATAAAGAAATTAAAGTTGCAATGAAATTGTGTTTATTCAACTGCATTTTGTACCTTATTAATCTCGTAATTTTCAAAACGGTCAGTATGATAATTACGATTGGTACATTTTTCTTTTTCCTAGAAATAAGGAAATGAGGCTTGAAGAGTGTCATAATAGTATCTTAACGATTACGGGTTATAAGAGGTAATAGGTACTTATACAGAAACGTCTGTAGTCCTATCATAAATGAAAACTTGAACCATTCCTGACTGCTCTCACTTAACAATTCTTTCATTCGCATTCTTTCGAACATTATTGTCGTCCTGAACCCCTCCAATTCCCTTCACCGGCGCGCCTCCATGCCTATTTGATTCGCCATAAACCGAGTCCACACGACGTGCTGCACGTCTCCACTAAACTTTTACGTGTGAGCATTTACGGAAATGCACGAACCTTCCGCTGTATCGGCTGAATATTTTATATGAACGTGTGTTAGGGCAGCAAACAGGTGTAGGAGAGATACTTTGGTAATTGGGAAAGTTTTCATTCTATCTTCCGTGTGCAATTTCATCATTATCTTTTGAAACTTCAGCCTAACTTACGTCAATCTAATAAAGTGTAAATTAAAGAATATGCACCCCATTGTTTGTTTGGAGTTTTAATCACAGAACAGAACGCTGATATTGCCTCGCAAAATTAAATTTTTTGTTTGTTTTGTACTTTTAGTTTTAACAACGAAAATTGAGCTATGAATAAAAGGTATTCATATTTGAAAATCATGTAGATTGTTTGGAAGAATGGAATACGTTTGCGAGTAAAGCACTTAACTTTAACACATTCATTGAGGATGAAGCTTTGAAACGAAACTTAGTAACTCTGATGTATACAATTGATTTATTTTATAATGTTCAACACATTCAAAACAGGCATGAAATAAATTAATTAATTTTCCGTAATGACAACATCGTCCATTAGATTGCCTCTATTTGAATCCGTGTCACTGCAACATAAAGACACAGAAACACTAATCACACCTTCACGGAGTCGTTTGTGAAGTGTGTTGTTCCCGCGGGCCGGCTAACTGTTCTAGTTGGGTGGCCTGAGAGCCTGAGTGCCGGTGCCTGACATTTTGTTAGGCGCCAGTGTGTTTGTTTTGTTTGCTGCTCGAATTGGGTCAGTGTGATCTCTGGGATGTGTTGGGCTGGTTAGAGACTAAAGTTGTGCCTTGGAATATATTTGTTACAACACAACATAACATCACTCTTCAACCTAATCCCGGAAGGGTTAAGCAGAAGTGCACCAAACAGTACACACGCATTTTGTCGGTTATGTTTAGGGCCCATGTATTATGGAGAGAGCCTATTGTCATCAACCGGGAAAGGAATCCCTGAAGGAAAAACCTAATAACACTACCAAACCTGGGAATCGTACCCATGACCTTATTTTTAGCAGTCAGAGCAGCGGTGACCCAGTGGTGGCGGCCCCGACTTACGAATAATAAGTCGCGGGTTCGAACCCAGACAGGCGAATTACTTTTTGTAATTTATTTCATCACCACTGCTCTCAAAACGGTGAAGAAAAACATCGTGAGGAAACCGGCCATGTCCTAGAACCAAAAATTCGAAGACATGTGCCATCTACCAATCCGCACTGGGCCCGCATGGTGTTTTATAGCCCATACGCAAAATACGTGCTTTGACGTGAAGTTGCGGACACCAGCTCGGTATACAATACAAATACAATGCTTAGCAGTCGCGCTCACTAGACCAATGAAGCTGCGAGGAAAAGGAATGTATTTAAACATACTTCGAAATTAAAATCGGGTAGTTACCTACTACAATGATAAGATGCCTATAATTTCGCTGAACGTACGGAGAAAAAAATGCACTTTTAAATGACGACAGATTCTACTCCTAACACTTAATTACTCGTCTTATTTCCTTTTTTGTCGTTAATCTTAAATTAGTTGCGTCCTCGGATCGCGTTTTGTGACTCTCGAGTGGTTTCATTGAATTGCAATTTAGCTCCATAAAACCCCCAATTACACTATTATGTTCCAACTGGGACTTCAAAGAAGGATAAGTATCCTAAGTTTGTTTTTACAGTTTGATTGTGTTTTGCAAGGTATAGTGTTGGTCTGTCACACACCACACCCTCGATGACCATCCTAATATGAACAAGCATTTCTGATACAAGTTGTAGAATTAAGAATTTTAATGTAAAGTACTTGTCCTTATTGATGCTTATAGTCCCGATCCAAAGTAACTTCAATGAAACCTGAAGCAACAGAGCAACAATAGAAGAACATAAATTAATTAGTACAACTTCTACAATAATTGTCGAATTGTTGAGTGAGTTACTGGAGACTGTGGCTTATTAAATTAATTAAGATTTAAACGTCTTTGTTCTACTAGCACAATGACGGAACCTGAGGGTTGGTTCACATTTGCCATGGTGCAAAAAAATGGCTTTAATAATAATTTAACTGTGATCTATGACTATGCCGCGCCTAACACATAGGAGGCGGCGTACATATGTCGCTGGCCGGTGCTGCGGCACACCATGTTTTTGTCTGCCACTTCGTAGGATAATTTTCTCATGTCGTGATATAATATATTATTTACATTTTCGTGTGATAAAATTATTTAAATAAAAATATCAGCACCTTCCATATGTAATGAGTTAGGCACTTTATCACCTAACTCACTACACACATATTGAGAGGCCCGCCATTCGCGCCTTTAACTATTTAGTACTTACTGTGGTTTAAGTGTGGGATCATAGGTACTGTCATATGTTTATGTTCAGGGTACAGGTGTACCTACTTGCAGATGTGGATACACCTTACCTTTGGCAATATACTATTACTTAGATCATGTGCTGATACTAAACAGTATAAGCATTATCCAGCTTATAACGTTCTCACTGCTGAGATACAAGCTGTGAGAACGTGTGTGTGTGTGTGTGTGCACTGTGAGGGAGTGGGTCATAATCTACTACGCGGGCCCAGTCCGGGTTGATAGATGTCACATCTCTTCGTGTATATTCACCGTAACGAGAAATAACAATATTGCAATCCGTATTCTAAAACAGTTGTTTTAACGACAACGTTCTCATACAAACAAACAGATAAATCCCAATCAACATAATTTAATTGAAACCTTCTTCAAGTAAACAGTTTTACGTGAACACATGAACGTTAGCTCCGGGGGCGGCAAGGGGACGGATACCGCAGTCACAACATGGCTTATTTGTGGCATCGGCAGGATGCGTGGCGTCACGCGAACAAACACACAGCTATTAACATTCGCCACAGACATATTATTAGGAGAGTATAGTCTTATAATATTGTACTGTCTGAGTTTATCTTGAACATCACCGACATCGGTGTAGTAAAATATGCGAGATAATCATTGCTCAGGACTTTTCTGCATGAAAAGAAGTCTTCGTGCCTTGCAGCGCAAAAATAAGAGGCTGCTAGTACATATATTTTGGAATATTTCTAATTCTATCCCAGATGTTTATAGACGCCCTTGAACGGTGCACGCATTAACAACAATGTAGTCTGGCATACGATTTGGTAATGTTATCAAGTTCAAAGTGTGGTTGGGTAATATATTTCCGACAGTCTATATCATAGCAGTAGTTATTTGGAAGACTAGTAACATTGTTGTTCATTGTAGTAAAGCTAAGGTACCCCTACTCTTTCTTCGACTAAAATTTTGAAGCAAAGTTGTTGAGTTTTTCTAAACCGTTAAATCACTTTACACTATTTAGAACTTTAAAAGATAGCTCCTATGAACCTTTTAAAATAATTTAGATAAAAGTGATAGTCAAAAACAGTCTCTATTGTTTTAAAATAGATTTATGGGAGTTGGTAATTATGACGCAAATGTAACGGTATGTTACATTATCGAGGAATGTTTTTCAAAGGGACACAAAGTTATTTTTCATCCCATCTATTCGAAAAGGACGACTTGGTTCGCCTTTAAGTGCACCCAAAGGTGGTGTTTTCTATAAGAAACTTTTAGCGGGCAGTAATGAGTTTTTAATCCTCTTTATAGATGTTCCAAATTCAAAAAGTGCGCCGCAATTTTTGAATTTGGAACATCTTAGTGTTCAGCGCCGAAAGAAATCGAACGCAAATATTGTTTGAATAAAGACTGGCTGGTACGACGACCCAGTCGCGCCGCCGCCGCGCCGGCCGCCGCGCTGACTGAATAAAAAAAAGAAATCAAATTAAAAACGCGCGAACTACAGACCGCGTTTTCGTCAATTTTCATGAATTGTTAGAAATTCATGGTTTTGTTTTGAAAAATGAGTTCTTCAAGTGACAGTGAATAAAAAACACAATAAAGTGAAAAATAAGTTTAGATCTTCAGAAGTCGGTGACCTTTGTTTGATTCATTTAGTTTTTTTTGTCACCGACTTCTGAAGCTAAAGTTATTTTTAACGTTTTTGTGTTTTGTGAAGTCGGTTTTATTTTTTGCAAAAAAGTTTTTTTATTTTTCCATTTTTAGTTGTAATATCCTATGCAAATATTAGATATGCATTTATTTTACATGTTGAAATTAGACCACACGACTGAAGTAAAAATGTTCATAAAATGAAAACTACTGGGCCAAACTATGTTACATTTTTATAGGACCAAATGGCAACTATTCCGCATCAAACTAAAGAATAATCACGTCAATCGGCTCATAAATATCAGCGTAATCGGTGTAAATATATAAAAAAAACAGTCGAATTACCTCCTCCTTTTTGAAGTCGGTTAAAATTATGAGGCGCCTTTTATTTTCTCATAGTGGGTGATGAAAAGTAGAGTGTATCACTCGGGCGCAAAATATATTTTTGGCTCGGGCGACGTACTTTGAATCCCTCGCTACGTTCAGGATTTTATTAAAGAATCCCTCGCTACGCTCGGGATTCTACTCTAGAATCCCTCACTTCGCTCTGGATTCAAAAAAGCGCCCTCGCCGTAAAAATATTATTTTGCTCCCTTATGATACAATCTACTATTATTTTACAGTAATGGAAATAGTGACATAATAATAATGTTTCGAATAACGATGTTGGTGTAGTGTTTTGATCAGAAAACATTACGTTTAAGAGCTACATAGTTTAAAAAAAAAAAATTACGCTCTAGTAAGCTATAACTTACTGGCAGTTTTCGACTTTGTCTTAACGGATTCTTACTGATCTTGATTTTGAGTTTAAGTATTTATTGTAAATTATGAAAAGGGGGAAACCACTCTTTACGTAACTATAAATTTTAATAAAAATATTATTTTCAATGTATTCTACACAGAGCAGACTGCTGCATTTAAGGGCATATAAATTATACGTATGCATTTACTATATATGTAATAGTCTGCTAACTGCGCGTTACCATTCAGATGCGGTATGAATAATAGCGGTAATGCGCGATAATGCCTGGTAATATGCGGTAATGCGCGGTAACGTGCCGTAATGTCGCGGTGAAAGACACCGATAATATTGTAGCGATATGACCATGTCACAAGAATATACCGAAGGACCGCTGACAGTGATTTAGGAGGAGCTTGGTGAATGCGAGCTTACAGGAATCTGTGGAATATCAGCTTTAGCTAAACACAATAGACTCTTGGTAATTATGATCATAAAGACAAAAATGATGTTGTTGGCAAAATCATCCACATATTTATTACGCTTTACCAATGTTAGTACAATCCTGCTCGGTGGTCATAAGAGTGCTGGTCTAAGCTGACGGACAAATCGTATCTTGGAGAACTCCATTGTAAATTGCACGGTGCTGATCAACAACTCGCTTTCTTTCAATAAAAGTTACGGAACAGCCCATCTGTAGGCCTATTACGTATCTTTCTGATATCCAGTGACTATCAAGCTTCAGTTGTACACCGAACTTTGATGACAACCGAGAATGTCATAATATTGGTTTTACGTATCGCACTGAGTGGATATCACTTTACGGTGACTAACAGCCGGGGTACGACGTAACGTCTTTCACGAAACCCACTTCAAACTCAGTTGCCATCAATTTGTTGTCCTCTATGCTTACATAATCGAAATAATATAAGTATCGATACGAAAACGTCTGTCAAAATGAGATACGGTGACTATCAGCCACAATGACAACCAATAACGTCATATTTGATCGCGACTATGTATGTATACATAATACGAAACTAACCTTTTGACAGTTAATTGATGGATACTGAGCCCAGTTACTATAATTTCTAGCTGTCAACAGCGATACGTAATACCCCTACTGGTACATACAAACTGCAGACTAGTCGCGGATACCGGCCACTGGTGCCGATTCCCTTGTTTACAAACTAAACTAAATTTAAGTTCAGTGCATCTTTTTCTTTCTATTTCATTAAGAAAAGGACAGAAGATAAATTTTAGTTATGTTCTGTCAAATTAATCAGCGCCATACAAGTTTTAGACGCGATTAAAAAGTTGACTACTTAAGTTACATCAAATTACGTCAGGTGCTAACTAATTTGACAGGATTAAACTAATATTTATCTTCTGTCCTTTTCATAATGAAATAGAAAGAAAAAGATGCATTCAACTTAAATTTAGTTTAGTTTGTGAACAAGGGAATCGGCACCACTTACTAACTCTTAATAAAAACTGTGTGTGCGGATGATTGTCCTGCTGGGTTCGGATCCGTCTCCATAACTTATCAATAGTGGCTTCTGTCAAGCCACTATTGATAAGTTTTCAGAGCTGAATTAATAGAACTAAATTGTTTACTGTAGATACCTCTTAACAATATTAAAGTTAAGTTTCCCTAACCAGCTATGACTTTGTGAATTGTAAGGAGTGGACCTGCTTTAAAGTTTTACTTCTTTTTGTGATCTAACTGCATTCTAGTCGTGGAATGCGGTTATATCAAGCAGTAATCAAGTCGAAATATTGAAAACCCATTGTATTAAGTTATTATCGGTGAATGTCCTTCATCCAACGGCCTTTTGAGACTGTCAGCACTTTGAAATGTATTGCTAGTATCAGTAATCGTAGTGAACCAGTTTATATTGCTCTGAAGGTAGCATTCCGTAGTAAAGATTGGGTAACATAAGTAGTAAAATATTTAGCAAGTGGCACAATTTTCGCGAACAATGTTAACCGATTAAGAACAGGTTTTAAATTATAAAGGATTAATAGCTGAGATGTAATTCCTGCGTGCAATATTTAATTTGTCGTACAAAATATTTTTATTTATTAATTTATTAGCTAAATGTTTCATATTCTGGTATTGTTAATCAATCATGCGAAATAAGCGGTAGACCAGTAACATTAGTACTGTATAAATCTCCAACTTTAAACTACTAAAATAATAAACTTAATTTTATTACACTTACACTTTACTCAACTTTGTCATCAGATCCAACCCTTTAAAACCACCACACCTCGCGGCAGTTCTCATACGCAGATTGGTGTTAATCCTTTTACGTGCACCACAGATAGATCTGGCATAATGACGTTCCTGTGTTGTTTCAGAGCAAGGAGCTAAGCGGGAGCGACTGCGGCATGGGCGTGCACGTGCCCGACACGTTGCCTGGCCTCAAGCACCACTACTGTAGCGACAGGTATGAGCAACTTATCCTAAAACGTATAAATAAACTTCTTAGCTTATCGATGACAAAGATATAATGTTTGACTCGAATTTTGCTACGCGAATCAAGCTCTGTGATGCAGTCGGCGCAAGGTGGAAAATGGGTGTTCTTTGACTTTTCCTTGGCAATTTCCTTTACAGTAACGCGGACAGGTCCTAGGTCTCGATAAAGAATTTGGAACCCTCCATATTTTAAATATTGGCGGTTTTTTTTGCATTGAATAATTAGATGGTTGAGTTGAATGGTGCTGATCCATGCGTCATGTTCGTGAACGGGCGCTCTCAGTTGTGTGTGACTGATCATCTCTTAGTTGCCATGTCTTATTTGAATTAATTATTTTGGTTTTTAAATTGTATTTTTTTTTGGTGTTTTTACTGTGGACACTTTTAACGTGCACATCTTGCTACATTGTTCTCACATAATATACCATCTCAACATGAATGATGTAACTAAGCTTTTGTAACAATATTCTGCTTTAAAAGAGTGTCCATGGAGTTTCTTGCCCGTTCTTCTCCATAGATATCTACGCTAGGGAATGGGCAATTACAGTACTTTCACAGTTTTTAAGTCTTGTGACTGGGACTGTAGCTACATTTAATTTTCATCTTTGTTTCGACAATTCAAAAGTGCCTGTAACTGGCTTACTTGAAATAAATGCTTTGATTTTGATTTTGATGAGAAATAAAGAAACGCTGGACGTTATTGGGCAGTTTGTTTCACAGAAGGTCTCATCTTTCCTTCATAGTAGCTTTTTTCTGCCAAAATCCGATTTCCAGGTGTTCAAGTGATTTACTAAAATTGGACGCACATAATAAAATATATGGTTCAATCTAAAATATTCGGAGCACCTGCGATTTTCGACGGTATGACCTAAATTGGTATTGCAGTAACATATTTCGTGAGTTTCTATGCAATACGGATTACTGCGTCGTTCATGCAGTGCTGTGTCGTGTAATATTGTATGAGCCCGTATGCAGCGCGCTGTAAAAGTTCCAGTTAAGTAGTTTCAATTTGTAAAACGACCTCTGTACTTAAAGTTAGGTTTCTTCATATTTTTATAAAACTTACATT
Organism: Xestia xanthographa; assembly: GCA_905147715.2. Classification (NCBI taxonomy): domain Eukaryota; kingdom Metazoa; phylum Arthropoda; class Insecta; order Lepidoptera; family Noctuidae; genus Xestia; species Xestia xanthographa. Next base: position 30,580,060 of record LR990653.1, on the reverse strand, counting down.
GGTTAGGTAAGTGGTAAGTAAACCTATTAAGATGATGGACAAATTTAGCAAGAGGACTGTTGGAAGTCCTCGTAGAAATACGTAATACTTTGAAAGTGATTGTCACTTTTCCAGTCCTAACTTTCTTGTACCAACAGCTTATCACAAATTCTTCTACAATATTCCAGGTCGCCAGCGAAATGCAATATAATGGGCGTGTCGAAGCTAGTGAACGAGCCGAGCCCGAGCAGCTCGGAGGAGTCGAACTCGCCGACGGAGATCAACTGCTACCGGCGCCTGGGCGAGCGGCCGCCGCTCATGAAGCGGCTGGCCATGGGGCTCAGCGGCGCGCTGCTGCAGCCCTCCGACGACGACTCCACGCCGCTCGTCGCAGATACACCCACCACGTAAGTGTTAAGGGGATTATGATTGCACTGATCTTGGGAAGGTGGTCAATAATGGTGCTAGTTAGTTAAGTTTTGTTTACAGTATTTCTAATGCTCTCAATGAGAATGGTTATTAACTTTCTAACATTATTTGAGAAACCAATGATCATCATGATGTGTATTTTTTTTTTAGCTAATGGTTCTACCTTTAGCTTCTACTTTTACCTCAAAATGATTAGTCATTTGCTATTGGTTCACCATAGTGTTGCGTAATGTGTTTTATCTACACCCATGCTATAAATCCTCTATAAAAGTATCTGAAACAGTTAGCTTATGGCCAACATTAAAACAGCCAGTGTCATTATAACCATTATAACACCCAAACGGGTGTTATAATGTTGTACTGAATTTCATTATGCAACTCATTTTAAAAAAAGAACATTGTCTAGCACGTGCGATTCACTACCAAAGCACCGTAATTTTAAAAAAAACTTATAGGTTAATTCGAATTCACGTCGTATCCCGCCATTTTTGTTCGATATTTGGATTTGTATTGCATTATGTACTTTTTTGTTTACAAAAATGAGTGATACAAGCTATGTGAATTTTAATAATTGTACAATCTAAAATGTAAATAATTATATTATTACCTATACATGGTTTGTTTGTATTAAATACTCAGCAATTAAACTTTTCATGAATTTACATAGACTTCTTACAACACTGCAACACCCTATGGTTTCAGCACCTTTTATGGAGGATTCATATCATGGATGTAGATAAAGTCTTGTATGCAACTGTACATAATTAGGTATTAAAACACTCATGTGATACTATTATCACACTCGGCTTCGCCTCGTGTGATAAACACACATTCGTGTTTTAATACCCCTCACTATACAACAGTTGCATAAATAACTATTATTCCATTACCTTATGAATCTTTGAATAAGGACGAACGAACACCAACGCAAGAAAAGATGGACTACTGTCCACTTCAAATGATTTGTGTCGGAAGACCAGCAGAGGGACCTTTATATTGCTATTCTTTCTGCCTATATAATATGTCATTGGCCAAGGAATGTTCTGTTCTTATTTTGGCTGTACCTACAACACAAATTCTTCTCTCCTTGCAGCCCCACGAACCTGCCGCTTTGCATGAACGGGGGCTACATCAACGAGGCGTCGGAGGCGGAGGCGCGCACGCGGGAGAGCAACCGCGAGCCGCCCGCCGTGCCCGCCGCGCCGCGCCGCACTGAGCACCTCATGCATTCAGACCTTGATGTGGACTTCAGGAGGTGTAACAATATGAAGAATAGGTAAGTGCTTCAGATCTCTTCCCTACTTTTTTGGTAGATCCTAAGTATCTTGGTATTTCTAGTCTGAACCAGAGGAAGATGGACTAAAAATGATGATAGCATTTTTAAACAAAAAAAATCAGCAATGGCATTAGCTTTGAGGTTTCCGACGCGGTATAGCCTAGTTATGAGCATGGTTCAAAACATATGACACCCGCTGATGTTTTCTATTAAAGAAAATTGCGAATATCAAAACTGTGAAATCTCTGTTCAATCTATTAGAACTGATCTAAATGGCGGAACGTGAACGGGTGCTTCTAGAAGAAATCCATTTAAAAGTGAAACCGTTCACTTCAAGTTTCTTTTGTTTTAAATCATTATTCTAATCTCAAATAACATCTACCTCAGAACTTTAAACTTTTGGAAATCGAATTATCACGGAATATTCTTTGAATAAAGAAAATAATACAGCATCATAAATTCCCAATTGACACCTCAGTCCAGAAAACTTTTTAAGTTGCACAAAAGGCTTTATAAAATCTAGTCCACGGATTTAAAATATTCCGTAACGAGAGCCGCAGGACTGGGGTCCATTCTATTTACTTTTTGCTTTGAAAAAAGTTCTATATTAAATTACCGCGATGATAGCGGCTTAATGGAAACTGGGTCACGACTTTTCATTCTTGTGAATGGTTCCCAACAATATTTTACTTTAATACTTTTAAGCTTAGAGAACGGAGCAAATGACGTCACAACTTTTGTTGAATGAAAATTATGAACGCGTATTTGAGAAAAAGCTTTACGAGTGTTTGGAGTTTTGGTTACGATTGTGCTGGAAGGTCGTTACATTTGAATGTTTTATTCGTGTAATGAATCCGTAAATCTATTTATTTTCAGTTAATAGCTTTTTTTCATAATAAAGATTGCTGTAGGTCATACAGATTAAGTTGCTGAGTGATCTGCAATTTGGAGGTTCCTTGGATCCATCCAAGGAACCTCCAAATTTGCATTTTGCAATTTTGCATTGCATTTAGAAGGGTCCACCCTTCTAAATGCAATGGTTTATGTTAGTTCCTGTTAGATGGTATTTCCATTTACGTGTTTTATACGTAACATAATTATGTCTATTCAACTCTCAAATAAATTACTGACTTTCCAGTGAGTCAGCAGCGTGTAGTCGCACGACATCATCGTCGTCGGGCGCGTCATCGTGCGGCGTCGTGCCCGGCAACAACAACGTGCCGCGCGCCGAGCCAGAACTGAGGCAAGCGCCCTGGTTCCAGCACGGCATCCCTAGAGAAGTAAGTTGACGAATATTACTTACAACTTGGGAGTACTAGAAACCTAGGATATACTAACAAGGATCGGTTTGAAAGAGCATGCGCCTGAGCATTCGCATGCAATGAGGGTTGATTTGTTTTTAATGCTCTGAATGACATCAAAATTCCATATTTGTGTTCATCATGGTATTCATTTCCATGTCCATATTGCAGATAGCACTCGAAGTGCTAAGTTCGCAGCCGGTGGGTGCGTTCCTGGTGCGCGGTAGCACGACGCAGACTGGCTGCTTCGCGCTGTCCGTGCGCGTACCGCGGGACTTCACGCCTGCCGGCATCGCGCACTACCTCATACTGCGCACGCCCAAAGGGTATAAGATTAAGGTTGGTGTTCTATGAAACCCAAATCTATAGGTACTAATTTCCCTATAAGTTCGTAAAGTGGATAGACGTCAGAATCAACCGTCGATATGTGTCTCTCTGGTCCAGGGTTTCACAAAAGAGTTCACGTCCCTGTGCGCGCTGGTGACGCACCACAGCGTGATGCCGGAGCTGCTGCCGGTGCCGCTGCGGCTGGCGCGCGCGGCGCGGGCGGGCGCGCGGCGCGACCACGCCGACCTGGACGCGCTGCACGCGCGCCCGCCGCTGCCCACCGACAACGCGCGCCACACGCCGCACCACAACCCGCATCCACACCCGCAGCACCATCAGCACCACTTTCTAGCGCAACTCGATGTTTAGACCACTGTTTAGTCGTTATGCTGTGTCTACGTCTTGTGACAATACTTCAAACGTGTACACTGAAATACTTAAAGCAAGTTTCACAAATGAAACTGTCCGCGACTACGTTCAAGATGGAATACTGACACTGACAGCTCTTGGACGTGGATTAGACGCGCTGATCGCGTTCAGTTTCATTGTTAAACTAGCTCTTAATGTGGTTAGGGGTCGTGGGCGGGTGGCTAATCGCAAGAAGACGAAGACAAGAACCAATCGCTGTGAGACCTTTTAGTTTTTATCAAGTTGTGACCGGTCCATCGAAATGTCACTTAATCGCAACTGTTGCCGTGATAGATCTGCACTGTGATTCTATGAAATCTGTCTTTTTCGATGTCACTTCTGTTTCTACATTTAAAACAAAGTTTTAATACTGACATTAGCAAGTGGAACGGAACCAGAAGTGAATTCGATGGAGGTTATAGATTAGAAAACTAAAACTCATGAGTGTTTGTTGCGAGCTGTTACGTGTGTGTGCCTAATATCGACGAACATGCGTTTAACTGCAGTTGAATTAATTTTACCTACGACCTTAATTTTTTTCAAAAGAATTGTTTTTATGATTGCCATACTATTCAGTCATGCGTTACTCTGTGTTTCAAGTTTTATACTGGCAAATTGATGAATTGTTAAAAAATCACTTACTAACTCATTAAAGAAAATGTATCCCTGCCTCTTGTGTTTCACTGTTAGCTCAATTATGACAATTTATGTGAAAAGACGAAAATAAAGTAAGCGGTTAAACGCACATGGATTTAATACCGCAATTACAATTTCTCACTTCAATAAAACTTTACAATAATATCTTTGCATTAAAAATAACTATTCACTGTTATATAAAACATAAATAATCAAAAATAAAAAGATTTCTATATCATTGAGTAAAGAAGAATATCTAAAATAGTCATGTATAAGGAGTCATTAAATTATTGTATGTTGTCTAGTATCTGTTGGTAAGTTCTCTTTTGTAAGAATAATGTGATAAATATCAATCTTAGGGTGTGTACGCAAATGTAAAAAAATATATTTGTAAAAATAAAAATGTGTATATGGATTGTAATTATTAGAAGATTTGTGTCATAATCATAGTTTATACGATAGTTATAGCGAAGGGAAACGCGCATGGTTTGAGTTCAGCGACGACATCAATAGTCTGCTTACAGATGAGCTGGTTTATTTAAACAGACGGCCTATAATGAGCGTAAACAATTATTGTTCACGCTTCATTGACTAGAAAGCTGCTGCACCTAGAATTCCATCGAACAGCCTGGCTTCTCCGTAGTTAGCTGCTACGTAGGACGTGAATGGCGAGGTTTATGGTTAGAGTATGTTCTTTACATGATCATGTGGTTGTTGCATTCGTGCTGCGGAACACCTTTTATCGAGCTTAGTGGGGTTTTGTTCAGGTCATAAACATTATTTATTCTCAGATAATATATCAAAGTCACATCTAGATGAAGCCGATGTTTGGCCTTTAGTCACTACTCAACCGGCCAGTCCTTGCCCCTACTCTTGTGAACAGAACATTGATGTCGTTGAGTTTAGCTGGGTTGCGCTTTAATTGTTTTATTTGAAGTTGTGTAGGTATGGTCTAGTCTTATGAGATGTACAGTGAGTGTGTGCACGGTTTGTTTCACGAATGATACCACACATAATAATTTATAATACTAGATTGAGTAACGCGTTACAATCAAGACTGCTGTTGTTGACACGTTGGCTACATTACGTGCCTACTTTATAACATTTAAGCGTACTATTCTAGGCGAGTTTGATTTATAATCCTAATGCCTGTCTAATTTTAATAAAATAGAAGTTTTTAAAATGAAGCGCCTACTGATGTTTGCCCCGCTAATAAAAAATGTACACCAAAACTTATGTACCTATTAATAATATTTCCCTATAGGCCTACCATATAGAAAAATACACCAGAATACTCAGAAGAAACATGGAATTACCATTCAATACATTTAGACTATACGTGAATGATTAGATCTGAGCCCAACTTTACTCTACTTATTTACAAACGTTTCACAGTGATCTCACATATTTGTATGACAAATCTGTAGATCATACGCAACTAAGAGGCCACTGTAATGTTTGTAAATTAGTAGAAACAGGATCTTGTAGGTACCTTTAACTTGCCCTATGTATCGTTGGCAAAAAGTCCAAATACCTATTACTTCAAGTGGATTGGTTAGCCCACAGGGAGTTACAACTTATATTTGCTCTATTGTGCATTGCATTAGAGAATGAATACGAGTACCTATCCTTCTCAGTGACAACACGTGTCAACAACAGTCAGCCATTTGCAATAATTAAGAGTTAACATCGGAGCGACAGTGTCGCCCCCACGGTGTATATTGTAAACAAGTTGCCTTTTAGCGAGTACCTACACTACGGCTTCGCGTTTATGACGTACAGATACACAAACAAACTGAAATAAAAGTAAAACTTTAGTTAAACCAGTACGGATAAATTGAGGACCGGCTGCGGACACTGGACTCTGATAGATGCTTCAGTAAAGGTGTAGTCACCAAAGCGGACTGTATTCCGGACCAGACTATCAGTCACAGTTCGGTGTTGGCACCCGGTCCACCGTTCGATCCACCCGGTTTGGTTGTAGGTACCTTTAGAATTTGTAAAGAGGTGCCCATGTCTGGACTGTAGACACGACTGTCTACAGTTTTTCCGTACTGGTTTGCTTAACAATTTTAAATTTTACCACAGTCAGATTGAACGTTTGATAGTGCGTACGTATGTCTGTGTGTCTGACTGTCATAAAAAATGTTGATTGTTATACACTGCCTTAGTACGACGTTTGTATAAACATATTGATATCAGTAGCTTAGTCTGTTGATGTTATACTGTAACTTGCCATCTCATCAATAGTTTATTATTATAGGACGTTAGAACTCGAGATTTTTTGATATTGTAACACTGGCAATACTCATTACTATTCACTGTCTTCAAATTCTATTTATCGTCGTCTCTATTTTGTTTGTTATGGGTAATTTGGGAAGCTTTGGTAAACTTTATCTAGATCCGGATCGATATACGGTAATAACACTGTTGAAGATTCCTGAAACTGTTGAATCACATCACAGATAATATAATACTTCGCTCACATTATCAAGTAATTGTTTGCCAACGATTCTTACATTACTCATTTGTAACTAAATCCATATTAGAGCAAAGTTATAACAATTTACGTAATATCTGAATAATTACTTCAAAGCTTCACCACAGGAACATAATATGATCTGTTTTTTAATTAAATATTTATCTTCGAAATGCCGAATTTCATGTATCACTGCTTGAAAAATTAATTTGAGTCTACCTATTAACATTTTTTTTCTGTAATCTTTTTCTAGATCGTTATGTATTTCACTGTTCACAGTTCCGACACTAGATGTCACTAAGTGTCCTGTGAGCTAAGCGTCAGTTTTGTACCTAATAAGCGAATTTTATCCACCTTTACAAATGTAGTTATCTACATCAGTGAAACTAATAATTTATTTACGTATAAATAAAATAAATATCAAGAATATTACCTACATGAAATCGTTTTATTTTCTTGAACAACTTTTCACATCACCATGCAATAGACACATCCAATTTTACTATTAGCAGTTTAAAAAACCATGCAATAGACACATCCAATTTTACTATTAGCAGTTTAAAAAAGTGACCTTCCACAAAATACACTGTCTGCTGATGAGATGATGTGAGTTGATGAGATGTTTGGACTAAGGTAAGAATGCTGAAAATGTATTACACACATAAATGTAGGAAAAATAATCTTTTATTCTATCGGTGATTAGGTAATCACCGTAAGTTATGTGCTTACAAACTAGCCAATAGCGTTGGTATTAGATACCTACATAACAATAACTTGCAAATCACAGCTCCTAAAACATGACTAATACCATCTAGCGGCTGAAACAAAAGTAAAATCTTTCACGAGTTAACCGATGAAAAGCGCAATCTATCGTCAACACTTTGAACTACGGAAACTCCAAGCAATCGAAATGGTGACATTGGCTTCGGGTACAGGATTCTGGTTTACTCGTGAACAGTCTGTCTTCGTGTTCGTTACTTTCTATTCTACCCTGTATGTAGTGTTGGCACCCGCTAGTAGATGTCACTAGTGGTATCATTAACTTGAATATATTGAGAATTTTAATAACGCGTTAAATTTAAAGCCACGTGTTATATGAAAGTTCACACATGTACATTCAGGGAATCAGGATGTAAAAAATACAAAATATGCGAATTATAATTTTGATTTCATGTTTTATGATCGGCAGTGCATCGACAAGAAGTTTGATAGACTGTCAGACGACAACGGTCCATCATGACAATCTACATAGATTGAGTCGGCCCAGAACTTAGCTACGTGTTTTCATCAAAACTAGGCCATCGAACAGTTTGTTAATTGTCATCATCCTCATAAATTCATGATCAATCCTTGTTGCAGTGGTGGCCACGCACTGGTACCGCACTTGACTCACGAAGTTGCAAATCGTAGGTACGATCTAAGCGAGACGCATTACTATGTATAATTCATTTCATCATCACCACTGCTCTCAATACGGTCATGGAAAATTTTTTGAGGAAACCGGCATGCCTCACAATCAAAGATGCGAAAATAATTGTGTGGCATCTATACCACTAGACCCACGTAGTGAATTACAGCCTTTCGTAGAGAGGCGGTCTGTGTCCCAGCAGTGGGAACATTATGAGCGGATTATGCTTATTCTTATGCCTAGCTTCTAGACACCATAGTGACGGGAGCAAAAGTTACCAAACAAAGCACAATGCACAGCATGGCGCGGGCGGCCAGTCGGTGAACATCAACGTAAGTATTCCATTTGAAGAGGTTCGCTTACAGTCGGATGCGCTCGCACCTGAGGCCATGTCGACAGCGGGGATGAGAGTGATGAACATTGACGAGTTTGGTGGATCTGATGAGGAGATTTAGTTGTGAGCTGGCAATGGACAGGAAATGAAAGCCTAATTGCGATTTTTTTAAGGGGATAAGCGGCTTGTTTATGTCGTAAAAATACAAGAAAATAAATACTGATCTGCAGATCACTATTTATTTTCAGCTTAAATATGTTTGTTATATATGATGTTTTCTCCAGGGCAATTATAGTTTAGGTAGAGTCAAGGGGAACTTTTCTACAATCACAGCTTACAGCTTGATATCCGCAGTTCGTTTTATCTACAGACAGCTTGAATAATAATTGTATCATAAAATATTCAAGCAAAGAAAGATACATAATAACAGCCGAATTAATCACCGTCTTCATAATAATTCGACACCATCATTAAATTCTCTTGTTTATCTACGTTAGCTGCGGTGTCTTATTCTTATCGTTCCATAATTACGAGAATTCATAATAGCCAGTCATTATGAAGAATACTTAGCCATAAAATGGGAGTCATTACCAGTATTGGTTATTTTCATTCGAAGAAATGAAATATTGTATCAAATTATTTATGTCGAGTAATGTTAACATACTTGTTTGTTTCTCTGTAATTTTATTGAAACTACGACGAAGTAAGCTTTAATATTTTGTATCCATATTACATTTCATTTCATATTACATTTTTTTCCATTGTTCAGTATTTCTGATACAATTACTTTGCGTATTGAATGGAACTTATATTGCTTTGATATTGGCACAAAGTACCTAGTGATGCGCAAATGTTTGAGAATATCGATAGCTTTGAAGGTTGAAAAAGCTCTTCAGTATTAAGGACCAATGTAACTCTTTCATAAAATACTAAGGTTCTTTGTATGTTTAATACATTTATTAAATTTTACAAAATAGGTTCAATTTTGAAGGTTACATGAATACCGAAAAATGATCGCTTTCGTGAACCGAAATGCGAATACGAACAACATCGCTAGCTACGTGACCAGTATTAGCTTTTAAGTTTATCGCTAGAGTACAGTTATAAGTGCGAAAGCAAAGACGTGCAGTTTCGCTGTTTATGAGCCACGTACCACTCTATAAAGATTCGGCGTTGAAGTCGAACTAACCGAATAATGCCGAAGTGAACCCAAACCAAAAAGCGTTCATTCTGCTATCGGTGTAGAATTTGTATCGTTTATTATGATATGAGCTTAAGTTCAGTTTAATAATGCTTTTGCGAAGTTGAGATAATAAACGGTTGAAACATGACGCGTTTTAAAGACGATATAATTTTCTAGTCTACTTTCGAGGCAGAGATAAGCAATTACCATTTCAGGTAAACTTGATCTTTCTGCAAAATAATATGTTAATATTGATGAAAGCCTTTTCAGTTAAGTTGATCAACATAATAAAACTTCAAACAATGCAACAGCTTTTTTAATTAGTACCACAAGAAAGGGCACAAAAACGCTTGCTTGAGGATATAAATCATTTCAGACTAATTGGTCTACAAAAGCAGACCAGAAAGAACATTCAAAAGGTATGGGCAGGTTTTTGCTCCGTTGTTGAATAAAATAGGCTAATTAAAAAATATGCCAGAAATGCAAACACATCAATCGCTAGTCTAGTGGCCACACCTGGAGCGCCTTCACCTCTGAACGTTTTAAAATGTAAAACGAATGGACATTACGAGTCTTTGCTTTATTCGGGCTGAAGCTGATCGCGACCGGCGCGGGTATCAGCTAATGGGGTATTAATTCTAGTCGGTATTTATAATAACTGATCGTACATTATAGGAGTGTGGTATCGAAATGAAAAATGCAAACGAACGAACATACATGAACTTGAACAGCCATAAGATCAACGCACACTCAAGAGCACTGCAAACTGCACGGCTCAGCATAGCCTGGCTTATGTTTACTAGTAGATCACGTTCTGAGGAAAGTAAAAAATGAAGATACCGTTCAATGCTACGATGCATTGCAGTGCAAACAATCCCGAACGGCATGATTTGAAGCGATATTCACAGTGTCACTCACCACTGAAAGCTGTCAGTCTCACCACAGCTATGGAATATTTGACTCTCGAACACGGTAGGTAAAGATTTGCTGATCGCCTTTAGTTAAGTCGCCACAAAAGTCGCCCACAGTTCTATTTCCTAATAAACTCAAGAAAAAGTTTTGTTCCACAAGGAAGTACGTAGCACTGCCTGAAGCCACGTAATAGAGCCATTTTAAAAGCGCTGTAAGTACGCGGTACTGTTCGTTTTCTCCAATATGAAACTAGAAGTCTTATATAAAACAAAAAAATCTTCTCGCTTCATATTTCAGGCACTTTGGTACAGAACAGGCGCGGGTGCGGCGGGTAGTCAAATTTTATCGCACTTCAAACGTTGCCAGCCCTACTCTCATAACGTGGAATGAAAGGCACCGAGCAAATATACGTAAGAATGCCACTAAAGAAAATAGTGCAAAAGGCTAAAAAATTTGGTCCTTTGGCGCAGTCACTAGATTAGTCAACGTATTTAAACGCACACTGTTAAAATCCCAGTTTCATCAGAGTTCGTACAGTCCGATGATTAAATAAAAAACCGGTCAAGAGCGTGTCGGGCTACGCTCAGTGTAGGGTTCCGTAGTTTCCCGTCCGTCACAATAAGTGTTCCCACTTATGAGTTTAAAGGTGGGTATCCATTACGTAAAAATGCTGGCATATACGAATATACTACAAACTTAGTCCAGAAATTATTTTGTACAACTTTTTGTCTTTTTTGTACAAAAACTGTTGTTTCCATCAAGTTCAAAATGATTTTCCTAGAAAGTCCTTATAAAGTTCTACTTTTCAGATTTTTTTCGTATTTTCTAAACTTATGGTTCAAAAGTTAGAGGGGGGGGGACACATTGTTTTTTACTTTTGGAGCGATTATTTCCGAAATTATTGACATTATCAAAAAATGATTTTAGGAAACCTGTATTCATTTTTAAATACCTTTCCAACAATATATCACACGTTAGGGTTGAAATTAAAAAAAAAAAAAACACTTCCCACTTTACATATAGGGGGGCTACCCTAATAAAACATTTTTTTCCAATTTTTATTTTACCACTTTGTCGGCGTGATTGATATACATATTGGTACCAAATTTCAGCTTTCTAGTGCTAACGGTCGCAGAGATTAAGCGAGGACGGACGGACGGACAGACATGGCGAAACTATAAGGGTTCCTAGTTGACTACGGAACCCTAAAAATGAATGTGAGTATGGCCATGATAGGCTCATCCTCTGTTATTTGGGCCCTAAATATAAAAAATAAAACTAAAATCTATTAGTTACACTTCTGCCTAGCCCTACGGGGCTTACTGGCTTGATGTTACTGAAAAAAAAAAAACATCAAAAAACAATGAACTAGTTTTTATTAGGTTTCTCGTGGTCTTCAGTTCTTCACACCCCTTAACAATTTAGATTAAAATTTTATCAATGATTAATTCCATTTATCCATCGTGGTGGGTGCATTACAGTTTGAACAAAACTACGTGATTTCCTATATATGTGTTTGTGGAACTTCTGCAAATAAACTATTTGGCGGTTTGTTAGAGAGAGCGTTAATGACGTCATCGCTACCTGTCTCTCGTGAATAGGTACTTAGTGCTCGCGACTTGTCGACTGCATCGAGACAGTTCCGCTCGGGCTTCTAACTAGCAAGTGCCAAGTAGTAACATTGTTGCGATATTCCTAATCAATAGCTAAGGAACCCATTCATCACGGCAGAATTTATATGTTTATGAAGTGCTTATTGACTAGAGGGCTTGCATAATAACAGCTGCACGGGTCGTCTTACCAAGGAGTATGGTATTACGCAATGGCCAGTGCTAAATGGGTTGCCAACTCCAAATAGCGAATGGCCAAGCTGGTAGACAAGTGCATATTGAACAGGATAATTTATGGTCTTTATCACAAAAAAAAAAGTTTCTTTCATTTTCTGTATTCATTTCAACGGACTTTTAGGGCTCACGCGGCCCTAGATCTATTCGATTTTAAGTGAAAAGCACTGTTTTGGACGTAAGGCCATTATAATTTGGAACTAATATAGTAAACTTTGTAAACAAAATAATTTAAAATTATGTATGAAAAAAAAAAATAGCACTAAGATAATACATTGTTGGGAAAAGATTAGGCAGATGATTGCAAGATTGGTACCCCAACAAACAGTAACAGAAACCATCCAAAAGAAATCATCACATTTATGTTTCTGTCAATTACATCAAAACAAATGTCTATCTAATAACAATAACGTGCACGTTATCCCGGTCCACACTGACCGCTATGCAAACCTCAGGGACAGAACCCGGATCTAATTCAGTAATTAGCATCGAACCCGCACTCCTACTGCCTCTAACATTGTCCACGGAACTCTAGGGGAATACTAATATTTTCCGATCTGTATTCCTGTAGGTACGAGTAGGTCGAGGAAAATGTTATTGGAGAAAGTTCTGAGAACAGACGTGACTAATACATTTCTGTTAATATTGAATTTGTTAAAGGTAAATATGAAAGATAATATTTTTACGACGTCTTCTGTGAGTTTTATTAGGAAATTACGGTTTTGTTTGTTCCTGTTCAATCGTAGATATCCGTAATAACTCTACACAACAGGTTGTAAAAATATTAGATTCTGTTATTATTGTCTTCTACTGATGTTGTGAGTAAATGATGTGTTCGTGGCGTAAACATAAATAAAATTATATGCGAAACTTTGTATCACTTTATTTCATATGATCAAAAATCAATAAATCTTATTTTACTGGTCTCCGTTGTTCGACCATTTTTTATATCCTTTTAGACAAGTACCAAACAATAGAATAAAACGCCTTATTGCCAGTATAAAAAAATAAAACATTTCAATGTAGCCAGAATAAATAAAACCTATGTTCTGATACGAACATACTGGGGGCGCCTTTGGCCTTCTACAGAACAGTGGAACCCAAAAAATTGAATTATTATAAACTTAATTACTAATTAACTATTATCCTAATCCATAGGAAAAGGACATACCTTCGTTACACTAGTTCGGATGACAGATCTCCTTGCTGTCTTAACCTCTAAAGCACGAACACATCCATCTTTACCAGGCATTACATTTAAAATTCTTCCTACCGGCCAGTCAAGGGGTTTTATGTTATCATATTTTAAAATTACCATATCACCCGGTTTTAAGTTTGGTTGGATAGTTTTCCATTTTGGTCTATTTTGTAAAAGCACCAAATAATATTTATGCCATTTTTTCCAAAATAATTGTTGCATTTGCTCACACTGTTTCCAAAATGATAATCTTCCAACATTCTCATTAGTTAGATTTAATTCAGGATAAGAAGACAATGGTGATCCTGTTAAAAAATGTCCAGGTGTCAAATAAGACATATCATCTGGGTCTCTAGATAGAGGCGTCAACGGCCGCGAGTTAAGAATGCCTTCAATCTGCACAATAACAGTATACAATTCCTCATAGGTTAACACTGTATTGCCTATTACCCGTTTCATATGATACTTAACACTTTTAATACCCGCTTTCCACAAACCACCGAACACAGGGGAGTAACCTGGTATGAAATGAAAGGATATTCTCTCCGTATTGCAAAAATCTATTACAGTGTCTTGGTGACTTGTGGAAGCTTGCAAATCATATAATTCTCTTAACATATTAGCAGCCCCTTTATAACAGGCACCATTATCGCAATAAATTTTTGTGGGCTTGTTCCTTCTGGATATAAATCTTTTCAAGCAACCCATAAAAGTCTTTGTTGACATATCAGATGCTAGTTCTATATGTATCGCTTTAGTTACAAAACAAACGAACAATACAATATAAGCCTTTGTTATTACTGGATTACGAATACGAGTTTGCTTGACGCTAAAAGGGCCACCATAATCGGTGCCAACTATCTGAAATGGCCTTGTCATATTTACCCTATCCAAAGGTAACGATCCCATTAATTGGGTAGCATTCTTAGCCTTTAATTTAAAGCAAATAATGCATTTATATAAAACAGATTTTATTTCACGTGAAGCATTAAGAATCCAGTATTTTTCACTCAAACTAGCAAGAACTAAACTTTGACCTGCATGTTTTAATTGAATATGTTGCCTCCATATAATCCCTTTAGTAACATTAGATTTTTTAGGTAAGATTATTGGATGCATCTCTGTAAAAGGTAAGTCAGCATTTCGCAATCGACCACCTACTCTTAATAATTTACAAGAATCAAGAAAAGGATTAAGACTACTCAAACTGGATTTTACATTATTACCATTTTGTAAGCATTGAATCTCATTTTCAAAGTATTTACCCTGATCTGATCTAATTATTGTCTGCAAGGCAGAATCCAGCTCATTTGGACTAAATTTTTTCACACCTTCAACGTGTTGTGCCTTACAAAGATTTATAAATCTTAACACATATGCCATTATTCTAGTAGTTTTTTCTATATCTGAGTATTTTTCCACCATCAACAATAACGTGTTGCACTTAACACATACATTGCTTGATTTTAATTTAGGAATTGTTTCTTTTAGTTAAAAAAATAAATAAAATAAAAACGTTTATTTCAATTACAATAGGCATTTCGATACACATTATTGGAGATCACCTTTTAAGCAAGGAATTGCTTGTATTAGGAGACTCCGCACTTCCACTTGTCATTTTTATGCAATTGAAATGTAGACAGTATAAACATGAAAGACTAAACAAAAATTAAAATTAAAATAAAATAAATGATAAATGGGTAACTTAAAAATAGTACTTAGTTCAGGTATATTTTCTATGGATATTAACAGTGGAATAATACCATGCACAAATTCAGCATTTCCCATGCACTTGGGTCCATGCCACCACATTAAATTATCCTGCAAGGAAGAAGGGCTTACACCTCGAGACAGACAGTCTGCTGGGTTATCTGCTGTATTGACATACAACCATTTACATGAGGAAGTTAACTGAAGTATTTTCTTAACTCTATTAGCAACATACATATTTAACCTTACAGGTTCTGTTTTAAACCATGCAAGTACTATCTTAGAATCTGAATATAAATATGTACGCACATTATATTTTAAAGATAATTTAGTATTAACTTTGTTTGCCAATATAGATAACAATAATGCACTTTCAAGCTCAAGCCGAGGTATTGTTAATGTTTTGTTTTTAGGATTGATGCGCGACTTCGAACAAAATAAATTAATATATACACGTTTATCAGGACCTATCACTCTTAAATATAAGCAACAACCATAAGCAACACTAGATGCATCAGAAAATCCAACTAGTTCAAAGCTGTTACATACAATACCCTTTGCATTCCTAGGAACAGCAATACATGGCATATTTATCAAGTCTTTGGCAAATTCAACCCATTTTTTATTAATATTTGAGGGCAACTGCTGATACCATCTTATATCATGAAACCACACTTCTTGCATTAAAAGTTTTGCTGAGACCAATATAGGTCCAACAAGACCAAGTGGGTCAAAAAATTTACTTATAAAACTAAGCATTTCCCTCTTAGTATATTCGAGTTTTAACTCTTTTACAGGACATTGTATTTCCAAACTATCGGTTCTCACATTGTAGATTAACCCTAATGTTTTAACATACAAACAGTTTTTATCAAAATCCTTTTTATCTAATTGATGTAAATTGACAGGAATGTCGTCAAGTAAGGTAATATCATTAGAACACCATTTATTTAATGGGAAACCCCCCATGCTTAATAATTTGCAAAGCTCATTCTTTGTCTGGTTTAGCTCATAGATATCATCACTGCCAAATTGTATATCATCAACATAACTAGAGTTCTCCAAACAAAATGCAGCTAAAGGAAACTGATCCTTAAATCTATGCGCTAGTTCAACTAAGCAGCGAGTGGCAAGGAAGGCAGAACTTTTTAAACCATATGTCACAGTCTGTAATTGAATACATTGAACAGTACTTTCCCTGGTTTCGCGCCAAAGAATATTTTGTAACCCACAATATTTTTCATCCAGAAATATTTGTCTATACATAGCCTTAACATCACAGAGAACTACATATTTATATGTTCTCAACAAAGTCAATATGTCAAACAAATCACTTTGGACAACTGGTCCATTCAACAAAATATCATTTAATGCTAAGCCATTTTTTGTTTTTGCACTTCCATCAAACACAGCCCTGACTGGTGTTGTTTTGCTATTAGGATTTATAACAGGATGATGAGGAATAAAATGTAATTTACAAATATCTAGACCTTGATTTGTAGTATCTAAGTATTTTGCATGTCCTTGCTCTATATAATCTGATATAAACTTTTTATATTGTTGGAACAAGTTAATATCTTTAGCAAATCGCCTTTCTAAGTTGTGCAATCTACTCAAAGCCATGGGAAATGAATGACCTAACCCTGGATTATCCAAATCAACCTTTAAAGGTAAAGCAACCCTGAACCTATTGTTTTCTAATTTTACAGAATCCTGAAATATTTGTTCAGCTTGCTCATGTTCAGAAGTATCCTCTTTAAATTTCACATTCCCAAAATTTTAACATTGTTTGTTCAAGCTGACTATCTTTAGTAATGCATGTATTACATACCTTTATACAATCATATGGTTTTATTGTCAAACAAAGATTAGAAGAACTTATCCCTCCTGAGGTGATAGGCAGACTACCTGCTACTACATATCCCAAGCTTGTGTTTATCAGGTATGGTCCTGATGGAGTTACTGGTAGGGACTCACGGAGCAGCACCTGGAAAAATATGTCACACCCCAATAGTAAAGACAGTACTCCAGTTTTATTAAAGTTTTTGTCAGCCAGTTCCACATAAGATGGAAAGGTAAATTGTGAAATGTCAAACGACTGCTGCGGTAATGGGCATGCAATACTTTTTACAACACAGCATGAAACTTCAACACTGTTGTTATTTATGTTTGAGTAAACAGTGAAATTAGCCCTGCGTGAAACATTTTGTTCACCTCCTTGACACACACCTATGATAAGCTGATCATTCTCACTTAATTTACATTTAATGCTATTAGCCAAGCTTTCAGTAATAAATGATACTTGACTCCCCGAGTCAAGTAGAGCTCTAGCAGTGATGAACGTGCCATCATCTTTTACCAAGCGTACCATAGCTGTGGGCAATAAGACATCTGTATAAGCTGTAGCATTCGATAATGCCACCCTATTAACTCCTGCACTATTTTCTGGTTTATCCAGCAATGCTGCATTACTAGATGCATTATCATGCAAAAGTGTATTGTGCCTTTGTCCACATGTCACACATTTTAGTTTTAGTAAACACTTTCCATTATGGCTATTTAAGCATACTTTACAAAACTTATTGTCATTAACAAAGGATATTCTTTCTTTCTCAGAAGCTAATTTAAATTTTAAACACTCATAAACAATACTTACATGATGTGGACTTGGATGTGCTTACACCGCTCATTACCTTGATCGGCCTCTGGGAATGGGAGGCCTTATCATCAGTCGTGTTTTCCATTGCAATAGCCCTCCGTTCCAGAAAATCTAGGAACTCGGGCAACTTAGGCATCTCCTTACTAAGCCGTTCCTGATGGAACCCTCGGTTGGTGTAGTTATCTACCTTTTTGGACAATATATTAACTAGCAAGGTGTCCCAGTGCTCAACCGGCTCCTTCAGATTCCTTAGTGCAGCAATATTTAAGTTTATTACTGAAACAAGAGACCTCAAACCTTGAGCAGTGCATTTTGTGACTATGGGTAACTCCAGAATGTTATTAATATGATGATTGACTATGAGTAATTTATTGTTAAATCTATTGTTTAGCAATTCCAATGCAACATTATAATTTTCATCAGTCAACATTAAATTTTTTATTAGATCTAGAGCCTCCCCAGTCAAGAATGAGCGTAAATAATGCAATTTTTCACATAAACTTAGCCGATTATCTGCATCAATAACCGACATAAACATATTAATGAACGGTGGAAAATCCACTACATTTTTGCCACAAAATGAAGCTATGTTTACAACAGGCAACCTTTTAAATTCACCTCTATGAGGTTTGGCATCTTCGCGAATAGTTAATGCACTAATTGCTGTGTTTATATTGGAAACTGCAGTGAAATATTTTTCTTCCACTTCAGAATAATCTTCCTTAGTTATATCTTTAGGACATAAATACAATATATTTTTATTTAGAGTTTCATACTCACTGAATGCCTCAGATAATTTCTTATATTTTTCTTTAAGCAATTCCTGATGCAGTTCGGAGAGATTATTTTGTGAAAAATTATAAATTCTCGTAATACTACCTTTCACGTAGCCTCTTTGAGCAATGAGCTCCTGTAACTCGGCCATTATACCGATTTTTTGCAACAACAATGTCCTGGTCCAATTTCGTTGCGTAGAACACAAACACAAAGGAAGTAAAAATTAAAATTAATACGAAATATACGAATCCAAAATGGCGCAGCTATTGAAGACTTGACAAAATCATCGCAGACAACACAACGCGTTTTTTCTTTTCTTTTTTCAAGATAGGCAACCTGGTGACGTGCGATGCTGACGAATCACGAGGCTCCGCAACGCTGATTATGTTGGTATAACTTGCCCAGTCCCGTTTTTCTATCTTCTGATTGGATGCCGCACCTTCACTTCCTTCACTTTATTTGCGTTCCAGCACCAGGACAAAAACGAAAGTTCGATGTTATTCTTAATTTTGTTGCCATCTCTTTTTTGCACAGTACAATGTGAGTTGTTTTTTCAATGAAAATTTTTGACACCCCGCTTGACACTTGAAGGCCCCGCAAGCCAGCAGATGAAGCCCTGATGTATAATACTGAATTTTCAGCAATCCTCCGGGCCCTCCGCCAAGACCGCAGGAAATTCTCCTCCACGCCCACGCGAAATAGTTATAGCAAGAACAGGAACCAAATTCTCTTTGATATTGGAACCAAAATTTCTTTGGAACCAAAATTTTTTCGGTATCGGAACCAAATTTATGTTCGTGGCGTAAACATAAATAAAATTATATGCGAAACTTTGTATCACTTTATTTCATATGATCAAAAATCAATAAATCTTATTTTACTGGTCTCCGTTGTTCGACCATTTTTTATATCCTTTTAGACAAGTACCAATCAATAGAATAAAACGCCTTATTGCCAGTATAAAAAAATAAAACATTTCAATGTAGCCAGAATAAATAATGTTTGATACGATTGTTCTGATACGAACATGATGCTGGGGAGTTTTTCCACCCGTTTCTATACCTACTTCAACTAAAACTAACGAACAAACTGACGAAAATGAACGAGAAATGTGTAAATAAGCATTTGTGCTAAATAATGAAACAGTGTGACTGCCTCGTTGGTCTAGCGGTTAAACGCGAATGCTCTGCATGAGGTCGTGGGTACGATTCCCAGGTCAAGCTATAAGTGTCACTGGGTCTTTCTATGAGGAATTTATCAATACTAGCCACGGAGTCTGGGATTTATGCCGCTGCTGTTGTTGTGTTAGCCGTGTGGTATCCGGCAGAGTAGAATAGAACCAACCCATTACAATCACGGCTGTTGTATAAGGCGACTAATGTCTGAGGCAGAACACCTTGCGCCTCCGTAGACCAGAGAATGGGCAGCAGCATTTTCTGTTAGTCTTTCATCACTGCGATCTCCAATCCGCCTGCCAAGCGTGGAGTTTCCGGAAAATTCCTCCCATCATGGGAGAGGCTTATGTCCAGCAGTGGACGTTATGGGTTGTTGTTGTAGTAGTAGTGTGTTGTTGTTTTTAACTGGCAAAATGTGAATACTTGTAGGTACACCTCTGCCTAACCCATCGAGGAGTACAGGCGTGATGACGATGTAAGCTGTGTGTATCCAGTACCTAACTAACTTGTGATTTTATTCTGAGCTGCACTATCCTTACATAACCCACATCATAATGGTTGCATGAAACTTCTCACATAAAACGACATTGTATCTTAATAGTTTCAAAACTGCTTGTTAAATCCACATTTCTACAATGTAAGTCACTGGATTATTATATTTAAAACTAGCCGACCCGCATCAGCTTTTATACAAATTATGAACCTCTATTTCACCTGCTTAAAGGTTGAACTTTCCAAAATTATTTTCTTAGCAATATGCTTGTCAAATTTTAGCCCGATCCGTCCAGTGGCTTGAGCTGTGCGTTGATAGTCAGTCAGGACAAAGGATGTTATAAGTTTGGAAGATATATAAACTATGTCGTACATGGCTCAAACTTCTCTGAACACTCTCATAATTCCAGGTAGTTTTTGTTTGCACGTCTTAATTGGCTAAAAATGAGAGATGCTTTAAACTTGTGGAGTGTATAGATGAAAAGTGTTGTACATTCTCTAATTAATTTCTATTTACAGTCATGTTTTGAGTTAACAAGGTCGCAAGTTATTTAGTTTCAACTCGTTTATAGACCGGTGATACAATTATAAAAATTATAAAAAGTAGACATTTAGATTTTTTGCATTTTATTTTGTACATCAGCTAATGACAACCTTATATCACTCACTTGATATTGTTTTATTAGACATTGATCATACGGATTAGAACGACAAAAATCACTGGAGCTTTAGCAAAAATTCCAGTCAGTCCGAGGTCAAGAGAAATGTCATAGTAATGTGAGATTAGCGAACAATCATGCCTACTGATCCATATCAGTGGTACACCGTCTGAAATACATTACGACGTCTTTCAATTAAAAGATTACCAAATCAGTAAAACAACACCGGTGTCAATGATTAATACCTGTGACAATGTCATTAGCAGACTTGGGCCCTAGGGGCAGAGTACATATTTGTGTTGCCTAGGGAAGACAAACAGATCGCCTCACTGTCCTTGGCACGTCTCCAAGGTCAAATGGTCCTCCGTCTAGATTCAGTCCAATTAATACACGTGGACTAACACTTAGTAGTAAAATTGGTCTATTTAGGTGACAAAGGGCTCCTAATTAAGACAGGCGAACCATTTAATGGATGTATAGGGACAATGAACTAAATCAACGCCTGATGAATGCTACTTCGGGTCTTAACCCCTTTGTTTGATTTAAGACTAACAAGCGCTCTTGATTTTCTTAATGACTGCTACAATGAATGGAGTTACTATTTTATATTGTAGGACTAGAACAAATGAAGTTATTGTTAAACGAAACGAACGTTTAAAGAAAGGTTTATTAACCCAGTAATATTGGGTTGTGGCGGTCAGAAGAGCAGTCGTTCAATGTAAAACGATACCCTTGGTAAGACTGACAACCGTGCTTTCCGAGGTACCTAGCAAACTCGGTATGTAATGGGTGGTCACCCATCCACAGACCAACCTAGGCAAGCGCGCCTTAACCTGAAGATTGATCCGAGCGGCTGTTATTATTTGGTCACGCGCTCCTCAAAGTAGCTCAACAATGAATTATCTAATAAAAATCTTGTTTTAGTTAAGCTTAATCGAGCCTTCTTAAGGGTATACCTAGGCGATATGACTTACCTATCGAAACAATAAGCCGGTTCCTCACGTACCACATACCCTCATACTTTACTCTTTCTGCCCGGGGCAGGCGGCGCGGCGCGGACGGCTAAAGTTGAAAGCTCTAGTAATCCATACCTTCGGCAAATTAAAAAACTTTCACGGGAAGTGGTTTTTCCTCCACATATTGTGCAGTTTCCAATCTTTTGGTAAGACAACACGTTTCAGAGTAGACGTAGTGTTGCTTAGGAATTCAACTTGCTTATGAACTAGTCTGTACATACATCTTAAGTGATGAAACAATCTTGTGTGCTATTCTACGCTACTTAGGAACGCAGTTATTCCAAACAAATTGTTGAATAAATTACCTGAACGAGGAATTCAAACACGGACATCCGGTTGCTTAAGGCTATTGAAAAGCTTTTATTGAAAAAACAGACAGTAACTCTTTGAGGAAGGAAAACGATCTATTTTGTTATTGAGGCGACGCCTGCAGCACATCTAGCTATCCGCAACTCTCAAATTTGAACATAATGCTTCAGCGATAAAGTTAAAAATCAATTAAAGTAATTTGACAGATTGTGGTAGCTTGATCTGCGCGGCTGTACAAGAGGATGTTATTATTTATTCCGATGGAAGTAAATGTTTGTAAAACAATAATAAGCGAACAGTTCTAACGTACAAAAAATAACTCTTACAAAACAATCACAAATAAAAAACAGATACCGAACTAGACAAGCAAATTACATAGCGTTGCGAGCCCCTAGAACAAACTACGGCAGGAGTACTATTCTGTATGAAGGAGCACAGCTTTACAACAAATTTCCTCGGCATGTGAAAGATCAAAAATCTATATTATTTTTGTACTTTTAAAAAATATCTAAAGAAACACATTTTAGCGGATGTAAAAGTTTAAGCTATCTTAAAGTAATGTACTAATCTAATCTATTTTAGTTGTGTAACCATCGTGTCGCTAATGTATCCTAAGTAGAAATAAGTTTTTTCTCATAGTGAATGTTATTCTTTTTGTGAAAATAAATACTACCTTTTGTGAAATAAAGTTCTTATACCATAAACCATAAACACAAAATATTGTCGTATTGTATTACAACGTTGATAAACATTACGTATTTATTAATTGTTATGGACAAATAATTTCCCTATGATTTTTGATGTGCGCTCAATAATCGGATACACCTCGTAGGTATTGTAAATATGAACATTTTGTGAACATAATCAAATCAAATATATTATATTTGATCTTAACTATATCACACAAACCTAACAGGAAAACTTTTGTGCCGTTAATAATTATTTCATACTATTATAGGACCTTTAAGGAAAACAGTAGTGTATATAATCCATGGAGTTTTTTTTCCATTCTTCTCGATAGTTGGCTTGGAACGGCTCACGAGTTTCAATTGTTTAAATGAATGATCAATTTCTCGTCATTTAAAAGGGGTAGCAATAAAACGAGAATAGAATAGAATAGAATAGAATAGCATTTATTTGCAAATATGGGTTATACATAAGTAGCTAGTACTAGGTTTTCATCAGAGTTCTGCCATATTTCACCATTCGGCATGCAAACATTATCATTATATAAAATTATTAAAATTTAAATTCTTATACATTAAATTAATAAATTAATTAAATCAAAGTAATTCACTAAATAAAATTAATAAAATTCAAATGTTCATTAAAAATATCAACTTAATTATATTACATTATACATACGTTAAATAAAATTGTCAATAATTTAAATTGTCAGTAAATTATACAAGAAATAAAAATAAGAAGTAATAAAAAATAAAAATAAAAAATCGTGGTCTGAAGATAAATAAACAAACAAACATTAAAATTCCAGGTCGTAGACAATACACCATATTCCACAAGTCAAATCATTATAAATTAATTAAAAATTAGAGGTAGTTTGATAAAAAATTGTCCTTTAAAAACTCAGTAACACTGTAGTATGTTTTATTTATTAATAATTTACGAAGTCTACCTTTAAATTGCACCGTTTTTAACTCTTTC
Organism: Xestia xanthographa; assembly: GCA_905147715.2. NCBI lineage: Eukaryota > Metazoa > Arthropoda > Insecta > Lepidoptera > Noctuidae > Xestia > Xestia xanthographa. The sequence continues at coordinate 30,555,884 of LR990653.1, read as the reverse complement.
CAAGCACTTGGCAATTGATTATAAACAACTGGGGCCATGCAATAAATACTTTTGCTCATCATATTGGTTTGACACGGTACATTATTTAATTTTGAATTGTCACGTCTGTTTCTTGGGTAAACATCGGCCAAACGTTCAAAACGATTTGGATTGTTCTTCACAAACATAGCTACTTCAAGAATATAGATACAGGGAAGTGTCAATATGCTGCTTAAAATATGGCTTGCAACTGTCGGTGGTTTTTAGTTTAAACATTGACCGGAGACATCTTTTTTGAGCCTTAAATGCTGTCTCTTTATCGGTTGAGTTCGCCCAGAAAATGACACCGTAGCGTAAGTAAGATTCAGCTATACCGTAATAAGCCGCAAGAAGTGTTTTTGTATCTACTATGGAGGATAATCTATGTAAAGCAAATGCAGACGAACTCAATTTTTTACACAACATGTCGATATGCGCTTTCCAGTTTAAACTGCAGTCTATTTGTAGTCCTAAAAATTTGGTATCAGCTACTTCAACAATGTCGTCATTTTTGTAATGTATGTGAAGGTTAGGTACACGAGGCATACGTTGTCTGAAGTGCATTATCTTAGTTTTACTTAAATTTATGTGCCGGACGGGCGTTATCTGCTGATGGCGTGGATACGTGTACCTGGTGCTCTGCCTATACCCTATTACTACCGGGCGCACGCTTGTACTATACTTCGCCGCCAGACGGCGCTGACGTCCTACACCTAATTAACTGTAGCTGTGGCTGATCATTCTTCGCTATCTCAGGGCGTTGACCTAACGAGGGAGGATAGGGGTTACTGGGAAAATAAGACACTTATTTAACTTTCATGACTGTACAGGAAGCGATTTCAGGATTAATTCGCGCACTACTTTTCACTGTTTACTTATACATATTTAATTGCCGTACTGATGACTACGATTTTAAGAAGAGTCGAGTTTACTAAGGTACTCCAGAACTTTACTGTAACGAGAACCCTGATTTCGCTTTCTGATTTCGGAAAACTTTAATGAAAATTTGATTATGGAAATGTACAATCTTTCTGCAAATTACAATTTTGAGCTTATGTTTTAACACATTATATACATCGCCACAATTCTACATAACGTTATTTATGTACAGACATAGAAACAACGAAAATCTTTATTAAAATGGGGAAATTATTTCCATAAAACCGGACAGCTTTTCCAAAAGTGTCTGGATGAAAGGTCTTACAGGCTGAATTACACGAAAACTGTTGCTGTGACTGTAAGTATATAATCGCCATATACTAGACGAGTATATGGTCCATCTGAAACTGTTACTTATTTTTTCCTGTCTGTATCTTTCAGCCTGTAACGATCCTTCAACTGAAAAATCTGTAAGACAATTTTTTCCCGTTTTTTCCCAATATGGCCGCGCTAGACCGTCATACTCTCGTCTAAGTGGTTCAACTATAAGCTAAGTTATAAAAAAATACTATATCCAGGCCTAGGTCGCAACCTAGGCTACCTGGACCTCGCCAAAGCGTTAAATTATACTATAAAACTCCACTTGCGAGCCCATATGTGTCTAGCGCGCCTGAAAATTACTATCTAACTATTCTAGATTCACTGATGGCACTTTGTTATTTCACTATATTGCCCATACACTGACTCTACACTATTTTTTAACTATTAATCAACACTCTATGTGTTGGATTGGTGACGTTCGTCGCGAACACTATCTAACTATTCTAGATTCACTGATGGCACTTTGTTATTTCACTATATTGCCCATACACTGACTCTACACTATTTTTTAACTATTAATCAACACTCTATGTGTTGGATTGGTGACGTTCGTCGCGAACATTTCTCCCGCCGTGTAGTGCAGTGACGACTCGCTGTCATGTCGGCGCGGCGCTACATCATGCCGGCGAGCGACGACCATAGTCGTGACTCCCGCCGTCACGATGCTCACCGCCTGGACGCCCCGCTGTCTGGATCACTTCGGTAGTGGGACGAGTTTCTTCACCGGACGCTTCAAGGTGCCGCCGGAAGTGCGCACCTCAGCAGTCCGGACTTCGCCGTCGCCCCCGGGGAAGACAGCTACTATGCGGCCTCGCGGCCACGTGTTTCGTGGCAGCTGGCCGTCGGCTATGAGGACGGGGTCATTGACCTGTAGACCCGGCCCGCGGCTGTGCCGCTCCCGCCGGTACTGTAGCTCTGGCAGGTACTCTCGTACCCAGCGACGCCAGAACATGTCGGCGAGAATTTGTGAGCGCCGCCACATCTTTTTGCTGTCGATGTCTTGTTCGGTGAAGGTGCCAGGGGTTGGCAACCTTGCTGACCCGCCGAGAAGAAAATGGTTGGGCGTGATGGCTTCGTCGTCGTTGCTGTCCACTGATACGTGTGTGAGCGGTCGGCTGTTTACTGTATATTCCGCTTCACACAATAGGGTAGACAAAACCTCTTCGTGCGGGTGTCTCTCGTGGAGGACAGCATACAATGCGGTCTTCACGCAGCGGACGAGGCGCTCCCAGGCGCCCCCCATGAAGGGCGCTGAGGGCGTTATAAAGCGCCACACGATGCCACGGCGACTGGCCTCCCATCGGAAGGCGTCTCGGAGCTCCCTGTCGGCACCGTGCATGTTGGTGCCGTTGTCGGAGTGGATCTCGGCTGGGCAGCCTCGACGCGCAGCGAACCGGCGCAATGCCAGTACTGCGGAGTCTGCGCTGAGGCTGGCGGCTATCTCGAGGTGGACGGCTCTGGTGGTCAGACATGTAAATAGGGCTACGTACCTTTTTTGGTGTTGTCGACCAACTGTAACTGACAATGGCCCGAAATAATCAAGGCCTGTGTAGGTGAACGGCCTCTGATGATGTGCTAGGCGCGTTCTCAGATGGTCGCCGGTCGCAGGCACGGATGGTTGTGCCTTGCGAATACGACACTGTAGACATTGTGTCAGTATTTTCTTTGTCGTGGGTCGCATTCTGATGACCCAATAATGTTGTCGCACCTCGTTGATGGTGAGCTCTGTGCCGCTGTGTTGTAGGCTCCTGTGAGTCCAGTCTATATATAACTGGGTGATGCGGTGATCACCGTCCAATATGGGTGGTCGCTTCGCATCATCGGCTATTTCTGTGACGGCGGCGATACGACTTTTCAGTCGTATAACTTTATCTGTAAGTTCTATGCGGAGTGGCTTCAGTCGACTGTCTTTTTCCACGGACTTCCCTTGCTGTAAATTCGATATTTCCTTAGTGAACGACTGTTGTTGTGAGACCTGTATGAGTAATGTCTCGGCTCTTCGGAGAAGTTCCGCTTCTAGGGGATATCCCTCGACTTGAGTGCCGGTTGTTCTCGCCGTCTTTTTGGGAAGGGTGGTCGCCTTCTTCTGTTTCTTCCAATCCGGATCCTTTTCGGCGTTCTTCTGCGTTCGTTTGTAGAACGTTTTCTCTTTCCTTTTTTGGCAGAGATCTATAAAGCGTAGAACGCATGCTGTAGTACGAAGTAGTCTCTCCCACTTCGAGAATCGTATCGGATCCGGAATCACTTCTTTTAGCGATGGGGTATTGTTGCCCTTGCTTTCGGTGACTGTGTGTGTTCTTTCCTCCCCTGTTTCTGTGTTTATTGGAGGTTTTTCTGTTGGCCATGTGGATGGTTCGTTATACAGGAAACCTGGTCCACTAAACCACTCGTGACTCGAGTCAAAGTGGTGCGGTACGTCGCGAGTAGCGCTGTCTGCTATGTTCATTTTCGTGGGCACCCATCGCCAGTCTTCGACTTTACTGTTTTCCTCAATGGATGCTATGCGATGGGCTACGAACGGTTTGTATACCCGCGATCCTCTTCGTATCCACGTGAGGGCGGTCTTGCTGTCTGTCCAGTATGTCACTGATGCGGGTTTGATGCTGTGCTCTTTTATGACGGCTGCTGCTACGCGGGTTCCTAACACCGCGGCCTGTAGTTCGAGGCGCGGTATCGATTGTAGCTTGATCGGTGCCACCTTCGCCTTTGCCATGACGAGGGTGACGTGCTGCTTGCCATCTGCTGTTGTTGATCTCCAATAGACCGCTGTCGCATATGCCATTTCGCTCGCGTCGGTGAATACGTGGACTTCTGTTTCTAGGGCTTCGCTGTATCCTGGATAGCACCTCGGTAGGCTGACGTTTTTCAGCTGTCGTAGATGTTGCTCCCAGTTCTTCCACTGGGCGGACAGGTCGGGTTCGAGCACCTGGTCCCAGTTGGTTCCTCGCCTCCAAGCCTCCTGAAGTATCTGTTTGGCTCGAATGGTTACTGGGGAGACGAGGCCTAGTGGATCGTACAACGACATGACGATCTTGAGTGCTTCTCTCTTCGTTGGCGCTTCTTTATCCAGGATTCCGCTCGGTAATCGTGCGAGCGTAAGGTTGAAGCCTAGCCTGTCTTCACTCGGTTTCCATATTAGTCCGAGTATTTTTTCTGTGTCTGTCTTCCCGATGTTGACTTCTTCAGTCCTGTTCTGTGTCGGGTCTATATTTTCTATCAATTTTGCGCTGTTTGATACCCATTTTTTGAGTTCAAATTTTGCCTGTAGGTGAATGTTCTTCACCGCTGTTGCTGTTTTCGTCGCTTCTTCGACGGTTCTGTAACTGTCTAGGTAGTCATCCATATAGTGACTCTGTATGATGGCTTCCACCGCTTCTGGTTGAGTCTCACTGTGCTTTTTCGCGTTCCAATTCTTCGCGTATATAGCTGTGCATGGTGAGCTTGCAGCGCCGAAAATTATTGACGTCATGCGGTATTCTTCAGGGGCGCCTTCTCGTCTGTCGCCTCTCCAAAGATAACGAAGGGCGTCTCTGTCCTGTTTACGCACCTTCACCTGCATGAACATCTCTGCTATGTCGCCGGCGACTGCTATCGGATGTTGGCGGAATCTCATCATGACGCCGGGCAGCGACTGTAGTAGGTCTGGACCCGTGAGTAGGAAGTCGGTCAATGACATCCCTCTAGATTTGGCTGCGGCGTCGTGAACTATGCGGAGTTTCTCCGGTTTCATCGGATTGAACACGTCGAAATGGGGTAGGTACCAAGTCCTACCAACTGTACTTGTTTCGGGTGCCCTTTCGGCGTAACCCTTGCTGATGTACGCGTTCATTTGTTCTGTATATCTATCTCGAAGAGCAGGCTTGCTATCGAGCTTTTTTTCTGTCGAGACGAGCCTGTTGAGTGCTGTCCCGTAGCTGTCTGGCATTTCGATATTTTCGTTTTTCCAGAGCAGCGCTGTTTCTATATGGCCGTCTTCTGTCTGTCTGGTATGACGGTCCAATATGGCTTCCGCTTTCTGTTCCGGGTCGGAGTCTGGTCTGCGGGGGTTAATGACCAGCGATTCAAGCGCGAAAAATTCACGCAACTGTTCGTCGAGATCTTCTTCTTTTGCTGTGAGTCTGTTGACGAAATTCACTTGGTGACCAAGTGTTCTGGTTTGCGCGCCATGTAGAGTCCAGCCCAGTGCCGTAAGTGAGGCGACTGGCTGGTTCTTGGGCCCTCTGCGGACCTCGGTGGCTAGCAAAAGGTGCCAATTATCTTGGCCTATCAGTATCTTTGGCGCGCCGCTGTTGTACGTCAACTGTTGCCTGAGGTCATCCAGATGTTTGCAGTGAGCGATGTCTTCCTCACTGACCGTCTGCGTCGCGAGATTGAGCTTCGGTATGGTGCGCGCTCTGAAGGGCATCTTGTCCTTCACCTGGCTGGAGAGTGTAACTGTTACCCTTCTCGACATGGGTGTGTCGATCACGGTGTCTCCGATGGCGCCTATCTTCAGGGGTTCGATGCGGCCCCTCGCTCCAACTTGCTCCGCGATTTCCTCATCGATGAGCGAAACCGTAGATCCATCGTCGAGGAAAGCGAACGTGGATGCTTCTCCCGCCGGTCCGACGACTCGTACTGGTACCATCTTGGGGTACGCTTGACTGGCTATTGCTCGTGAACTGGCGACTATTTCGTTTGAAGCTTCCTGTCTCGGCTCCTCTTCCGTTGTCTTCCTGACGAAGTGCAGCAGTCTATGATGCGTGGCTTTGCACCCCTGTATATCGCATTTCTTCGGCTTGCACTTGTGGTCGCTGCGACGACGTTGCAGACAGCGGAAGCAGAGGCCGTGCTTCTTCGCTAATTCCCATTTGCTGTTGTTGGATGCCTCTCTGAACTTCTTGCAATCAGACTCTTGATGACCTTCTTTATCACAGATTCGACATTTTGAAGTCGGTTTGTCTGTGGTCGTATGTGCTCTTTGCACAACCCGCTTTCCCGGATTCTCTGTCGAGTGTATGTTCTCAGGTGGAGCGAAGGCACTGCAGTAGCGAGCTTGTTCTGTAATGAACTCGCTGAAAAGTGACAGATCTGGCACTGACTGGTACTTATCTGTGAATGTTCTGTACCACCGTACACGCAGGGAGTTCGGCAGCTTTTCTGTTAGGATTCTCATTAGCTCAGCGTTGACGAGGTAGTAATCCTTTTTTAGTGCTCGTAGAGTCACTATGCCGCTTCTCACCCGGCTGGCAAATGTGCAGATGTCTTTAGGTGCTTCGCTGCAGCGTGGCAATCCTTTCAGCCTTTCTGTTTCGGCCTGTGCTATTGAATCTGGACGGCCGAACTGCAGCTCGAGTTCCCTCATAATGTCATCTGGCTTTGCGTGTCCTATGAGCTCTGAACTCACTGTTTCCAGTGCTCTTCCATGTAAGCACCTCCTGAGTCTTGTTGTATTCTCGACATCGTTGAAATACGCCCGAGTCGTATCATATATGGCGCGGAATGAAAGCCATTCTGTATGTGACCCACTGAAATTCGGCAGGGTCATGATGATCTTCGACGCCGAGGGTTGATTTGATGTCCCTGTATCTGTTTTTTTGTCGGCTAGCGACGCTATGGCGGACGTAAGTTCCGTAATAAATGGACGTAAATCTCCCCCCCTGTTGTCTTTGATCTTCTGAGTTGGTTCTATATTGCTTTGCACGTTTCTATCTGTAGGAACTGTAGGATGTAACGATGGTGCCTGTCTCTGGTTATCTATATCTGTACTGTTGATGACCGCAGGGGGGGGGTTCTGTTTATCTGTAGGGTTCCCCTCGGCGACGTCATCTTGCGGAATCCGCGCTGCGTCGGGCGCTTCTTCCAACCAGGAACGCACGTACTCATCGTTAGAGTTTCTGTCATCCATATATTCAGCTTCGGAGTCCTCTTCTTCGGCCCTCTGAAGTGCTATTTGTGCAAGCTCCAACTTAATCTTTAATAAAGCCTCGCGGGCTCGTGAAATTTTTCTGTTTGGTCGCGTCGTCCTGTTTGACGGCGACCGAATCTGTTCGTTACGGGCGTCACCCCGGGTAGTCATCGGTACGGCTCGTGATGATTCCTCATCCTGTATTTTTCTTGCGCTATCTGAAGGCTTCACTGTTGTTTCCGAATTTTCCTTGGACCTGGTTCTCCTGGTAGCAGCTGATGAACCAGGTACGCTTTGAGCCCCCTGTGTAACAGTAGGGCGTATTGCCAGCTGTTCTATAGATGACGGTGATCGTGGCGGCAACTGATGATGAATAGCTGATGCCGACGGTGTCTCTTGGCGTGGCTCAGCGTACGATTTGCCTTGCGATCTTGTTACCGGCATCTTGGTTTCGGAATTAACTCTTGATGTTAACTATTCGCTTCAGTATATAAGTATAATATATGTATATAAGCCTCTCTGTAAACTCTCTGTAAACTCTATTGTATAACCTTCCTGTGTAAATAAACAATCTTAACTCTATATCTTCACTGTATAACTATCAACGTAATATAAGCTTCTCTGTAAATTTCTCTGTATAATCCTTCTGTGTAAATAAACAATCTTAACTCTGTTAGCTTCTTATAAACTTAACTTATGTACTTGTGTTATATACTTTCTTATGTACTTAAGTTATGTACCTGCTTATATACTTGGCTTATATACTTGGCTTATATACTTGGTTATATACTCGCCTTATATACTTGGTTATATACTCGCCTTATATACTTGGCTTATATACTTGGTTATATACTCGCCTTATATACTTGGTTATATACTTGGCTTATATACTTGTTATATACTTGCTGTTATGTACTTGCTGTTATACATATACTTGCTGTTATATACTTGCTGTTATATATGTACTTGCTGTTATGTACTTGCTGTTATACACTGGCTGTCAAATATATCTGCTTACCTCACTATTTTCTGTCCCTCGTATTATCGTCGTTATTATACTTCCACTATTCACTGTCACATAAACTGTTCACTGTTCTTATATGCTGTTATAAACTTTACTGTTGACTGTCACATATGCACTGTTTACTATTACATACGTACTGTTCACTGTATACTGTCACATATGTACTGTTGTTAAACACTTCACTATTTACTATCACTTGTGTACTGTCGTTATATACTTCACTGTTTACTAAAACTTATGTGGTTATATCGTTATACACGTGACTATTAACTGTAACCTATGTACTTGACTGTGTACATAAGCCTTTTTGTGTATAACGTTGAGGCACTGTTCACATAAGCTTGGTATATAACGTTGACGCACTGTTGACACAAGCTTTGAGTATTTAACTTTGATACACTGTTCTCGTAGGTTTATAACTTCGTTGCACTGCTATTACTTAACTTTTGGAATGTATATAACTTCGATTCACTTTCACATAGGTATCAACACTTCGACGCACTGAGATTCGCGAGAATAATCCGGCTCTGAAGGACCAATAAATGTGCCGGACGGGCGTTATCCGCTGATGGCGTGGATACGTGTACCTGGTGCTCTGCCTATACCCTATTACTACCGGGCGCACGCTTGTACTATACTTCGCCGCCAGACGGCGCTGACGTCCTACACCTAATTAACTGTAGCTGTGGCTGATCATTCTTCGCTATCTCAGGGCGTTGACCTAACGAGGGAGGATAGGGGTTACTGGGAAAATAAGACACTTATTTAACTTTCATGACTGTACAGGAAGCGATTTCCGGATTAATTCGCGCACTACTTTTTCACTGTTTACTTATACATATTTAATTGCCGTACTGATGACTACGATTTTAAGAAAAGTCGAGTTTACTAAGGTACTCCAGAACTTTACTGTAACGAGAACCCTGATTTCGCTTTCTGATTTCGGAAAACTTTAATGAAAATTTGATTATGGAAATGTACAATCTTTCTGCAAATTACAATTTTGAGCTTATGTTTTAACACATTATATACATCCCCACAATTCTACATAACGTTATTTATGTACAGACATAGAAACAACGAAAATCTTTATTAAAATGGGGAAATTATTTCCATAAAACCGGACAGCTTTTCCAAAAGTGTCTGGATGAAAGGTCTTACAGGCTGAATTACACGAAAACTGTTGCTGTGACTGTAAGTATATAATCGCCATATACTAGACGAGTATATGGTCCATCTGAAACTGTTACTTATTTTTTCGTGTCTGTATCTTTCAGCCTGTAACGATCCTTCAACTGAAAAATCTGTAAGACAATTTTTTCCCGTTTTTTCCCAATATGGCCGCGCTAGACCGTCATACTCTCGTCTAAGTGGTTCAACTATAAGCTAAGTTATAAAAAATTACTATATCCAGGCCTAGGTCGCAACCTAGGCTACCTGGACCTCGCCAAAGCGTTAAATCATACTATAAAACTCCACTTGCGAGCCCATATGTGTCTAGCGCGCCTGAAAATTACTATCTAACTATTCTAGATTCACTGATGGCACTTTGTTATTTCACTATATTGCCCATACACTGACTCTACACTATTTTTTAACTATTAATCAACACTCTATGTGTTGGATTGGTGACGTTCGTCGCGAACACTATCTAACTATTCTAGATTCACTGATGGCACTTTGTTATTTCACTATATTGCCCATACACTGACTCTACACTATTTTTTAACTATTAATCAACACTCTATGTGTTGGATTGGTGACGTTCGTCGCGAACAATTTATATTCAAATTATTTTTATCTAGCCATTTAATTAAATTGTCAAGAGAATTATTTATGTCCGTTTCATATGTATTTACGTCTTTGCAAGGGATCGTAATGGTACTATCATCAGCAAACATGGTTAAGGGATGTTCAATGGACGTAGGCATATCATTAACATATAATATAAATCCAAACGGGCCCACAACGCTTCCCTGTGGAACACCGAAAGTAGTTTTGCGTTCTCGTGACCGTGATATCTCTTCATGTTTATTAATTACATTGATGCGACTAATTTCAGTTATCTGTGTTCTGTTTTTTAAATACGATTTCATTAGTTCCAGCACGTTGCCTCTTATGCCGTAGGCTTCTAACTTATTTAACAAGGTATTAAAATGTACATAATCGAAAGCCTGCGTCATATCACAAAATATGGCACATATATGGGGTATCGTTTATCCATATTTCTAATAATAGGAAACAAAAAGTCATAAATTGCCATATCGAAGGTTCTATGCTGCCTAAATCCTTTTTGTTCTTCACATAATATGTTATTCTTTTCAATGAAGTTAGCTAACTGTTTGTAAATGTACTTTTCGAATACCTTTGAGATGACTGGTATGAGTGCGATGGGTCTATAATTTTCCATCAATTCCTTATCTACTTTCTTAAATAGCGGTTTTATTATGGATATTTTTAATGCTTCTGGATATACGCCAGTACATATACTGAGGTTGATTAAGTGACTCAGATGACTGCAAATCTCGACTGATACTGACTTTAATATTTTAGTGGCGATCCCATCAAAACCTACACTACCAGTGTTTTTTAATGACATTATTATTTTATGTATGTCGTGTGGTGTGCTGGGAGCCATAAACATTGATTTAACACTTCTCGATTTAATGGATGCTTTGGTTTATATTCAGCATCTAATTTTGGATGAATTTTGTCAACAAAAAAGTCATTAAAAGCATTAGCGATATCCAAAGGTTTGTAAATAGTTCGATTACCAATTCTTAGTTTTTCAATTTGCTGTTTAGGAATATTGTTATTTGTCCGATTAATTATTTGCCATGTCGTCTTTGATTTATTTTTTGATTGTTGTATTTTGTAATTATTCTGTGCTTTCTGTGTTAGATTAATAATTTTACTATACAATTTAGAATAAGTAGCAAATTTCTTTTTATTTTCGTGGTTAGGATTCAATCTAAATTGCCATAAGAGTTTTGTTTTTTTCTTACTGCACAATTTAATACCATTTGATAGCCATTTGGGTTTATTAAATGTGTTGATTTTGGTTTCTTTGAACGGAAAGCATAAATCGTAGAACAATTTAAATGTGTTGATAAATTCATTATAAGCCAAATTAGGATCTTCAGTAAGATAGATATCCGAAAATTTGAGACTGTTTATACAGTTTTTAAATTTAGCTATATTTTCTTTGCAGTAATCCCTTCTAGTTATATGCCAGTATTTTATTCTACATACAGTGGGTACTGGACATTGAAGCAGCTGAGCTGTATGGTCTGACAATGCAAACTCCAAGACGTCTGTTTTCACTGTATTTTTAAAATTATGCGCAAAATTATCTATACATGTCTTGCTAGCCATTCGAGTAGGTTGTTTAAGAGCAAGTTTTAAGTTGTAATTTAGTAACATACACTCCAGTGAAACTGAATTTCTATTCGGTTTTAAAATCTCGATATTAAAATCGCTTGCAATAACAATATTCTTATTAAGCCGGTTGGATACATCTTTGAGCAACAATTCAAGTTTATTAAAACTTTCAGTTATATTCTTAGTATTTGGTACTCTATAGAGACATATGACTATCAATTTATAATTAATTAGCTCAACGCCACAACACTCAAAAACCCCTGGTGATGACAATTTAGCTATTTGAGGTATTTCTTTCCATTGGTGGCAGTTATTAATAATAATACACGCTCCCCCTCTCTTTTTATCCTGTCTACTACATATAACATGCAGCCAAAGTGTAGTTTGGTATGCATAGTTATTTTTCGAGTCCCTTCATGATGAAATGCTCGGTGATACAAACTATGTACATCCACACGAGTGACTGTAAATTACAATTTTAAATGTCAAAATTAATTAATTTGGGTTATATAATTACTAAGTGAGCGACTGACTGTAAGTGACGAGAAATCAACAGAACAGTATCTTACAAACATTAATTTGAGTAACTTAAAATACAAAATGAGCAGCTTCAAAATATTTGAGCGACTTAATATTTGTTTGAGTGTCAACGTTACGTCCTGCATTTTTTTCAATATTTGGCAAATGTATTTTATATACTGAGCGGCATTTTATTTTAAATGAAGTGTTTCGAATACAAAAACCACTTTGAAAAATACACTAATGAGCTAATTAATTGTTGTTTAATAGTATTTGCAGAACTGTTTTTTTTTTAGTTATTTTAGGACCTGCTACGATTCCGTGACGCGCGCTCGCTTCGCTCGCATATTAAATAACACTCTCTGACTTCTGTCCCCGAAGTGCCGGCCTCCGCCGGCCTCCTTCGTCGGCCTACGGCCCGGTGCCCATGCCGCCCATAAAATAAATTCCTTAGTAAGATTTTATAATTTTATCCAGCCGCTCACTTAGTAATGTAGTCGCTCGGATAAAATTTTAATATATGAAATGGATTAATCACAATCCACTTTTTGTAAGCTCGTTCTGGATTTTATTATTAATCAATATTCGTCGTTAGTTTAGTTAATTTTTCGCTTACTCAAATTCATACCGCTCAAGTTATTAATACAGTATGTCATCATCAGTCGCAAAGCTTTTTTTTAATCGCTCGTTTTATAATTCCCCATTTAAAAGTACCAAACGGTTAATTTAAATTTAATACTTCGAGATCTGGATCTGGATTCTGGATCTGGGTAAGCCCAGATGTTCTTAATAGCTTATACACGAAACAACTACGTTCTATCCAGTCATGTAACACAATCACTGTGCGTCATTGATGTCCCATAGCTTTTACCCATCAATAATTTTCCACACCTTTATTTAACAGCTTCTGATATGAAATAATCAAACAAAGAAAATGCCGTGAGTCCAAGCAAGCAGTGAGACGTCCATGAGGCGTGGGGTCCGGCGCGGCGCGCGGCGCAAGCACCAACAATATAACTCAGCTGAGGTAACGCGCTGGAAGCAACAAAAACGATGCGATCTCAAACGTCTTGCGACAAGCTTGCGATGTCAGGCTACACGCTTTTAACGTTAAGGACTGTTTAGACTGAGTGGCACGTAATATCTTGACGTTGAGTAGAATATCACGACTAATTCGCCTTGTGCCTTGAGTTTAATTTGGTACTAGTTTGGTTTTGTTTATAACAGGAACAAACATGAGCTTGTACTCGTTCTTGCTTCTTATTGTTGAATCTCTTAAGTAACTTAAGGGATTGTTGTTCATAATCCTTCATCCTTTCTGTTGAAAGTTCAGATGACGACGTACCTAAAGCAAAGCTATATTAAAACTATAACAACAATTTTGTAGGTAGCATGTATAATTGTAAACAACAATCATGTCCTGCCACCCCATTTTACCCAATTCCACAACAAAAGAACCTAGAAATAATCAAAAAAGTTTCAAAAACAGTGCACTCAACTGCAGCAGCGCAAACTAATTTTAAAAACTTCCCTAGTTCCGTGCGATATAAAATTAACATTGGCGGACCATCTGCCACCCGAGCACCCGGGTACCCAGACTACCCGGGCAGTGCACGGGTGTGCACGCTCCCTAACTCTGAACAGTAACGGACCTTTATTTCATGTTTGACATCTTTTGTTTCGCGCGAACGCGACAAAAACATAATGTATTGTGTGATGCCAAATGCCAAAATAGAATTCTCCGGGCTTCACTACAAGATTACGTTTATTAAAAATATTGTACCTATTTATTGTTTTCTAAAGTATTGATCATCGATGGCATTATAGTTTAGATTGGGATTACATGAACGAGTTTTACGATGTGGTCATTGGCGTTGGTGGAAAAAGAAAATAAAAAACCTTGTTAAGGTTGATCTGCACAACATATTTTCCATACAAATTTCGGGGGACTATTACTCCACTGTTTGACATGGTACATCTAAAGTTAAACATGATATCGTTTTGTCTCATTATTAATTGTGTCTGTGCGGAAACAGAATAGTAAAATAAAAAGGCATTCAAAAGTTACGAGCTACCAAAGATTCATTTTTATTGCCAATTTTAACGTAACTTTGGGCGTAAATTAGTAATAAAAGAAGTGTCAAATTTCCAAAACAAAGTCGGTACCGACACAGCAAAATTATCGAAGAATTCAATAAATTTTATTTGATAATGATTTATGCAGTGGTTTTTTCATAAAATTGGATTTCCCAAAAGCCTTTTCATATTTTTTTACGCGCGCCTTTTACTATGAATTTTCGTGCATCTCACTGAATAATGTTTCCCCCGGTGCGGTGCGGGAGGGGGATACGCCATATTGACATGTCCTTCGTTTGATAGAAGAACAAGACCTATATTTCTGTCCTTTTCATTTCATGCATGACGTCAGTGACGTGTCATTTGTTTTTCGCTGAAGTTGAAGGGCCTGTGCATTTTTATTGCACTCCTATAATGTGTGCGTTTCGATGGCGCGACCACGGCATTCTTTTTTTTTTAAGCTATGGCAAGATTTTGTAAAAAATAAATAATTTAAAATTAAATTCATTAATTAATTAAATATTTCACATTCAGAACATTTTGAAGGTGATAAGCGATACCATACGTATGCTCCTGAAATATAAACCTAGGATTTTTTATATTTTTTTTACAAATTCAATCCTTTATTTACCTAAATTTCAGGTCTCTGCAACGCTTAGTTTTTAAGATTTCCATGGCCGCGCGGTTCTCCGCGTTTCGATGGCGTGGCCACGTTCAAACCCTTATAACTTTTTAACCATAACTTTGACAAATTTAAGGTTTTGGGAAATTTGAACCACGTACATACATAATTTTTACAAAATCATGGCATAGTTATTTAAAAAAAAAAACGCCGTGGTCGCGCCATCGAAACGCACACCCTATAATATGGTGTAGCGACCTACTTATTTAGAAACTTTATATACATAAAACCTTCACGATATAATTTTTACTTTTCTTCTGATCTGTCACTTCTCTGTCTTGTGTTGACTAAATTGATATAGAATTATGAACATTTTTAATTTAATTTAGTTAGTGTACAACAACCACTAAATTGGAGACTCCGACGTGATACGCCCTGAAAAGGAAATCCTAAACTTTATCAGGCCAAGGAAATCCACAGTACCACGATGACAATATAAAGCAGTCGTCTGCCGACCAACGTCCAGACTCTGCTGGCTTCACAGCTATTTATTTCTCTCGAGGGATTAGCAGACCTGGCGGAAAGCGTCCAGGACATCGTGACCACAGGCCAACAATAACAAACAATATAGTTATACAATATTATTGTTGCCACTAATCTCGCGAATTGTGAAGTGACGATGACGTTATAAGTTGATAGTAAAAGTTTTAAAGAAAAAGTTTATTTTATTCTTTTTAGCGCATTAAAATAAAAGTTCAGACGAAAGTATTATAACTTCGTTTTTGTTCGGAACGGTTCGGAACGCTGAGTGTGTACGTACGAACTAGACGCACGTGAAGACTAGCGTCTAACTGCTCATCACTGATACTATCTCCTTCGGGCACGATGCCAGGTGAGACAGCGTGCTTTTTAGCCACGCCCACCAATGAGTTCGAGCTCGTGTGCTGTGTCACCTTAAGAGCGCGTATCCAAAACGTTGGCAACGTCGCAAATAGCTGTCAAATATTTACCTATTTAGAATAATTATATATAGAACTAGTATCTGCGTGGGTGCGCGAGCTGCGCGCAGCTCGCGTGTTGTCGTGTTCTTGAGAAGTATTCCTTACCATCATAAAATTTTGAGAATCCATAGGAATCCTTAAAATAATTGGAAAATCTGTTACAACCCATTAAACCATAAAAAAAACTACCCTAGTTTGCTGACCCATTAGACCCATTAAAAAAAACTACCCTAGTTTGCTTGTCGTCGCCTTGAGTTACGCTTCACCCACTCAACCTTCGTTACGCTGCGGAGGTCGCCGGCTCGCTTCGCTCCCCACCTCCCCCCTTCTCTCCACTCGGTCTCGCAGGTTCGCTCCACTCAGGACTTACCACCACCGGACAGGTTTCGACGCCTACTATAATATTTGTTCAAACACATAATGACTATCTCTGACCGTTACGAAGTTATAGCCCTTTTATTTTTAGGGGAGGTTGGGGAGGGGAGGATACCTTCCGTTTACAAATTTAAACGCTCCTCATTAATAATTTATAGTAAAAATCAAAAAGCCGCTACGTGTCCTAGATTCCGAGATACGATGGGGAGAGGGGTGAAGGGGGGGAGAGTGGGGAGTTTTGAAAAATGATTTTGACTAACTCTAGCCCCTTCTTACGAATCTGAAAAAAAAAATGTTCCAAGTCTCTCAACTTCCGAGATCCGCCTTAAGGGGGTGAAAAGAGGGGCAAGGAGAGCAGCTTTGAAAACTGGTTTTTACTTTTCCGAGCCTCCTCTATACGAATCTGAAAAAAAAATGTTCCAAGTCTCCCAATTTCACAGATCCGCCTAAAGGGGGTGAAAAGGGGGGCAAGGGGGGCAACATTGAAAACTGGTTATTACTTTGCCGAGCTTCCTCTATACGAATCTGAAAAAAAAAATGTTCCAAGTCTCTTAACTTCCGAGATCCGCCTTAAGGGGGTGAAAAGGGGGGCAAGGGGGCAGCTTTGAAAACTGGTTTTTACTTTTTCGAGCCTCTTCTATACGAATCTGAAAAAAAAAATGTTCCAAGTCTCTCAATTTCTGAGATCCGCCTAAAGGGGGTGAAAAGGGGGGCAAGGGGGGGCCACTTTGAAAACTGGTTATTACTTTCCCGAGCCTCCTCTATACGAATCCGTAAAAAGAAAAAAATACGGGTCTCTTAGTTTCCGAGATACGATAGGGAGGGGGAGGAAGGGGGGCGAAAAGGGGAGGTTTGGTACTTTTCCCATACTCGCGGGAGTTACTTGTTAATGAATCTGTCAAAATACACCCCCCTCCCCATCCACCATCAGGGAGAACAATTATGTCAATGAGTCAGTCAGTCAGTCAGTCAGTGAGTGGTAATCGAGCTTTATATAATAGAACTAGTATTTGCGTGGGTGCGCGAGCTGCGCGCAGCTCGCGTGTTGTCGTGTTCTTGAGAAGTATTCCTTACCTTATAAAATTTTGAGAAACCATAGGAATCCTACCCCTAAATCAGTATAAAAACCCTTAAGAACCCCTAAAACATTCTAAAACCTAATTAAATAAAAAAAAAAGTAAAAAAAAAGAATTCATTAGAAACGTTAAAAGCTGAGTTACGCTTCACCCACTCGACCTTCGTTACGCTACGGAGGTCGCCGGCTCGCTTCGCTCGCCACCTCCCCCCTTCTCTCCACTCGGTCTCGCAGGTTCGCTCCACTTGGGACTTACCACCACCGGACAGGTTTTGACGCCTACTATAATATTTGTTCAAACACATAATGGCTATCTCTGACCGTTACGAAGTTATAGCCCTTTTATTTTTAGGGGAGGTTGGGGAGGGGAGGATACCCTCCGTTTACAAATTTAAACGCTCCTCATTAATAATTTATAGTAAAAATCAAAAAGCCGCTACGTGTCCCAGTTTCCGAGGTACGAAGGGGGGAGGGGTGAAGGGGGGGAGAGTGGGGAGTTTTGAAAAATGATTTTGACTAACTCTAGGCCCCTTCTTACGAATCTGAAAAAAAAAATGTTCAAAGTCTCTCAACTTCCGAGATCCGCCTAAAGGGGGGAGAAGGGGGATAAGTGGGTCAACTTTTGAAAACTGGTTTTTACTTTCCCGAGCCTCCTCTATACGAATCCGTAAAAAACAAAAAATACGGGTCCCTTAGTTTCCAAGATACGATAAGAGGGGGGAGGAAGAGGGGTGAAAAGGGGAGGTTTGGCACTTTTCCTATACTCGCGGGAGTTACTTGTTTACGAATCTGTCAAAATATACCCACCTCCCCATCCACCATCTGGGAGAACAATTATGTCAGTCAGTCAGTGAGTCAGTGAGTGGTAATCGAGCTTTATATAGTATAACTAGTATTTGCTTGGGTGCGCGAGCTGCGCGCAGCTCGCGTGTCGTCGTGTTCTTGAGACGTATTCCATACCCTTGTAAATTTTGAGAATCCATAAGAATCCTTAAACGAATTGGAAAAACCGTTACAACTACCCCTAGATCAGTATGAAAACCCTTAAGAACCCCTAAAACATGATAAAATTAATATAAAAAAAACCTAATAAAATAAGAGTAAAAAACCTTACTTAAAAACTGAGACCCATAAAAAAAAGCAGTCCCTAAAGTTTGCTTGTCGTCGGCCTGAGTTACGCTTCACCCACTCAACCTTCGTTACGCTGCGGAGGTCGCCGGCTCGCTTCGCTCGCCACCTCCCCCCTTCGCTCCACTCGGTCTCGCAGGTTCGCTCCACTCAGAACCTACCTACCACCAGACAGGTTTCGACGCCTACTATAATATTTGTTAAAACACCCAATGGCTATCTCTAACCGTTACGAAGTTACAGCCCTTTCAGTTTTAGGGGAGGTTGGGGAGGGGAGGAAATGGTATACAAATTTATAATTTCAACGGCCATCAATAGTTTTAGGTAAGAAATAAAACATTTTTCAGTAGAAAAAAAAGGGGTGAAAAGGGGGGGGGGTGAAGTGGGGGAGAGTGGGGCGTTTTTCGAAAAAACAAATTTGACTATCGCGTTGCCCCTTTATATAAATTTGAAAAAAAAATGTTCCAAGTCTCTCAACTTCCGAGATCCGCCTAAAGGGTTGAAAAGGGGGGCAAGGGGGGGCAACTTTGAAAACTGGTTATTACTTTCCCGAGCCTCCTCTATACGAATCTGAAAAAAAAAATGTTCCAAGTCTCTTTGTTTCCGAGATACGATAGGGAGGGGGAGGAAGGGGGGCGAAAAGGGGAGGTTTGGCACTTTTCCCAAACTATTCAGAGTGAGTTGTTTACGAATCTGTCAAAATATACCCACCTCCCCATCCACCATCTGGGAGAACAATTCTGTCAGTGAGTGAGTCAGTCAGTCAGTGGTAATCGAGCTTTATATAGTATAACTAGTATTTGCGTGGGTGCGCGAGCTGCGCGCAGCTCGCGTGTTGTCGTGTTCTTGAGAGGTATTACTTACCATCATAAAATTTTGAGAATCCATAGGAATCCTTAAAATAATTGGAAAATCCGTTACAACTACCCCTATATCAGTATGAAAACCCTTAAGAACCCCTAAAACATTATAAAATTAATATTAAAAAAAACCTGATAAAAACAAGTAAAAAACCTTACTTAAAAACTGAGACCCATTATAAAAAACATAACCCTAAAGTTGCTTGTCGTCGCCCCTGAGTTACGCTTCACCCACTCAACCTTCGTTACGCTGCGGAGGTCGCCGGCTCGCTTCGCTCGCCACCTCCCCCTTCGCTCCACTCGGTCTCGCAGGTTCGCTCCACTCAGAACCTACCACCACCGGACAGGTTTCGACGCCTACTATAATATTTGTTCAAACACCCAATGGCTATCTCTAACCGTTACGAAGTTACAGCCCTTTCAATTTTAGGGGAGGTTGGGGAGGTGAGGATACCCTCCGTATACAAATTTAAACGCTCCTCAATAATAATTTATAGTAAAATCAAAAAGCCGCTACTTGTCCTACTTTCCGAGATACGATGGGGGGAGGGGTGAAGGGGGGGGAGAGTGGGGAGTTACGAAAACTGATCTTGACTAACGCGTTGCCCCTTTATATGAATCTGAAAAAAAAAATGTTCCAAGTCTTTCAATTTCCGAGATCCGCCTAAAGGGGGTGAAAAGGGGGGCAAGGGGGGCAATTTTGAAAACTGGTTTTTACTTTCCCGAGCCTCCTCTATACGAACCTGAAAAAAAAAACGTTCCAAATCCCTTGGTTTCCGAGATACGATAGGGGGGGGTGAGAAGGGGGGCGAAAAGGGGAGGTTTGGCACTTTTCCCATACTCGCGAGAGTCACTTGTTTACGAATCTGTCAAAATATACCCACCTCCCCATCCACCATCTGGGAGAACAATTCTGTCAGTGAGTCAGTGAGTGAGTGGTAATCGAGCTTTATATAGTATAATAATATTGATTATGAAATACAATAATTAGTATCGTAACACCGAATAATCAGTTTTAGATGAGAAAAAACTATTTGGAAAGGAGAATGCCCATTTTTCTACTGACCGCCGTTGCGCATCAAAACTTTTTGTATTATAGCATAAATTGAATATAAAAGAGGGGTGATGTCGTACTTTATAAGGAAAAAAAAAAATATCCATTTATTTTGTGGGGGTTTTAGTTGTTCTTTGATTTTCTGTTCAGTTTTGAGGTTAGTTTTGTAACGAACCTTCCACTAAAAGCAGCAGCCCATTACAACAGTATGACTTGAATATACTTAAGACACGAACAGTACGCAATGATAAGTTATTTATAAGCACAACAAACTCAACAACTATCGATGCACAAGTGAAAACAAAAGTTCGGTGTTGTTTTGTTTGTTTGACAAATTGACAGAGACAGTTCACATATCACATTGTGATAGTGTTACCAACAGTCAATATAAATCACTCTGACTGTAACTGATCTGTCAACTAAAGAAAGATTTTTAATTAGCAAAGTAATATTATCTATAGGATGTGAACTAAGAAAATATGTTATTTCAATTGTGCTAATTAAAAATATTAATAACGAGGATAAAGTCATAGTTGAATTTATTTTTAAAACTGAGTGACGGATTATGTCCCAGGTTTTAATAAATTGGCAACATTGATTTTACCGAAATACGCCATTTTAAAAAGTAAGCAATAAAATCCAATACTGTAGCTAATAAAATACAAAATAGTAACCCCACATACGATTTCGTTCAAGTGAATTAAGAGAAGTTAAAAAAATATTTTATAATTTATGAGTTTATTTCTATGGCCATACTCTTTTACTATAAAGCGACTCTGATTGTGGTCAATGTCCTTTCCAAAATACCTTTTCTACACCAAAAAAGGTTACAACATCAAATTCAGTGTTTTATTTGCACTTCACTATTAATTAATAGTCTAGATAGTTAGTTAGCCATATTTCTTATTTTCTTAAAGTAATATTGCAAAATTAATTAAAACAGGTAAATATGTGACAGATATTTGCGAGGTTGCCAACTTTCTGAATGCGCCCTCTTCAGCACGTGAGACGGCTATTTTGCACTAAGCGTCACATACTCGCAATTGTTTTTCGATGTGTCAGACACTCGCGACATTTTATCACCATATTGTGATGTGACAGACGCTCGTGACGTTTGCTGCCATGTTATAGACGCTAGTTTCCTAGTTAAACAGTTTTGCGAACAACGTCCACGTTCCCTAGTTTAATCAAACGTTTGTCTTTAATTCCTAAACGCAACACATCATACCACTCTATAACTGAACAAACTCCTCTATTGTAACGCAGCGCAGTGAGCATGCACG
This sequence comes from Xestia xanthographa, assembly GCA_905147715.2. Taxonomy (NCBI): domain Eukaryota; kingdom Metazoa; phylum Arthropoda; class Insecta; order Lepidoptera; family Noctuidae; genus Xestia; species Xestia xanthographa. Next base: position 30,534,321 of record LR990653.1, on the reverse strand, counting down.
GTCGCTGTGGACTGACGTATCATGTATGCAGCCGCACTGTTTTTGCAGCCCGGGGGATTATATTATTATCTGCAAGCGAATGACCACCATTATTTTATCACGTGACATTAAGAGAAACCAGGCTGGTGTAACGTGGCTTTTTAATTCTACTGTGAAATAAGTATTGATTTGCGTATCATTTACCGATGAAATAAGAAGTTTATGAAGTTGTGAGCAAGCATTCTTTTCTCATTATTTATCTGAAAGTGAGTGAAGTTTAGGCTTCAGCTGCCTCACAGTAATAAGTTGAAGTCTATTTTTTCCAGGGTGCCTAAAGTTACGCTAAAGTGAGCAATCATGATTTGCTGAAGTTGGAAAGCTAATTTCCAATTTAGTGGGTAAACATTGACTAGTCACGGTTATTAATTCGATTTTTAGTTCGTAAACTAATATTATTATGCAGAAGCAGTTTAAGCAGTAATCACACTTGATTAAAAGCTCACTAGCTTTATAATCAAAACTATAATACAAAAACATTTAGGAGGGCTAGGTGTAACCAGCGCGCGCTATGTTTTTGCAGCCGGGATTTTGCACGTTTGACTGGATATACCGACTGCACAGAAATTATATTAACAGGGTTTTTAATAATATGGAATCGTTGTGAACGTAAATTAATTGTAGGAAAATTTCCAGTGTTGGGTAACCGAGTGCTCGATTTTTTTTTTACCGCTAAGGCACTTTTCTTAATACACACCCGCTCGACGAGTTTATGCGAAGCTATGTCATTTATTAAAAAAAAAAACGTTTATTTCAGATTAAAAATCATCCGAAAAATATTACGTAATTAATTAAATAAAATCACGATTCAATTACATTTCACTATCAAATTCTTATTTTACCTGAACTGTAAATCAAAACTGTGTGTGACTTGTATAATTGACTGAATTTTCGATACTGCAACTTTTGTAAACTAACTTAGTTAAAGTGAACACCGACATGCTGCCACTACACACTTAGATCGAGCGCACACTCATCGACGCATTTCACCGGACAGCGAGCATGTAGTTATATTATCAACATTAAATGCACATAGTTGTGGTGTGCGCCCGTGCTTACTGCGAGACTGAACGAATGAACGAGGGAACGAGTGAGTGACTGAACGAGAGCCGTGTATGAACGGAACTCGATGGAAAACCATTTATGATTTCAGACGGCGCAGTTTGTTGTGTTAAGGCAAATATTTTATATAAACAGTGCTATGTGTGGTTTTACAGGTCAATTTTATCGTACGGCATGTCAGTTATTGAAGTTGTTTTAATAGCAAAACTATTGAGTTGTGTTTATGTTTTATGATAATACACATGTAAACGGGTATTTTCGCGAATTTTTACCTTTAAGCCCGACGTTTCGACCGGCTAGTGTGCTGTCCTAGTGTGAACCGGCCCTAATTAACATTTATGAAGATCAAGTGAGGGTAGTTGAATAAACACCTTCGCTTTGCTGTGGCGGTACCTCCAATACTTCAGTCTTCCCGCGACCACGGCTGGTGCAATCCGGTCGAAACGTCGGGCTAATATTAAAGGTAAAAAATCGCGAAAATACCCGTTTACATGTGTATTTTAATGTGTTTATGTTTTATTATGACAACAAGGTGTTCTAAATTAAAATGACTGAAATTGGTTCTTTAATGTGAACTGTTGCAGCAGCTGTTTTTGTCACAAATTAAAAGTTGTTTAGAGATAATTATTTAGCAGTGTAATAAACCTTTTCTTAAAGTTTTCAGTAATTTCAATTGTATGGCCATCTCGTGTGCTAAGTACTCGGATGCATTTCTGGGACGTACAGTTTTACAAGAAGCTCTACAACTACTAATTAGGTTACTCCAATAGAGTGTTATGCCACACTAACCCAATCTATCAGGCAATCTTACAACATGGAAGCGCTGTATAACGTTACGAATCAATCTCGAGCGCGTTGCATCACGCCGCCCATTAATCATGATCTCGAGAGCGGCGCAATGCGGCAGGTGCCCGAATTAGGGGCCCTCAACTTAGATTGTGTCGGACAACTTGGATGACGCGGCACCCCGCGAGATAGCGAAGCTGGGCTTGGGAAACGGAAGGTGAAAGGTTAATCCCTGTTGTCAAGTCGGCGTGTAATGCAGTTTTGAAGATTTGAGCAATTTCTGTGACTGACATTTTTTATACGACTGTAGGAGGCACTTTAATAAGTGTAAATTGTTTCATTATCACTGCTCTCAAAAAAGTGTACGAAAATCGTCAAAGTTAAATAACCTGTATATCTTGAGAACTAAAAAATCGAAGACATAGTTACATTCACAAACAACAGTACACTGTTGCACACTGTCTACACTTTATTCAGTGACATCAAGAAAGTGCGCGAGGATTTCGCTTGGAGGAAACTGACCCCTATGCTTTTATGCAGATAAAAACAATGATATTATAAAGAAGATACGCCATGTTCATACTGAATGACGTTCAGATATCGTTGCGAGTAATTTAAAACTACGACAGCGATAGATAATACCGAACGTATAAGATAGAAAGAGATAGCTAGCTATCAAAGTGCAACAATTGTGTCACTTTGTCCTCAACAATTTGTGCGTGCTAGTGCGATATCTACCTCTTTTTACTATATAATATCATTGGATAAAAAAGCCAACAAAGGTTCGTCTGTGATGCTATTTAAATGATAATAACGTTTCTGTGCAAAAAGTATAAAATGAAAATAAAATCATTGTTGAGCGTCTGATACCGTAATGCAAGACGCTCAAGAATGATCCTTCTGTTCGTAGTTTCTTATAAAATTAAATTTCTTAACCCCGCTCCTCTCCACACTATGTCATAAGCCTGAAGCTCAGTATTTCACGCTGTGAAAGTGTCAGAATTAAAGTTAGGAATCTCATCGCGGCGGGATTTTAACCGTGCGATGCGGCGACCGGGGGCTCACGGGCGCTTTGTACCAGAGAATTCGTGACCACCGACAGTTTAAACTTGGATGTATGGTGGACGAGTTGTGAACTGCGAATAACCAATATTAGTGGGATACACTTTTCATGGTTTTTCAATTTTAGTAGTTTTAGAATATTTAGACTGTTATGTCATGTCTATCATATCGAGGAGCGCGTGGCTAAATAATAACAGCCGCTCGGGTCAATCGTTAGGTTAAGCCGTGCTTGCCTAGGTTGGTCTGTGGATGGGTGACCGCCCAACATACCGAGTTTCCTCCGTGCCTCGGAAAGCACGTTAAGCCGTTGGTCCCGGCTGTCATTTGTAGATCTTTGACAGTCGTTAGGTAGTCAGAGGCCCAAAAAGTCTGACAACCAGTCTTACCAAGGCGTATCGTATTACCCGGTACTAACTGGGTTGTGGAGGTCAGATAGGCAGTCGCTCCATGTAAAATACTGGTATTCAGCTGCATCCGGTAAAACTGGAAGCCGACCCCAACATAGTTGGGAAAAGGCTAGGCAGATGATGATGTCACGTCTATCGGGATCAGCTCGTTTTTGAAGGAGACTTGAATATGGATTCCGCTACTATAGAAATACTAACATACACCACCGCTGAACTATCAAAAGTTATTCAAATACCGCTCAAAATAAATTTCGTTAAAATGATATTTTGTGGTATTTCTATTTTAAGTTTTAACCAAGATCAGTAATGACATGCAATTGGAGACGTTCCAAAACTATAGTTTTCTAGTTCAACATCATAACTCACGTAACCAAGACAGATTCAATTCTCGAATCAATAAAGCCGGATTGCAATCCGATATGAATACGCGAATAACATTAAATATTGAAAGGTGTTCGCACGAGTGCACCCGTAAAGCTGTCCGGTCTGGAATGAAGCCGTAACGGAATGCATTGGTCGTCGCGACCCGGCCGCGCTCGCAGGGTTGAGTTATACCGCGACGTGCGGATATGCGCACTTTGTGCACTATCATATTCGGTAGTAGGACGTTGTTATTGTATGCGTAGTAAGAGTAAATCACTGGTTGTGATGTTTACAACATGTTGTGTGATAATGGATGCGCTGCTAGTTACTAAAACAATTCATGAGATAGAATTCTATGAATTTATGAAAATATGTTGAAGGAGAGTAGATGACGATGATATTTTGTTTAGTTAACAAAGGACTGGGTTACTGGCCGGCCTTTAACAGAAGTGATCGTCGTAGGTATTGGTTGATCAGCAGTTTATTGTCATCAATATTGTGCGCCGTGTGGTATCCGGCAGAGTAGAATAGAACCAACCCATTACACTCACGGGTGTCGTATAAGGCGACTAATATCTGAGGCAGAACACCTTGCGCCTCCGTAGACCTTCTTTCATCACTGCGATCTCCAATCCGCCTGCCAAGCGTGGAGATTACGGCAATTCCTCCCATCATGCTACTTTTCGCTACGGTGACAGTCATCAGCAATGGCCACTCTCATCCGACTTCCTCAGTGGTTCGTAATAAACTTAATTGTAGTCGTCATTTTTATTCATCATCTACTAAGCTAGATTATTTCAAATTGAAAAGTAAACAAAAACTTAACAATAGCGGCAGTTTAAAACAAAAACGGAACTGCAATGAGCACAAAACATAATTTGATTAATAAACACATGAGAGTACTGTCGGTTCACGTTCGAGCGCTCTCTTCACAATCACACGGTTCGTAACAGTCGTACTCATTCATTTCACAGTCGCTGACTTTCAATAACCACACATTAACCACTCGTTATTAATTTCAAAGTAACAGGAAATATAACATCAAACCTGTTATCCCCGAAGGGTAGCACAGAGGGCCTCTGATATGATACATTTACGTTTTGCAAGTTATCTATAAGTCCCATGTAATACGGGGCGAGTCTCTTGCCATCAACTTTATTATTATTTTAGTCATCATCATCATCATCATCAGCCTATTAATATGTTCCCACTGCTGGGACACAGGCCTCCTCTCTATGAGAGGGAATGGGCTATAATCTACCACGCGGGCCCAGTGCGGATTGGTAGATGTCACATACATGTCTTCGAATTTTTCGTTCTAGGACATGCCGGTTTCCTCACGATGTTTTCCTTCACCGTTTTTGAGAGCAGCGGTGATGAAATAAATTACACAAAGTAATGCGCCTGTCTGGGTTCGAACCCACGACTTACTGTTCGTAAGTCGGGGCCGCCACCACTGGGCCACCGCTGCTCTATATTATTTTAGTAAAAGATACTTTCAGTGTAATTTTTTCGTGAACCTATTATGTATTTTCATGGATGCACGAAGACAGACTGGCGAAGCGCATCTTCTATTCTAAACTCCAGGAAGGAAAACGGAAACGTGGTGGACAGTTTTTACGTTTCAAGGATCTTCAGAATAGACACTACAAAAGATGCGAAATTGACCCCTTAGTGTGGGAAAAGCAGGCACAAAATCGGCCCGAGTGGAGACGTCGTGTGCATCGGCAGGTCAACGCCATTGAAGAGAGAAGAAGGTCGCAGCTGGACTTAAAGCGTGATGAACTTAAAGCTAGACCACCTACAGCTATAAACTACAATTTCGTCAATGGTGTTCTGACATGTCCGATTTGTGCTCGGTGTTTTTCGGCCAAAGTTGGATATGCTAGCCACTTGAGAGCACATGAAAGAGCAGCACACCAAAGCTCTCTACAACCACACTAGAAAGCCATCGAATGCAGTCGCTGTGGCCGAAATCGGCTAGATGGCATCATCATCATCATGTATTTTCATTTTAGTGTGCCTTGTATTTTTGTTTTCGTTCTATTTATAACGGGAACTAGCAGTTTTCTAGTTATTAATTAACTGGAACAGGAACACTCGCTGCAGACTCAGCGTGTAAGTGAAAACTTCTAATTGGTAAAAATCACGCGAAACTGTTAATAGAAAGTTTCATAATGTTCTACTGCATGCAACACACAATGTAGGCTATGTTATACTTTGGAGAATCGGAGAATTATTTAGCCTTACAGCATTATTTATTTTCATGAGAGATGTACTAAATCATCATCCTCCTGTTCTTTTCCAAACTACGTATGTTGGGACCAGCTTCCAGTCTAACTGAGTGCAGCTCAATACCAGTATTTCATGTCGAGGGCTCTAACCTCCACAACCATTGAGTTGTAGTCATGTAGTAAACCACTGGTTGTCACACATTCGGACTTCTGACAATCCGTAACGACTGTCAAAGATCAATGAAAGCCCAAAGCAACTCCTTAACCTGCAACCCATCCACGGAAGTTAACCTAACTGGTAATTATTATTTTGCCACGAGCCCGTGAAGGCATGTACCAAAATAAACATCTACCTAATTGATACTAAGTATATCAATATCATACTACTGGGTACATGTAGGTGAATAACTAAGTAGGTACGTACAACAGTTCCTGCTAACCTTTCTTTTACAAACATGAAGCTTATCAATAAACTTACAAATCCGTCAATGTGTTATAAACTCCCGTGTACAAATACAACGTTAAGCCAACGTGTTGCCGACATAAAACTTGGCTCTTCAACATTAATGAGAGAAGCCTGTTATGCACTGATTGCCCCGAGTTCATCAGGCGGCTCGTTTTATAGATTTAATTAATAAATGTGCCGTTAACGTCAAGAGGGTGAAAACTGAAGAGGTTTATCGAATTTTTTAGAAGGTAGCCTTACAGTTTATGATTTGAATGGCTTTGAATGTTTTGTTATATGAGTTGTAAAGCTTAAAGCACAGATAGAATATCAATTTTCGCACCGAAAGAAAACGTTTGAATTCAAGTCGCAATTTCAACTCAACGACAATTGATGTCAAAAGTTAAAAGGTATCATAGGTATGAGAGATGTAAGACATTTTTGATCATAATATTAAACCTTTTACAAAGGTATTTTCTATTTATTTTCCAGAAACTATACTGTTACCGCACCAATAATAATCACATTTAATTTTATTCAGAAAATACATAAATATTTTTTGTTTTGAGTGTTCGACGGCTCTTATCAATTATTTACAAGGTTGTCAGTCATAATAAATGATCCTGACATATTATTATCCTTAAGAAACGTTTTCGTTCGTCTGTTGTAAGAACTGTTTAACAATTTTATTATACTGTATTATTAAATGTCTCTCGATAGCTATCAATTTAAAGCTCTTTTAACCGAAGCGATCGTCGCGTCCTCAAAAAGCACATTCCTGTTTTCCGAACAGCTTACTGTTGACATGTTGTTACTTCTACTTCAATTAAGGATTGTTCGGTACTTGCAGATATTACGAATTCAGATTACTCTAAATCCAAATCAAACACGCAGATAATGTAAACGTCAGATTCGTAGCTAAGTATTACAAGTCTAATTTATCAAATGATTTAAGCAATATCGTCGTGGCTCAGTGTGCCGGGTTCCCACTGTTCCCACTGAGCCCAGCTGCCCCGGCGTGCATTATTTATGAAACAGAAACAAAACCAATAAAACTTATTGCAATGAATTTCATTTCGTATATTTTTCTCCGTTTCGTTCGTTTCCGTGAACTTTTTCTTTGCTCACGATTAATGAATGCGCTCCGTATTTTGTGGTGATTTCATGAAATATTTCAACGTTTTTAAATGGAAGACGGTTTTTGTTTTCATAAGAGGGTAATTTGAGCTTCGTAGATGTAATGTTAGAAACTTAACAGATTGGTGCCGCCACTGGCATTCGTGTTTGTTTTCGGGAAAGGCTAATAAGTTCTTTTTTTACTTATTTTCTAGAGTTAGGTAATGAATTATTTGTTTACATATTGTCTGCAGAAAAGGTCCTAATCAAGAAATGTTAGAAAATAAATCACTAATTATCCTTTAATTGACCTTTTTTTATTTATATTTTTCTCGAATGGGAAATCATCAAATGACTCCTCCCGCTCTGGGCGGAGCTGAAGGGAGTGTTAGACTTTTACTTACTAAAACCCGTCCATGTTCCTTCATCACCCTTTGTGTTCCAGGGCCGCGGTACCTCTTTCTAACAGTCCCGCAGTCCCGGCAGGCATCGGCCCTTGTGGACCCCTCCCTTTGCTGACAACTCCTTGGGGCGCGCGTTATTTACCTTAGGTAGGCAGAAAGCCTTACTTAGAGAATAAAAGAATGATGGAATGCCGAAAGTGGTACCTACTCATTTCTATAGAAAATAATGGCGACAGATTACTAAATACTTAGCAGGGATTGTAATTATGCTCGTACCGTAAAACTGAACAAACAGCAAAAATTTAACGGAATTTATTACACCTCCATACGTTTGAAATAATGTTGTTTAATCTTTCAGCAAAGCGAATTCGTTTAGCTATTTTCTTTAACTACCGGAACCAACTTCGGCATCAAAGTGAATAAATCCAAACTCTTGAATCGCCATTAAAAATGTTTCAGTGCAGTCAAGTTGATATTTTCATTAATTTACTCATTAACTTGTAGTTTTCTTTGTTACATTGTGGAGTTATTAAGAAAAGTTTCATTACGCAAACACCAAACTACATTGTGTCATTCACATAATAGTCATAACACCATTTTAATGAGACCTCCACTCGTAAAATGTGTTTCCTCTTTATCGTTATATATTTTAGGATGTAAGAGAGGTTGGGGGGTGTCTTGTAAAAGTGGTGTGTAAAAAATGAAGCCGAGATGTTGGTTCTCCAGTAAAATAAAGTTGGAGTGTTGGCGACATTGTGTTACGTACAATATTTTCAGTTGTTTTGTCAACGCCGGGCGAATGTGCCCGGAATGTTGGCACTTCCAGTAAGTGTCGATGTCTCGATTTCACCGTCTTTGATCATTTGAATGTCATTGTGTGTCGTCTGCTACAAAGAGAGCTATTTTGGAAATGTGTTCGCATATTGCTCGTTTAACTTTCTAGTAGTATATTTGGCTCAAAGGTAACTAAATATTCTTAGAAGTCTTCATCTCGAAGTCTTCATCTCGAAGTTTTCAAAGACTCAGTCAATTGACATAGCGGTCAATGAGCTGCATTAGTTTAGTAGCTTATAATAAGAAAGAGTGATGCACTCTTGATTGTAACTTCAAAACCCAACAAGGATATGCCATCATTACTCTGAAATACCTTTAAAATAAACGAAAAAGTTCCCGTTGATATGATTAGTACTGAATACTTATGACAGTCGCGTACACCGGCAACGAGGAGTTGTTAGATCTGCATGTCTGATTGCGACTCCACCGGAATTCGTAACGCGATCATTGAATAATGCAGCTCTTTATTAGACTTGATCATGTTGGAGGGCAAAAATAGGTTTAATTATTTATGTTTGGAGAAATTGAGCTCATGTTTGTGGGTTGAGTAAGCTGGAGGCTATATAGGGTTGCGAAGAGGAAGACGGTCAATCTGATAGAAAAGGTAAATAGCTACCGATTTGTGAAAGATTTCAAACACATACTGGCTATTCTAAACTAAGCGTTAAAAAGTTTTCAAATCTCGAACAATTTCCTAGGCAAATATGCGTTTAGCAAGCTTAAATTCATCCGGAATGCTTGTTGAAGATTTTTATTGGAGTTCATTTTGTTGGCAATAATACCGCGATCTTTTAGCTACAATCCTTTTATTTGTGTTGGTTAATGGTCCACAAAATCTCATTAAACGTGGCCGGCAGTGGCCGACGCTGGCCCGCGTTGGCGATGGGCGCACAGCCAACTTGTCCACTGACGTGCTAGTTAAAGCAAACATGTGATCGGTGTCCGTGACTTTAGAAATGAGATAGTTTTATAACCTTTCTTAGGTATAAGGTTGTGTTGTGTTGGAAAAGATATGACTTACGTATTGAGATGGAATTTTCGCAACTTTTTGAGATTGCGTATCTTGAACGTATACATACATAGTGCATACATGCTCGTAAATGTTAGTCACGCTTGTATTCCCCAAAAGTTTAGGTAAAGGAACCTACGGTACGATAGATAATCTTAGGCGAACAAAATTTAAAGGTCAAACTCTTACAGTACTAGCATGCATTGTGTTTGGCAGATGAACTTTGAACTCAGTTCCGGAGAAAGTTGTGAACGGTGTTTGTATTCCATCTTGTATTCTTAAACCTGGTTCTTAAATATACCCAAAAAGCAATCTAAACGTTGCGATGGTGTACCAAAACCCTTGTTATGGGTGGACTGTATTTTTATTTACTGTTCCCTTCTTCGATAGCTCAGGTGGCTATGGGATTTACTTTCAATCAAAACTCTTCGATGGTTTAACACTGTTTGATTACTTCGTCTATATTTTAGAGTGGGCACATTATTCTAACATAAACTGATTTACACAAGTACACAATAATCACAAAGAACATAGTCAGAACATAATAATCACAAGAACATAATATACTTAGGGCACGTGGGACTCACAATAAACACTTAAAACTAGATACTTGTAAATAGAACACTGTAAAAATATAAAAACTGTATCGACTGACTTTAGTCGCCTATCTTTATATCAAAACATCATGTCGCAAGTAGTGGCGGGGCCTCGTTGTACTCAACCCTCTTGGCTAATCGTTCCCTCTATAATGGACTTTCCCATCTTTCTGCGGGTCGGTCAAGTTTCGACTTGTCGGAGGCTCCGCCCACAACACGCGAAATGATGATTTGTTACCTTATATGGTAACGTTTTTGGTTTGTTATGAAACCGTCAGTTTCGCTACCATATAAGGCAATCGTATGTCATGATGTGTGGTTATAATAAAGTCTACACCTTTTTCCCGCCTTGTGCGGGCCTGTCTTTTACTTTATTAATCCTTATCTTAGCTAGTTATCACCTAGTGATACAATGGAGCTCGGCGTCTGTTACATCTCTCCCCCCGGCGTAGCCTGCGCAGCCTCTTCTTCTCTGTGCAGCACGACGAGCTTGCTGATGGGACGCTTGAAGACGCCGGTTCTCGTTCGCACGTCGACCACCCTGATGCCGCCGTCAGGTCCCGGGTAGAGCTTCTCGATGGCCACACGTTCCGTGACAGTGTGCTGTCGACGACGATGACGACGTCGCCGATCTCCGGCGGCCGTCGGTTGCTCTGCGGCTCGCCGCGGGGTACCAATGTGGGGAGGTACTCTCGCAGCCAGCGTCGCCAAAAGTGGTCGGCAAGGGCCTGGCTGGCCCGCCAAGCACGTCGGTCGGCCTCGTCACAAGGCCCGGTCGAGGGTAGGCCCGTGGAGGACCCCAACAGGAAGTGGTTGGGGGTGAGGGCCTCTGGATCGGTGGGACTCACGCTGACATGAGTCAAGGGGCGCGCGTTGATGGCGAATTCCGCTTCAGTGAGCAGAGTTAGCAGCACCTCTTCTGCAGGTGCCCTTTCGCGCAGAGTCGCAGCGAGGGCAGTCTTCACGGAGCGCACCAGCCGCTCCCACGCACCTCCCTGGTTGGGTGCGCCGGGAGGGATGAACCGCCACTCCATCCTGTGCAGCAGTCCCTCTTCTTGTAGCGCTGGTGCCCATTCTTCATACGCTGCTCGCAGTTCGTGGTCGGCTCCCCTGAAGTTGGTCCCGTTGTCTGAGTACATGAGCCGCGGCCAGCCGCGGCGCGCGGCCATCCTTCTCAGCGCCATGATTGCTGAGTCTGTAGATAGCGATGCGACGAGCTCGAGGTGCACGGCGCGGGAGGTGAGGCACGTGAATAGTGCGCCCCACCGCTTCTCTCGGGGCCGGCCCACCTTCACCATCATGGGCCCGAAATAGTCCACGCCGCAGTTGGTGAACGGGCGATGGAAGGGGTCCAGGCGGGCGCGCGGCAGGTCTCCCGTGGCCGGCGGTTGTGGCGTTGCTCGCAGCCTCCGGCAGTACGTGCAGGCCTTCTCGATGGCCCGCACCGTGGGCCGCAGGTGGATGATCCAGTAGCGCTGCCGCAGGTCGTTCGTTACTCGTTCTCTGTTGGCATGACCAGCGGCGCAATGCTCGCGCATTACTATTAATTTACTGACCTGATGGCGACCATCCAAAATGATGGGTAGCTTGACCTCCACTGGCGCGTTTGAGGCTTCAATACGTCCTCGCACGCGCAACAGGCCGTCTTCGAATATGGGGTCCAGTCTGTACAGGCGACTCGCCCGAGTGAGGGGGCGGGCAGACTGGATCTTCTGTATTTCATCCGTGAAGCTATCCCGCTGCGCTTTTAGCAGGAGCTCCTTCTCGGCGCGCTCTATGTGCCGATGATCCAGTCGAGTCGAGACGCGGCGGCACGCGTCTATGAATGCCAGCACGCGTGCAGCAGTGCGCACCAGCGTCTCGTACTTAGAGAAGCGGGCAGGATCGGGCAGCCAGCTGTCTCGTTCAGGGCCCGGCGCGATGTGCAGGACCTCCTCTTCTGTTTCTTCTGTCGCCGGCTTCCCGGGCCAGTCCTCTTCCGGCAGATGCAGGAAGTCCGGCCCGCGGAACCAGCGGTCGGTCGCGCTGATCGGCGCGTCGGTGAATCGGGTGGCGTCATCCGCCACGTTGTGCTTCGTAGGCACCCAGCGCCATTCTTCCTTACTGGTGAGCTCGGCGATTTCACCCAGTCGGTGCGCGACGAACGGTGTGTACCTCTTCATGTCGTGGTGGATCCAGTGGACCACCGTAGAGGAGTCTGTCCAGTAGGTCGTCCTGTCGACCTCGATGCGGTGTTCCTTCTTGATGGTGTCGGCGAGTCGGGCTCCTATCACCGCTGCCTGCAGCTCCAGACGTGGTATCGTCTGGGCTCGCCGCGGTGCCACCTTTGCTTTGGCCGCGACCAGCACGACGTCGATGCTTCCATCCTCGTTCATCGCTCTCCAGTAGGCCACCGTCGCGTACGCTTGTTCGCTGGCGTCGCACAGCACATGTAGCTCTATGCGCTGTGTGTTCTTCTTGAGGTAGCACCTGGGCAGCCGCAGTCTGTTCACCTCCTGTAGTTGACCCAGCCAGGCCGCGAAGAGCTCGTTTTCCTCCTCCGGAATTGGGGTGTCCCATGTTGTTTGCAGACGCCACAGGCTCTGGAGTACTATCTTCGCTCGTACTGTGAAATGACTCAACAGACCCAGCGGGTCATAAATTGACATAACGGCGCTCAGTGCTTCTCTCTTGGTGGGCGCACGGATCCTCTCTCTCACCTCGGATGGCACTCGGTTCATGGACGTGTTGAACCCGAGTTCGTCTAGTTCTGCGTTCCAGTACAGCCCGAGTATCTTGCTCTCAGGCTGCTCCCCTCCTAGCTGCGTTGGGGTGGTGGCGTGGAGCGTCTGGGGCACGTCGCGCAGGACCGTCGCTTCGCTGGAGCTCCAGCCTCTCAGTGTGAAGCCAGCGGCCGCGTGCACCTTCCTTGTCTCTTCTACTGCCTTCCACGCCTCTTCTGGATTGCTGTAACTAGCCACTAGATCGTCCATATAATGATTCTTTGTTATGGCCTCCAAGGCCCTGGGATACTCACTGCCGTGAAGCTCTGCGTTGTAGTTCCGGACGTAGTGAGCCATATACGGGGAACTTGCTGCTCCGAAGATCATGCTCTTCATCTTGTAGTGGCGCGGGGGCGATGTCCTTTCTTGTCCTCTCCACAGGAACTGCTGAGCTGGCTGGTCCTCCTGTCTTATTTTCACCCGCAGGAACATTTCTTGGATGTCTGCGGTGACTGCTACTTCCCGCTCTCTGAACCGGAAGACTATTCCCGGCAGGGACAGCAGCAGGTCTGGACCCTCCAGCAGCTCGTCGTTGAGACACTTCCCGTAGCTCGTCGCCGCCGCGTCGAAGACTAGCCTTTGTTTCCCCGGCTTGTTCGGATTCTGCACGGCGAAATGAGGGAGGTACCAGCAGACGTTGCTTTCTTTCTCTGTTCCGTCGCATGGTACTTAGCTGGTGGCATGGTACTTTGGTGGTCTTAGCTGCCAAGGTTCATTTTAATTACTTTATTCATACATTTTTAATCTAATCTTTCACTCTGGATGCTCTTAGTGTGCACGTCTTTCTACATCGTTCTCACATTTATGTATAATCTCAAAATTAATGATGTAACCAAGATTTTGTAACAATATTTTGATTTTAAAAGAGTGTCCATGGAGTTTCTTGCCCATTCTTCTCCATAGAGATCTACGCTAGGGAATGGGCAACTACAGTACTTTCTCAAGTTATTATGCCTTGTGACTGGGACTGTAGCTTTGATTTTCTTTTTTGTATTTTTGACTTTCAAAAGTGCCGTAATGGTCTAATTGAAATAAATGCTTTGAGTTTGAGTTTGAGTTTGACTGCGTATCCTTTGTTCAACAGATTGTCTATCTGTGTAGTGTACTGCACGGCGAAGTCCGGTGACGCATCCATCTTCTCCTCGATCTTTTTCAACCTTCTCAGCGCTGCTCCGTAGCTGGGTGGCATGACGACGTCGTCTGTTCGCCACGGCAGCCCTACCTCGTAGCCTTCATCGATTTTCTTGATTGTCTTCTGTACGATGTCCGCCGCCCTTTGGTCTGCCTCGTTCACTCGGGGCGTCCTGGCGACGCCCAAGGCTTTTATCTTGAAGTGCGCTTCGACTAGATCGTGCAGTTGTTCGTCTCTTCTTCCGGACTCGATGACGTGCAGCACATCTTCTTCATCAGCGATGATGCTTCGTGGCGCTATTCCGTGCACCACCCATCCCAACTTTGTTCGTGAGGCAGCTGGCTGATTGGGGCCGCCGACTCGGAGTTCCCTGGTCACTATACACTCCCAGTGGTCTGTGCCCACCAAGAGTCCGGGGCGGGCCTGCTCGTAGCAAACTTCTTCTTTCGGCAGGTCTCGCAGGTGTTCGTGATCCAGCAGGATGTCTGGGATGGTTTGTTGGTGGAGCCTCAAGTCCTTGATGGTTCTTGCTTGCAGCTCGTGCGACTGGCCGTCTTCCCGGATGCTTCTGACTTGCACCCGTACCGCTCTGCTGTCCCGCTCCTCTGAGGACATGTTCACGCCGCGTATGCGCAGCGGGCGTGAAGTTCCCTTTGCTCCGATGCTGGTCGCCAGGTCTTCATCAATGAGGGTGACGGTTGCTCCTTCATCGAACAACGCGTACGTCTTGACCTCCCCCCGTGACCCGGTGACTATGATGGGGCACATCTTCAGCAGCACCTTCTTCGAGCCGGCGGCGGACTTGCTTGCCACCGACAGTACTGCTTCCTCCTTGCTGGGCTCTGCGGTAGATTTCGCGGTCGTCGCTTCTTCTTTGTTTGCCACCCTCTCTTGATGGAGGGAGGCGTGATGAGGTCGGCGGCACTGGTTCACGCCGCACGCCTTGGCCTTGCAGCTATACCGCCTGTGGTTCTTCTCGGCACATCGAAAGCACATGCCGTTGGCCTTCAGGTACTCCCACCGCTGGTCGACACTCATGCCCTTGTACTTCGGACACCTTGGTAGCACGTGGTCTTGTTTACAGTTGGGGCACTAACCTTTCTCCTCTTGATTTTCGACGGCTGTCTACACAGCACGAACAACAACTACAACTACAAACCAGGCAGCCAGTAACGGCGAAGAAGAAGGCCAGCCCCGTCTACACGGGGCTGGCCTTCTTCTTCGCCGTTACTGGCTGCCTGGTTTCCTTCTTCTGGCTGGCGGGCGCGGCGCTGGTAGGTGGGGCGTATGTGTATCTTAACGCCCTGTCCGCTTCCCGCATCAGAAAACGAGACAGTATTACTATCTCCGGCTCCGTTGTGTCGTCGTTGTCGTAGGCAAAGTCGCACCATCTTGACCGTATGTGCGGGCTTAACTTCTCCAATACCTCGCGTGTCAACAATGGGTTGTACAGGTATCCTCTTCGGTCGACCGACTTGATCACGCTTACTGTGTTCTGTATTTTGATGGCGAAATTATTCAGGTCCGCGGCTGATGCAGTGGGCTTCGTCATCTTCTTCAGTTCGTCGATAGCGCGATCGATTAGTACTTCCGGTCGGCCGAAACACTGTTCGAGTGTCTTCATGATGACCTCTGGATCTGTAGCGGTGTGGTCCCTTGCTTCCCCTTTGAGGCAGCTTCTTAACCGCTGTATGTTTTCTGCAGGCGATATGTTGTACATATTTGTAGTGTCGTTCACGGCCGCTTTGAATGGCAGCCACTCGTTGACATCACCGGAGAACGCTGGTAAATCCGTATGCCGTAGTCGGGGTCTTGCCATCCTTTCTAAGGTCGCTGCCAAGTTGTCGATGCTGTTCCTGTGCCTCGTCGGTGTCGGCGACCTTCCCCGTGGCATGTCGAATTTAATACGTCTTGGGTCCTCCCGAGGGGCTCCCGTGCCCCCCTCCCCCCGTGCTCTGAGGGGGTTCGTATGAAGCCATTCGTCCACTCGACTGTGGTGGCTTTCCTCCTGGGAAACGAGGGGCTCGTCCCGCAGGCTCTCCTGTTCGTCCTGTATGACGGACATTTCGGCGGCTAGCCTCTTCTTGACTAAGTCTGCTTCTAAGTCAAGAGACTTCTTTTGTATGGCTGCTAGCTTTTCTGCAGCCTCTAACTCTGCTAGCCTTATGCGCGTTGTAAAACTATTCGTTGACCTTTGTGACCTCTGTGACCTCTCTGACCTGGCGGGTGACCTCCTTCGTTGTCCATGGTCTTCACTCAGTAGAAGTCCCGATGATGGTCCCGCCGTGGCCGTGTCCAACGTCGTAAGAGGCGCGGTATTTAGTCGTAAGTTAATAGTACTTTGGTCACTTGTTATAACTGGTGATTCTGGCGGGTCTAGTGAAATCCTCCGTAGTCTCTCTCTTCGAACCCGTTCCGCTTCTTGGCGAAGAACTGCCTCCCTCTGCTCCTCTGCCCTCTTCTGTAGGGCCCGCCTCTGGTCCTCTGCCTCTGCAGCATCACCTTGGCTTCGGGTGATCACCATCTTTCAAACTGATGGCCAACTGCACTTGACTTTAAGCGGGGAGCGCGGCGCACGACAGTTCGTAGCTCGGTTTGGACTTGTCCAGATTCGTTTACTACGACGTTACACTTTACGCGCACTTTGACACCGTTATTATTTTACGACTAGCCCTATTTACCGCGACGACACTATATACGTCCGACGAAAGACGCGGCGCGCACTGTGTATAGCGCGCGCTTATTTACTTCACGTATTTACTATTTACGCGACGGTCACTTATTACACGCGCACAGAGTCTTATTTACACTTGTTATTTTACTGTGAGTCCCACGGTTCTGCCGGTCCCCTTAACGCGCACTATGATCGCGATTTTCGACACAGAGAACACCACTTTGCTTATTACAACACTTTATTCACTCGCGATACACATAAGTTATTTTTGTTCAGTACTTACAGTTTTATGTAACCGCTCACAACACTTATTTACGCGCTATGTATTTGCTATCGGCACTTTTTTCACTTATCCGGCTCGTATGGACCAGCTGTTATGGGTGGACTGTATTTTTATTTACTGTTCCCTTCTTCGATAGCTCAGGTGGCTATGGGATTTACTTTCAATCAAAACTCTTCGATGGTTTAACACTGTTTAATTACTTCGTCTATTTTAGAGCGGGCACATTATTCTAACATAAACTGATATACACAAGTACACAATAATCACAAAGAACATAGTCAGAACATAATAATCACAAGAACATAATATACTTAGGGCACGTGGGACTCACAATAAACACTTAAAACTAGATACTTGTAAATAGAACACTGTAAAAATATAAAAACTGTATCGACTGACTTTAGTCGCCTATCTTTATATCAAAACATCATGTCGCAAGTAGTGGCGGGGCCTCGTTGTACTCAACCCTTTTGGCTAATCGTTCCCTCTATAATGGACTTTCCCATCTTTCTGCGGGTCGGTCAAGTTTCGACTTGTCGGAGGCTCCGCCCACAACACGCGAAATGATGATTTGTTACCATAAATGGTAACGTTTTTGGTTTGTTATGAAACCGTCAGTTTCGCTACCATATAAGGCAATCGTATGTCATGATGTGTGGTTCTAATAAAGTCTACACCTTTTTCCCGCCTTGTGCGGGCCTGTCTTTTACTTTATTAATCCTTATCTTAGCTAGTTATCACCTAGTGATACAATGGAGCTCGGCGTCTGTTACAACCCTTATATACTTTAAGGACCCTTGAATAGCGCACAGACACCTACACTTAATAGTTTCCTTTCCACTACAAGACCGCTTCATACCTGACTCCCTGAGGGAAACTTCTCATGAATATATGAATACAATAATACTGCTACTACTATATTAAAAGAAAATTACTCTCGACGTGAATTTGAAGCAGAAGCATATAATTCAATTTCACGTTAAATTGAATTTAAAGAAGTTCTGCTAAATCATATGTGAGAACTGTGTAAAGGTAGACTAGTGTAGCGTTGAGGTACATTTGATAGGAACAAAAATATTTTTTGACGAGTTAACATAAACTTTTCCATAAAATTATGCCTATATACTGAATAGAGGTAGACAGAATCCTACGTCTTGGGGAGCAAGTGAAGTGACATTGATGATGATTTTTGTTGTTATCTTATAAACGCTGGACAAAACATATATACTAAAACCTTCCTTTTGAATCATTGTATCTATTAAAAACCCGCATCAAAATCCGTTGCGTAGTTTTAAAGATCTAAGCACACCTAAAGACAGACAGGCGCGGCGGGAGACTTTGTTTTATAATATGTAGTGATAATTGCCACTTCGAACCCTGATTGTGACATTATCCGGGAATCAACTCTTAGGTCCTGCGTATCTTTCGCGTTTGTGACCGATTGTAGACCAACGACTCAATAATTTTGACTAATATGACGTTTTCCGAATAATAAGTTCGAACAAGAATCGCCGAAGTTCGCCTAAGATTTTTCCTTAGATCGTTAAATAAATTACAATTAACAAAAAATCTGAACGATATAATTAGCGTCACGGGTCTAAAGGTAATGTAATTAAACGAAGTCTAGACACCTGAAACTAACTACCGCCTGTTAAACTTTATCACCTTTTAATATTTAAACTGTCTGGGTTTACACTAGCGGTTTTTGATGGATCGACGTTTTCTCCTGAGAAACAAACTGCAATATTTACTGTGATAAGAAGAGTGGATTCAGATGGCTTGAATTAAATCCCTTAAGTACCCTCACTGGATTGATGGGAAACCCTCGCATTCAATAATGATTCGGTTATAAGCAAACCGATATGGGTTGAAACACATTTTCGAGTCACCAGATTCGATTCAGCAGTTGGTATTTGTTGAACAACAAAGCCTGCCTGAAGTAATCGCTATACATGCTCAGTTTTCATTCAGCTCGTGCCAATCTACTTTCTCCATTCGGCATAAAACTTCACTGAATTGTAATGTTGCAGCTGATTTTTAGCACCTGGCTGTAAGCCGAGCGGGGTTTTACGTAGCATCGTATTCAATTAGGCCGCCTTTCTGAATAATCCCGACCCGGACATCTGTGTATCAAGTACCTCTAATAGGAAAATAATATCCTTTTATTCTTATATTACACAAATGGGTTATAAACAGGCTTATATAAGGTGACTAAAATATATTACTGACTAATTACTATTTGTAAGTTTTTTTTTAAAAATGCACGTGATTTGCAAAAAGATACTTGCAAATCGAAATAATTACGTATCACCTATCTTCTTATATCCTTCACAAATTCTGAATATTCAGATTTCCATATCAATTTTCTCCTCGCTAGTACAAAGCAAATACAAAGGTGTTTGCACACCGTAACTGCGATGTTCGCGTAATCCAATCGCGCCGGGTCGTCATTAACGGGCGCGTTTTGATGCCCGAACTCCTTGAAGTCACCTCGATCGGAGAAGTTTCTGAACAAAAGTTGCGCTGAATTCAATCCGGAGAGAAAAATATTCCAACTTTAAAGTTTTTTACAGAGATGGTTTACTAATTAGGTGTTCAGTGTAATTAACACTTGTCGTTACTGCTTAATTAGTTGTTTATTCTTGTTCTTGGTACCACAAGTTGGAGACGTGATTATTATTCACTGTGTTAGTCTCTTTGGTGTGAAGGTTACGGACTCCAGTATCATCATCATCACCTGGCTTCCGGTCTAACTAGAGACGTATGTTTGTTGTTCAGAATGATGTAAGTGAATAATAAATAAAATAAAAAAAGCCTTTTATTTCTTGCATTTTACATATTTTATTTAAACTATTTTCTATTAAAACATAAATTTTATTTTGTTAAAAAGTAGGTAGGTACTTAAAAATGTTGTTTTAATGTTGCCAATTGAAAGAACCCCTTTTTAGGTGAAGGCCTCTTCCAAAGAATTCCATTTGGTTCTGTCTTTAGCTTTCTGCATCCAATGTGGGCCGGCCGTTTCTCTTATATAGTCTTCCCATCTTGTGTGCGGTCTACATTTTTGGTGGATTGGTGAATATAGACTGTTTAAGGTAAACTCTCAGTTATCACACATCCACGCCAATTGCAACGTTCTATCATACGTATAACATTAGGTTAGTTATCTATTCGTGCGATTCGGCGAGGATAAATGTGCGAGGTTTCATAGGCTTTCATACAAGTAATTCTCAAATTTGATTCTTTCGGCTCCTTCGGTTCTGATAGGTCTGCGTTTACCTTACATCGACTCGGCCTCGGTCGTAGTTCAGTTTTCAACACAAACCTCTCTGAAAATGCATCAAAGTCCTTTATAAATTACTTTGACAACCAACTTTAATTTGATATTATGTCCAAGTTGCTGATGCGATGCATTCAGATGAACGTGTTGTACTGATGAGGCTATTTTGAATGCACCTTATTCAAAACCATGTTCATATTTTTCAGAACCTTCTATAAAAGTACCACTTTGTATCTAAATCTCAATATAAAATATTAAGTCTTTGAGTAATTAACGCAAACCTCCATTAATAACTGTCCAGTAATCAATACGGCGAATCATTAATAGCGCCACAGATTATGTAAAGCAATCAGTCAGCACTTAATGGGCGTTAATTAATCAATAAGCTCTTACATACAGAGTACTTAGCGCGCTGATGTAGTTGGCTTAGCGCAGGAAGCGTCTCAATAGTAATAACAATTACGTTGGGTGCCCATTGTTTGGCTAAGCTGAGCTACTTAGATATTTGTTCACCCTGATCTATTCATGTGCAGTCGTATGTATACTACATGCAATACTACTGTATTGATACGTCATTGATTACCGACGATGATTGACTTTATTGTCTTGTCTTGTTTACAGTATTGGTTAGTAAAGTTGGTAATAATCGTTAGTAATCAATGGCAAAAACTTATAAAGGTTCTGTGTGTCGGTTTCGATGAAATTATTCATTAGTTTTTACAATGTCTTCGGTGGTACACAGAGCATTTAATAGTTTACAGTAATTATTAAACACTATAAAGGGTGTAAAACACCTCTTAACGAAGCCGAAAGGCACTTGTTCTGCCCGTCATTGCGATATTTTTTTTTTGTTCTACACCATACCTGGGAACCTTCTAGTTACGGAAATATTGGGGGTCAAAGTTCCAACTATTTGACAAGTTTTTTTTTTAAATACACGTTTTTAATGTAAGATTTTTACTTTAACCACATCCACGACCCCCGAACTATTCAATCCATCCATCAGCACAATGTTTTGAGTGCGTTACTTTGAGTTCTACCACAAAACATGATTTATCACCCCAAAAAAAAGAGTCGTTTCCCAGCAATAATTTTAAAGTTAATTAAGTTACTTAGTTTGATGTATAGAATGCTTGGTTGACGGCTTCGTGATGAGGTCTTTTACACCCTGTATGAAAAATCTGAAAACAACTAAAAAATTTGTGCCAAAAAACTTATCAAAATACTTCCTATAGTTTGAACCGAATAGGCGAATAACTTAGCTATCCAACTTTTACTAGAACAGAATTTCCAACAAAAGTTTCAACAGTGAGGTATTTCCACTATTTTAATTCCAAAATGACTTGCAAGAGTTGCAAAAGCGGGAACACACTATCAAATATTAAATGGACGCCCGTTAGTGCCAACCCAGCGTCTAATATAAACCGATGATCACAATAACGGTTTATCACACTAGATGAGACAGAAAGCCCGCTGCTCACTCATGACATATGAGTGAATGTCGTAATATCAAGTTCCCTGAAAAAAACAAATAATCTAATCAATAAAACAAATAATTAGTCCTAATATGACGATTCTGTAAATACCTATCAATATCAGGTGATAAGTTGAAAGGTGTATTTGCAGATTAGGCTGTCATGGGAAATATTTCCGTAGTTCTACGTTAGTTTTAGCCTAAAAATAGACCACTAAAACTTTTAGGGTTCTGCCCAACATCTTTCTCGTGTTTTGATTGTTCAACAGCCAGCGTCATAAAGACTAGTGGAGGTATTGATCCTTCTGTGTATACCTTTGTCGTGGATCTATGCCGATCACGATCGCGCGATATGCGATCACGTCCGTACAGTCGCGTATCGCGCGATGCTGGACGGATATCCGCCATGATTGGACACACGCGGATTAATAGTTCACGTGCGACTCGTTGCAACGATACGACTTGCTTAGACGTTTAGATGCGTCTGATGCTATGGTCTTGTAGGAAATGAAATGTAGTTACGCGTTCTAGAGGAAAATTAAGTACTATTAAAACTTTTATTTCAGGGAAACCTTAAGGAACTTTAACATTTTCTTTTCTACTGACCTGAAATACTTCATCATCATCATCATCATTTCAGCCGAAAGACGTCCACTGCTAGACATAGGCCTCCCCCAAGTGTCGCCACATTGTCCGTTCCCGTGCGACTCGCATCCAGCGGATTTCTGCAACCTTCACCAGGTCATCGGTCCACCTACTGGGAGGCCTTTCAACGCAACGTCTTCCGGTTCGCGGTCGCCACTCCAGAACTTTTCGGCCCCATCGGCCATCCGTTCTGCGAGCAATGTGCCCTGCCCACTGCCACTTAAGTTTGGCAATTCTTCGGGCTACATCGGTAACCTTTGTTCTCTTGCGGATGTCTTCATTTCTGATTCGATCGCGCAAGGAAACTCCGAGCATAGCCCTCTCCATTGCCCTTTGGGTGACTTTAAGCTTTCTGATGAGGCCCATTGTGAGCGACCACGTTTCGGTCCTGTATGTAATCACTGGCAACACACACTGGTCATAGACTTTCGTCTTGAGACACTGCGGTAGGTTGGACGAGAAGATACCGCGCAATTTCCCGAACGCTGCCCAACCGAGTCGGATTCGACGATTGACCTCTTTCTCGAAGTGAGACCTACCTAACTAGACCGTTTGTCCCAGGTACACATAATCGTCTACAACTTCGAGAGTAGAGTCTCCAATCTTGATAGGAGTGGGTGTGACATGGGCATTTAACATGACCTTAGTCTTGTCCATGTTCATTTTTAGACCCACTCTTCCGGAAGCTCTACTGAGGTCATCGAGCATTGTACTGAGGTCCTCCATGGTCTCAGCGATTACCACTATATCATCGGCAAACCGAAGGTGAGTGATGTACTCGCCATTGACGTTGATGCCTAGCCCTCTCCAGTCCAGAACTTTGAAGACATCCTCCAGTGCAGCGGTGAACAGTTTCGGAGATATGACGTCTCCCTGTCTCACACCTCGCTGCAGGAGGATATTGTACAAACACTTCAACACCTCGATGTACCGATAGTCGATTTGGCACCGTTGGAGAGACTGCAGTACAGTCCAGGTCTCGATCGAATCGAAGGCTTTCTCGTAGTCCACAAACGCTAAACAGAGAGGCAGGTTATATACTCTTCGGTCTTCTGTATAACTTGCCGCAGCGTATGTATGTGGTCCACGGTGCTAAAGCCTTTTCGGAAACCGGCTTGTTCGAGTGGCTGGAAATCGTCAAACCTGCGCGCGAGACGATTCGTGATGACTCTAGAAAACAACTTGTAGACATGGCTTAGAAGTGAGATGGGCCTATAATTCTTCAGCCGGGCATTGCCACCCTTTTTGAAGAAGAGCACCACCACACCCCTGCACCATGCCTGTGGCGTTTTTCCCTCAAGTATGACGGAATTAAACATCTTCTGAAGGGCCTTAAGTATTGGTTTTCCACCCGCCTTCAGGAGTTCGGCCGTAATTCCGTCATCACCCGGTGCTTTGTTGTTTTTGAGCTGCTTCAGAGCCATCCTAATCTCGTACTGGCTGACGTCCGGGATGTCTTCGGTATAGTGTCGGGTCAATCTAGCTCTTGGGTCGTTTGCTAGATCTACGACGGGTTTACTGGTTGTCGTGTACAACTGTCCATAGAAGCTCTCGATCTCCCTCAGAAGCTCCGGTTTGGCGGATAAGATCCTACCATCGTCGGTCTTCAGTTTCGTGAGCTGGCTCTGCCCAATAGCCAGATCCCTTGCAAATACCTTGGAGCCTTTATTCCGCTCAATCGCGTCTTTAATACGCTCGGTATTAAAGCGGCGGAGGTCGCTCTTCAAGGATTTAGAGATCCGTCTATTGAGCTGCCGGTATTTACACGCCTCGTCTGAAGACTGCAGGATCATCTCACGCCGCACCTTCATGAGCTTGAGAGTGTGATCGGAGAGTCTCTTGTTCTGATCTGTACGACGCGCCTTGAAGAACTTAGACCCGGTCGTATGGACAGTTTCCACGAACCCATCGTTGTATTCGTCCACTGAGCTTCCTAGGCACTCGAGACGGTTCTGGAGTTCAAGCTGAAAGCTCTCGGGGTTTTGGATTTGGATCTGTGCTGGACGGAGCGTAGACTTCATCAGTCGATACCTTTCAAGCTTGATATTGATGTTCAATGTGCCTCTTACCATGCGGTGATCGCTCCCGGTTTTCACCGAATTGATCACAGAGACATCATTGAACATTTGCTTCTTGGTTGACATGTATAGTATTATGCTATACTTACGCTTCATATTCACCATTCATAATACTATTTATCATGCATTTTATTTGTTTATATATCTACACTCAGCAAATCGATTTCAATACGATTCTTTAATTTGGAAATAGCTGAAATAAAATATTATTATAATTTTCATGTTGTGATATTTACGTCAAGCGTCAAATTGTCAAACTGTCAGTTAGTTTTTTTAATTCTCTTTCTACTCAGTCTATGGTCTAGCTCTATGATTTCTCTTTTTGGTTTGTATAATTTAAATTATTTTTATCAATATGTGTTTAGCCATTATATTTTATAGATTATTACGATTGTTTACTAAATAACTTAATATTAAATTATATTATAAAATTATTTACGCACTCATGGATATGTCCTGGCCGACTACACTTGTCAGTTGAGATGATGGCGACACTAAGAAAACTAAGATTTGAAAAAAGAAGACTACTTTGGGAGAAACGAGCTGACGGACGGTGGAAAGGACGACTCGGAAATCTGATTTGAGGGTATCAGAGAGCAGCTTGGTTTTGGCGGTGAGATTCTTAACCCTAGAACCACAACATTGGGTCATGGGTGACCCCACGCACACGTATTTTTATTTTAATTTAGCGAATTTTGCACCTACAACACTGTGCGTCTAGGTACCTTCCGTAATTGGTAATCAGTGGCCCGTAACGCATGGCGGGGTGCGCACGCTCATTAGGTTCGGAGATATTGCAGTTTGGGGTCGCCCGCGACCCGTGTTGGGGTTATCGAAACTATTTTTTTGTGATTAACTGTTGTGTGATTTCACGTTTATTTCACGAATAGTCTTTCAATATGGCCTCAACGTCACGAGCCCTTGAAAGTAATGAAATTGAGCAACTTTTGGAGGAATATGAAGGTGAAACCTCCAGTTCTTCGGACGAAGATGGATCTGAAACTGCAGAAAATGAACATATATCCGAACACTCCGATGAAGATGATTTGTTTGATGTTTAATCTGGATCAGATGATGATGATGTTCTTCTGTCTGATTTTTGTATGGGCAAAAATGGTTATACTTGGCGAAGAACTCCGTTCACTGTTCCTAATACACGCACTGCAAGTAGAAACATCGTGATAAATCAACCTGGTCCTAAAGGTATCGCACGCGACGCAAAAACCGAGTTAGAAGGTACCTAGGTAGCCCAAGCTTGATCAACTTCAAGTTGCCGCTGCTATTTATGCACTAGAGTCAAAGATAGGAAGGGCAGAGAGAAATGTGTTAAGTGCTCCAAAAATATATGTGCACAACACAGGTTACCTATTTGTCACCAATGTATCTAGATTTTCAGATTTGTTCAATTTTTTTTTCCCTTAAGCATTCCATTAATATCCAAAAAACCTTGTAATAATTGTTTAAATTTATTAAAGTTTAATATTTTGTAAGTAATCATTTTTTTATTTTGGGGTCACCCATGACCCATGTTGTGGTTCATTTAATTAAATTTGGATGTTGTAGTTGTAGGGTTAAACTGTCCAGGGGATCCAACGAAAGTTTCTCCTGGGACTTCTACTCCCACGTACCCCACTCCCACTACGTGCCTGTCCGTCTACTGGTCTCGCAGGGCTGTCCTACGTCTGGCCCTGAGTTCTGCACTGTCTTGCTGCTGAGCTGTCCTAGTGAACTCTGAGATCTGCGCTGCCGCCGTTTCTACTGCTTCAGAGCACAACTTCAAGGTTACTCCGGTATCGACCTGCTACCCTGACGCCTGTTCCCGTTCTTACAGTGTGGTAAACTTATTATTGTCCATCTAAGTGCATAAACTTTAAATCTGAGTGCGTGCTAGGTAGTTTTTTATAACTAGCTGTATTTTTTATCTTTCCTAAATTAAAATTGTATTTGAACAAGTCTGCTTATCCTTTTATTTTAATAGGATCAAGTAGATATGTTACAAATTGGCGCCCCCCGTAAAATCAACTCGAACCCACTCATTTATTTTCAAAATTCTAAAAAAACTAGCACTAGTATTTCTTTTTGGACTTCTTATTTGGCTTACCTAATCTTTTTATTATTAACTTAACTTATTTTTCTTCTTCAGCTCTCCTGTTAAAGACTCTTCTATTCGACTCAACTCTTCTACAACTAAACATCATCTAGGTACTCTTCACCACTACACACATACTGATATCGAAAGATAATTGGCACCCTTTCGGCCTCTTGGGAGTTTTAACCCACTTGTGAGCACTACCAAGGTTGGAGACTGGCATACTCTACGACGTACTATTGAAGAATATCCTGTGGACGTCTTTACAAACTTAGACATCTACGTAACTCCTATTAGAAATACTTCACTATCCTCCTAAACACTTATTATATATATTTATACATATTTCATCTGGGAATCATACCAAAACAAGTTTAGTTACGTGGGCTCTCAAAATATTTATATCGACTTGTTATTTGTCATTGGTTGCTAGGTAACAGGCCATGGAGTATTATGGACATGGAGTACTAGTCTATTTGCGCGGTGGCAAAACTAGGTACTAAAGTTTATCAAACTTTGCGGTGGCAATCATGTGTACTAAACTTTATGCTTTAGTTCCGAATTTCACCACCAACTCAGTTATTTTTTTTTTTGTATACATTTAAATCGACCTTCTTGTCTTACTCTTAATTTTTTTTTAAACTTTTGAACCGTGTCCAACACTCAGACTCTCTTGACGTTTTACTCGGAGCTTACCGGCTACTGTATTGCGGGAGCTGCCCTGACGTTTACTCGGAGCTTACCTAACTGTATTACGGGAGCTGCCCTGACGTCTACTCGGAGTTTACTGACTGCGGTGTTGCGGTTCTGACCTGACCCTTCTTTCCCTCTTTCCCTCTTAAACTCCTTAAGTATTTCAAGCACGAATCAGATCCTGTAGACTCTACGTTTATACTCTTTTACATTCTTTTGCTATCCCTATACCTATTCTTACTTTTGCTATTTTTGTATTATACTTTCGCATACCTCATCTCTTTCTTCTTTCCTTCTTCTATAATAGAGTTATTTTCGGCGTACTAAAACTCTATTTATTTTTTAATTCATTCATCTCTTCTTAAACCATTAAAAGATTATTCTTAATCTTCCTTTATATCTATTCTTCTATTTTCTTCAAGTTAATATGACTAACTTGTTTCTTTTTATCGACTCTAAAAGTTGATTGGAGCGGATGACAACTCCATAAAAATAAGCCCTTGTTAACTATCGACTCTAAAAGTTGATTGGAGCGGATGACAACTCCATAAAAATAAGCCTTTGTTAATTATCGACTCTAAAAGTTGATTGGAGCGGATGACAACTCCATAAAAATAAGCCCTTGTTAACTACTGACTCTAAAAGTCAACTAACTATCAACTCTAAAAGTTGATTGGAGCGGATGACAACTCCATAAAAATAAGCCCTTGTTAACTATCAACTCTAAAAGTTGATTGGAGCGGATGACAACTCCATAAAAATAAGCCCATGTTAACTATTGACTCTAAAAGTCAACTAACTATCAACTAAAGTTGATTAGGAGCGGATGACAACTCCATTAAAAATAAGCCTTTGTTAAAATCTTTCTATTTTCATCTCATTAGTGGTTTTAGACGCGAGCGGATTACAACTCCTAAAATAAGCCTTAAAGTTATTGATTTATCAGGTTGAGTAGTGATCATTGAATGTGAATCCTACCTCACCTAACTTCATAAGATGTCGGTGTGTTTGAATGAGTTATGTAAGTTTTGTGAATGCTGTAATACTTTAACTTTAGCAAAATTTTTGTTCTAGGCCAAAAATTTTCTCGGGGTCGTTGGGGAAATATAGTATTATGCTATACTTACGCTTCATATTCACCATTCATAATACTATTTATCATGCATTTTATTTGTTTATATATCTACACTCAGCAAATCGATTTCAATACGATTCTTTAATTTGGAAATAGCTGAAATAAAATATTATTATAATTTTCATGTTGTGATATTTACGTCAAGCGTCAAATTGTCAAACTGTCAGTTAGTTTTTTTAATTCTCTTTCTGCTCAGTCTATGGTCTAGCTCTATGATTTCTCTTTTTGGTTTGTATAATTTAAATTATTTTTATCAATATGTGTTTAGCCATTATATTTTATAGATTATTACGATTGTTTACTAAATAACTTAATATTAAATTATATTATAAAATTATTTACGCACTCATGGATATGTCCTGGCCGACTACACTTGTCAGTTGAGATGATGGCGACACTAAGAAAACTAAGATTTGAAAAAAGAAGACTACTTTGGGAGAAACGAGCTGACGGACGGTGGAAAGGACGACTCGGAAATCTGATTTGAGGGTATCAGAGAGCAGCTTGGTTTTGGCGGTGAGATTCTTAAACTGTCCAGGGGATCCAACGAAAGTTTCTCCTGGGACTTCTACTCCCACGTACCCCACTCCCACTACGTGCCTGTCCGTCTACTGGTCTCGCAGGGCTGTCCTACGTCTGGCCCTGAGTTCTGCACTGTCTTGCTGCTGAGCTGTCCTAGTGAACTCTGAGATCTGCGCTGCCGCCGTTTCTACTGCTTCAGAGCACAACTTCAAGGTTACTCCGGTATCGACCTGCTACCCTGACGCCTGTTCCCGTTCTTACAGTGTGGTAAACTCATTATTGTCCATCTAAGTGCATAAACTTTAAATCTGAGTGCGTGCTAGGTAGTTTTTTATAACTAGCTGTATTTTTTATCTTTCCTAAATTAAAATTGTATTTGAACAAGTCTGCTTATCCTTTTATTTTAATAGGATCAAGTAGATCTGTTACACATGATGAAGTCGATCTCATTTCTAGTTGCACCATCGGGGCTCTGCCAGGTCCACGCTTTCTGAGTTCATCATATAGAGGCCCTCCTTCTCCATAAAACTAGCCAGTTGGTGACCCCGGCGATTCCGATGTCCAACTCCAAATTGCCGCACCTGCAGCTCATCCCCGTCTCGTTTACCCAGTTTCGCGTTGAAGTCCCCCATGACAACTGTGAAGTGAGTTTTGGAACCATGCATGGCTTTAGATATATCCTCATACATGGTCTCCACTTCGTCGTCGGGGTGTGCCGAGGTCGGGGCGTAGACCTGTATGACCTTCAGCGAATATCTTGAGGATATTCTGAGTATAAGGTACGCCACCCTGGTCGACACACTCTCGATCTTCACCACGTTGTTCACAAGGGACTTGTGGACGATTAACCCAACACCACCCTGGGACTGCCGGTCACCCTCTTGGAAATAGAGCAGGTTGCCGGATTTCAGGATTATCGTGTCCTCCCCCTCTCTTCGGACTTCAGATAATCCCACAATACTCCATCGCAGCCTGCTCAATTCCTCTTCTAGTTCCGCTATCTTCTCGTCGGTCCGGAGTGTGCGCGTGTTATATGTTGCCAGGTCCAGTCGTTGGTATTGGCAGCCGGATCCCTTCCGGAGATTCTTCGCACCCCTTGCCACGCCGTAGCCTCGACCGCTGCCGTAGTCGAGGGTAGACGGGCTGCCGGGCACTAGGGGCCATTTCTTTGTTGCGCTATTCATGGGGGGGTTTTGCCATAATCGCCACGCTTGGCAAGCGGATTGGCGATCGCAGTGAGTGCAGTTCTTACATAAGACACAGAGAGCGCTGCTGCCCATTCTCTGGTAAGTCCCTTAGTCGCTTCTTACGACATCCACGGGAAGATATGGGATGGTGTTATTCTTTACGTCCGACACCACACGGACGAACCTGAAATACTTAGATCTGCCAATTTTATATTCTTCCAAAGAGGCATAATAATAATGCAATAAAAATCTTCAGACCGAGGAGAGAATAAATAACACAGCTATATGCACTTAGTTTGTATTAAAAAGATTTATTTTAGGCGTTTGGACATACAAAAATGCGTCGTGTCATTTCATTCCATTTTTACACCACACATTTAAATGAAGAAAAAAACACTTTTTAATAATATCGTCGCATTAAAATAAGAGTGCTAATTAAGGAATTAGATGTGCGGTATCGTCATTAATAACGGAGGCATTATAATATAAGCAAAAACTAGTTTTTGTTTTCAAAGGATTATACCAAATTTAATTGCTTATGATAAAAACTAAGGAAGCCAAATACATTATGATTGTGTAAGTTAAACACGTCAAGAGATGACACCAAAGGACACAATAATAACCTGAACGTTCAGAATAATATTGTAGTTGCAGTATTCGTGGTGAATGTAGGTAATAATATATATTTTGGAACGGTTTGTCTGTTTACTGAATATCTTACACTCATGTATAAAAGCTTGTAGAAAAGAGCAACCTTCTTAACAGACGAATTAATGTAGAGGAAAAGGACGTTTATTTTATCTGCATTTAATTACTTACATCTTTAGCACACAATCAT
This sequence comes from Xestia xanthographa, assembly GCA_905147715.2. Lineage (NCBI taxonomy): Eukaryota > Metazoa > Arthropoda > Insecta > Lepidoptera > Noctuidae > Xestia > Xestia xanthographa. The sequence continues at coordinate 30,503,178 of LR990653.1, read as the reverse complement.
CATTTTCTACATAATTTTCCATTCGCCAGACACGTACGTACGTAGGTATAATTCAAATTGTATCCTCATCTTGGCAATAAATGTTCAAAACACGATCAGCAAATAAGCCTAAGTAAGTAATGCAAACAGTTTGTGAGCGCCCCGAGCGCCATAGTGCAGCTGTAAACAGAGAGGTAACATACTTTGGTACATAAAAGAGTATTTTTTCATTTCTATGAATACCTACACAGAACAACTGGTAATTGTTCTTTTTTTTATTTAGGTACTTAAATTAAATTTACAAAATAAATGTGTAAGTATATGAACCGTCTGTGGGTTTAAGTTGGCCGCTACTACAATCCAATATCAAAATAGGGTAGCATAGACTCCTTCCAAACACACGGAAAGTGTGAAGCCCCATAGCAGCATAAATTATCGATCCTTCTTCAGGGCTTAAAAGAGCTAAATGACAGAGCTGTCCAGATCTACGAGTACTCTTCGGCCCATTTAAGTCAACACGAGAAACAGCAGCGTCAGCCTGAATGGTATCTAAGCAAGTGATCTTATGCACGCTAAAATGACCCCTAACCGTGGTTACACAGTCACATCAAACCAATTACTGTCGCCACCCAAGAATCAGTTAGCTCGATCAATCTCTACGTGAGCTATTTAAAACAAAGCCTTTCTAAGTAGCGAAGTGTTTCCCCCGGGGAAATCACGCCCCCGCCTGATTGACGCGCTTACACACCTACATTTATTATTTTATTTATTTTACCCTTTCCGAAGCATCGCCTTTGTTCCTGTCAGCATGAAAACACCTTGGATTTATATTTACTGAATTATTTAATGCGAATACTGAAATGTTTAATTAATTTCTGATGTTAATACAGTGTGTGATTTTTATATATTTATTTTATCTACTTAATGTTGTCTTGATATCTCATTCATTTGCATGTATGTGTTCAGCGGGTGGAATGTTCGTAATTAATGATTTTCACTCATTTCGATAATTTGTAGCGTGTTCATTGAGGTATGTGAATGTAATTGAGTTGGAACCTATATATGGGCATTTATTCATGAAATTAATGTACACCAATGTACAGTATTAATTCAAGAATGGTTCTGAAGTTACAATATGATATTATAGGTAGACCTTACCTTTTGTCGTCTTCTTCATAGCGTGTCGAACTCAGCGATGCGAACTCCGCTCGCTGATGTAGTCCTAAGATCGTCAAGTGCGCAGGTGTCAGGGCATGCACCTTAGTGGTGTCCCTGTTTGAAGATGTACGCATTACCAAGTTTGTCATCTATTAGGTACATGCTTTAACACCATCTAAAACAAAACTCACAAACACTGATCACAACAACTATCAATCAACACCATCTATCCATTATATACGAATGAGCTGATTTGGTTGGCATTTGGTAAAGTTAAAAGTTTCTTTCACACAAGTGTTAACCAAAATCACAGTTACTCACAAAATTGACTCACACCAAGCTTTCCCAAACTTCGTTCCTACTTTACTCACTCATCAGCTCCCCACTGTGCCCCATCCTCTGCCTGGTACGCAGGTCACGTGAGTCAACTAAACGGTCACGTGTGAGCCCTGCCGTCGTACAAAGGCGACACCTTTCAAATGCTGCTACACTACTTAGTGCCAGTCGATTCCTTAAGATATATTCGTGAGACGACGCTTTATGAAGCTACATTTTTATGGTTTCTGTCACTAGTACTAACGCTTACCGCCGTTGGTCCTAGAATGGTTGGCAATCCATTACATGTCGAAACACTTCCATGCTTCAGAAAGCTAAACGGCTTATGATTGCTCGGATCTATGTCCTGACTGTCATTTTTAGAACTTTGACTTTTTTACACGTAGCCAAAAGCCTGAAAGCTGAAAGTCTGACAGTAAGACATACCAAAGAATTTTGTGTTTGGATGTGGAAGTTAAGTAGGCTCCATGTTGTTGCAACATCACTATTTAGTAAGTAATCAGTGTATATGTCGCAGGTTTTTCATAAAATTAGGTTGAAGATGACAAATTTTAAACTCAATTTCATCATAAACCTGTAACAATTCAGACTAGTTCAGATTTTTGATCGAAAAACTGAACTAGTTTGGATTTATGATAAAGTTCTTGTCAAAATCACGGGTTTGCTTTGTTTTATGACAAATAAATCAATTTAAACGAAATAAATAAAACAATCCATCAACATTTGCAACGTATTAGAAAGAAAACAATTATTTATGGCTCATTCGACCCCGCCATACCCTTTGATCAAAAACCGAAAAACCTGCGACACGTACACCACTAGATATTATCTATGGTTCCGGTTTATACCTGTCACTCTAGCTAGGAGGCGCTGCTAGGTCTGTTCCCGTCTGTGATAATTCTACTATACTGTCTCTGTATTATAATGTGTTCCTCGTCTTAATAAACCAAGACTACTCAACAATATCTTTCATTCCTACAAATATAACACATGTGAAATACTGGTATTCAGCTGTGCTATGCTTCTGTCTATCGTTAGTGTTAGCTACTAATGATAAAACTATTTCAACAATTGAAGGGTTTGCCTACGTTTACTTATAAAGGCGCACAAAGCTAACAGTTTATAGAATTACAGTAGATAGTTCAATATATTGATAGCAGACAGACCTAAACGTGTTCAAGTTCAAGTTGGTAATACGAATAAACACAAATCATGCAGATGAGATAAACTTCTCGTGAACTAAATAGTTCTATCTCTAATGATACTTGTTCTAAACTGATACCTCACCCCACGAGATCTTTGGGTATTCAAATTACATAACTTTGTAACTAACACCTGCATTCACAGACTGACTAATTTTAGTGAGCCAATGACTCAATGGTTATTCAAATGTAGCTAATGACCGATAGATACTAAAACGTTATTAGAATAAGATACTTTCTCACTTTACAGATAATTATATTTATTTTATTAAATTTTCGGTCCAGTATTATTGTAGCTACATAAACAACGGAATGTTCTCGCCGTTGGGACCAAGACCTCTTTTCTGTGACCCTCACCGAGAGGACAAGACTCGAAGACATATGACATCCAACCACATACCATTCGGGAACTGTTGGTATATGTCAAAACTCTTCGAATATTTGGTTCTAGACAAGTCGGTTTCTTATCAATGTTTTCCACTGTTTTTCAAACACTGTAAGGAGCTCCTTTCACGTAGGGCTTCACAAGTTGCTGCACAAGGAGAGAACGAGGAATGAGAACGATATCAAGGCTGCTAAATGTTGTCAGTCAGGAAGTTGTCACATCCGCATTCGTAATCTCATCGTCTCTGGGTTCTAATTATTGAACTGAGACTGACGTAGAAGTAAAAAGAACTAAGTGATACATCTATTTGTTAAAACAAGGCAAATTCCGGCGCCGAGGCGGTGCACAGTGTTCCCCGCCGGAGTCGAGGTGGACTTAATGTGTGTCGCACAGTGTGCCGCCCTTCCGTTTCCCATAACAAAATCTTTGTTGGTGACAGGAACAATTTATTTTTGTTTTTGTTCTTAATTGCCATCATGTTTAATAAGAGAGATGTTCTGGGAAAAGGGGATGTAGGAACTATGTTCAAGGTTGAGCGTTATTTTTATAGAAAGCAGACTTTATTGTTATATGGACTAATGTGAGGAAAGGCCAGTGTTATTCTTTGTTTTATTATTGGACTTGTACGAAAATCACTATCATGTCTTAGCATTAATATACGCAGTTACATATAGCAGGCTTTTTTGGAATATAGTCTGCATATTTTCTGTAACTGTTTAAAAACAGAACTTTTCTTTTTTAGGAATATAATAACAACCAGTCTTACCAAGGTGTATCGTATTACCCAGTACTAACTAGGTTGTGGAAGTCAGATAGGCAGTCGCTCCATGTAAAATACAGGTATTCAGCTGCATTCGGTTAGACTGGAAGCCGACGCCAACATAGTTGGGAAAAGGTTAGGCAAATGATGAACAACCTAGTGTTTTCACTTTTTTGACATTTGAGGGCACTCTTAGTACATCATAGTTATCTTCTTTGATTTCAAATTTAATATTTTTTCTGGTCCTTTCTTCCTGTAAGTATAAATGTGTCCATAAAATGCAGAATCAAATCATAATTGATATAAATTAATATCAACCAGGAAATCTTAATATTATGTAGTAATACTTTACGGCCTGACTGCAACTCCCAAGGGAGCAGCATCACGCAACTGAATACTCTTCCTCCGCCTAACGTAACGACGCCCACGGGACACTTGATTCATACCGACCATCAATGTTAGTGCGGGCTTACCTTTGTGTTGTAACAGTTGCTGGTGGCAGAAGCATTGATGATGCAGTTAATATGCTCATTCATTAGTATTGGTATGTTTTGGTACTTTTGATTTTATAGAGAACCTAATTATTTCAGAAAGCTGTCATCGTTTTTCGCAAAAAGAGTATATTTTTCATTTCCCTGTGTTTCAACGGTTTTTCTCTTTTCCTTTTTAAGTTTCCACGAAGCGAGAGGACTTTGTAAGGATTGTATTAGGTGGCGTTCTGTAGTTTTTGCTTGTTTTTATTGTATGTCCATTTTAAAGTTGCTCAAAGAAAAAGTAAATACTTCATTCTAAATAAATTTTACTGGGCACTTGATACTTTGTACTATTTTAAAAAAAATGTGTGAGTTTCTGGTAATTTTGAACTAACGAAATAATTACAGAATTCATGAAATTCAGCGCAACTCCTTCAATAAACGAAACACATTAATCATTTGCACATTAAGGTGCCTTTCCGAGACGGGCTGCAGACCGCAAACTGCAAGCGACACCACTTGTTTCTATGAATCTCTATGAAATTGATTCCGAGCGCGGCGACAATGGGGCCTGCGGCCGTGGCGTGCAGCAACCGCAGACTGCAGTGCCCACCCAGTGGTGTCGCGAACCGCAGAGAGTATACTCGTAAAAAATGTCGACTTTTTCGCAAGATGGTGATTGGGCCACAGCCGCTGGCCGCAGTGTCGCCTGTGGTTGCAGACTGCAGCCCGTCTCGAAAAGGCACTTTTAAATTGATCAAACAGCTAAAAAAGCGCTTGAACATTCTATAAATATTCCAGCGTACTTACTCGCACAAAGCGAACTATTTCCAATCCCTTTGCTGTCTGCTACATAAAGCTCTTCAAGCACGGAACACACATCCCGTGAAAACAAGATAATAACTATGTATCGAAACGTTCGCAAACCAAACTTTGAGGAAAGTATATGAATAATCTTTGTTCCTTAGTTCATGGGTTCTGTTCCAGAAGTTTGTCGAAGATTTGTTTGTTGGTGTTACTTGTACATAAGGCTGAATTTGTATCAATATCAGTTTTAAATCACTTCATCATTGTCAGCTTGACTGACGTGTTGGGATCTATACCTAAAAATATAAATCTTATTAGAAAAAGCGGTTTTTCACAATTACTTCTTCTATTGCCATACATTATGTGCATACTATGTTATTTAATATTATGTTACAAAAATCAATCTCTATGATTATTTTGGGTGCGAAATAAAACTCTTCATTCATTCATTCGTAAACTTTACCCATCACAACTCCTGAGTTTCGCAAATTAATTTATTTTAGCCATGAAAACCTACTATGTTCTGTGCAATATTAAATAAATAAAATAAAAATTGTTAAATTTCCGACAAATAAGTCCATAGAAGAGGTTATTATTAGAAATCTTATAAACTGTGTTAGTACCAAAAAAAAAACAAATGTGAATAGTTAGGATAACAGATATCTTACACACTATATTAGTACAATAAAAACTGGTATCACAATGGGAATAAATTATATAATAAATTATATAACTAATTAATTATCAATACAATCATGAATAATGTAATATGATGGCTGCGGGCAAATAACAAAAATATAAACTGTACTTTATGTACTGAACAAAAATGTAAATAGTATAAAAATAGTGAACTGAAAGTGATCGTAAGCTTTCTGTTCTGCTAGCAAAACGAAAAGTTGTTTGCAGGTGTGCCAATGGGCGGACTACATTATTAAGTATAGAAATAATAAATGCTTTTCATTTAGAGTTAAGATAAAGTAAGGAAAAACTTTGCGCTTTGAAATTAAAAACACGCATTAGAATTAAAAATAAGCAGCAGAAAAATAGCACAAGACGGTACAATTTAGAATTAAGCCACAAAATTAAAATTAAAGAGTATAATAAATTCAGCTACACAAACATTCGCGACATAAAGTTGTGACATTAAATAAAACGGTACACAAGTTACTGCCCGCCACATACATTCATGTAACAAAATCCTTCCAACAACTGCACAGTGCGACTTTAATTAAAAAATGCGGAAAAAATTGTAGGGAACTGTATAAACCCGTGTAACGTTACTAATTCAGAAGTTTTCACCTCTCATAACGGGCAAGTTCGCGGCTTCCAAATTAAAAAGTTCCGACGTACTTCAGGATTACTCGGGTCGGACTCGGGATCAATCGGGTGCAGCCGACGAAATTGTTTCACTAAGTATTTAACGCTAATCCCATGTTTGGAGTTCGTCAAGAAGTTGTTTATACTTGGAAGTTGTTCGTCAGAATGTTTGCTGAGTTATAGTAATTATTAGTTTACGGAAGGCTCGAACTGTTTTTGTATGTTTTCTATGTTTTACTTCGGCTGGTGTCAATATACACCTGTAGAGTGTGTAAACCCCACTTTATGTTCATTCCCCGATAAGCATTCTACTACCACAGTATATACAGTAGTGTATTTCGGCCGCATGATAGAAATAAATGCCTACAGCCGCGCGGTACGTAAACATGCGTAAGGGCTGCCCATCTCCAGCATTTTAATTACATTTGCCTACTTTCTGTTTCTATTTAGTTTTGTGATTGTAAATATCCTTTTTATATAAATAAATGAAATACTTTGTATATTGAATAGGAAGTGTTCAATAAAAATGCGTGTTGTTTTTTGATTGGTAGATTTGCAAAACTAACAAATTTATTTAGAATTTAGAATTATGCAAACTAACAAAACACACATGCACCGAAGTTTTAACACAAGCGTAAGTAGGTAGGTACCTACCATATCATGATTCATTCAGAACCGCATATAACTACCTTTTTCACTCGTCTCAATAACTTTCCGTTACTCTATTCGATTTATGTATTAATCCAAACACAATTTTTTTTGTGAGATAAAAGGAAATACTTATCCAATAGAAAGACACACATTATGTACCTAACTAATAGTAAGTAAAATTATTTTATAGTTTTACCTTTCAGAGTTTCCAGGTAATTTAATAAAACTTATGTCTGGATGGGTTATTGACGAATTCATACAACCAAAAACAGCACAATACTTCCTACTCGTCATATTAACTGATTTTTAGAGAAAAAATCGCGCGGTTATTGTTAAAAAACAACACACCGTCCGTTCGACACTGCGGTACAGCCGTGACTGTCTGCGCCCCGGGCGCACCCTTAGATCGAGGCGCGTAGGTATAGCTCGCGTTTCGTCCGTTTCTATGAAGTCGGAGTACTGTATTATAACATTACCGTGCTACTACCGAGCACGTCTACCGTCTGCGCTCAATTATACACAATATATTCTATTTATAAATTAATTACCATCGTATATAAGCACACATAGAAAAAACATTCACACAAAAGTACGTACAAGTGTGCAACAACCCGATTATCCCCACCGTCATTTATATCAACAGCTGATGTCAACACGTCGATTCTCACAAGATATCCCTCCGCGCCACTTCATAAATCACATTGACCGCTTTCCCTCTGTCGGCTAAAAACTCGCTCGATTTTCGCTTAAAACAGCCGAAGCCCCGCCATTTATAACCGGCGCCCTTCATACATAAGCATCGCCCTTTCCGCGCTAGAGGTGGGCCCACTCGATTTATTACTCGAATAAAAGTCGAATCGGAGGTAAATCTATTTAGCCGACTCGAATTGATTCGATGTAGTATGATAGCGTAGCTTTATCTCAAGGTGTAAGACGAATGGTGAAGAGACTTCATAGATATATCACCATGATGGGCGTTACTGCTATTTTTGAAGGTGTTTCTTCACACTGTTTGTTAAATTAATCAGTTAAATATAAATTTGAAATGATTTATCTCGGTTTGATCTATTAGTTATCATCATTAATTACAACCAATATATCATGCACATCCAAGATATTACACCACACTACATCGTAATACAATCCCTACCGTCTATAAAATGCAATCTCTAGAACCGCCACTAAAAGTTAAAACCTACGAACTATCAGAACTCGTAGCGCGCTGAAAGCTGCACGTAAAAGCATGTTTATTGTATAAACAAGCAAATCAACTGCGAACAAATCTCGACACAATTTGTGTGAGCTCGGCCGAGTGCGGGAACATTCACTGGGCCTGTACGTACGTATGACGCATGCAGCTGGGCTTTTGAACAAATAATTTTAGCGCGGGGAAAAACTGGTAAACTAATTAATAATTTAAATACAGGCAGGACTATAATTTATGGCACTATTTTTTAGTAACTTTGATAGTACATTGATATTGATTGGATGCTTGAACAGCAGTAATAGCCGAGTGCTGTGACCGTCGCAGTCGTCTAGTTCGAACCCAAGACACATACCTCTGATTTTTTGGATTACATGTGCGTGTTGTATAATTATCACGTGCTCCGTTAAAGGAAAACATCGTGAGGAAACCAAACCAACATGTCTGAGAAATATTTCTCGACGGCATGTAAAGCCAAGGTTACATTAGCAGATGTAGGTACCCACATTTCAAAAACAATCTTACACAATATGACGTTTTCCGCTGTATTTGTGACCAGCTAACAGAAATACAGTATCCATGTAATGTTGTTCCAGGGCTAACAAACGATCAATTTAGTCGTATAAAAATAAGAGAGCGACATAAAATAAAGCCGCACGTCCCAGCACTAGGCCCGACGGAAGATGATTTGTTGAGTGCTACGGAATATTCCATTATGCAAACACTTGGGCCCGCAGTTTTTATTCACATATGGCTGCTATGGGAATGTTCTACATCGCGCCGTTATCGGCGGGGAACCTCACTGTTTACCATTGATTGACTCGTTTTGTCTTTATTGAGTGATCAATGTATAAAGGAAGGAAAACGGAAACGATGAACGAAGACAAAAGATGCGAAATCGACCCGAGTGGAGACGTCGTGTGCATCGGCAGGTCAACGCATTTGAAGAGAGAAGAAGGTCTCAGCTGGACTTAAAGCGTGATGACCTTAAAGCTAGACTACCTACAGCTGTACCCTACAACTTAGTCAATGGTGTTCTGATTTGTCCGCTTTATGCTCGGAGTCTTTCGGCCAAAGCTGGATATGCTAGCCACTTGAGAACACATGAAAGAGCAGCACACCAGAATTCTCGACAACCACACAGAAAAAAAGCCATCGAATGCAGTTGCTGTGGCCGAAATCGGCTAGATGGTATCACTAAGTATAAAAACGAGAAGTTTGAACACCTTGTCTGATTGACACCGATTGTGTTACAATTATTATATGTGTGTTGTGAAATATAACCATCACAAGCCCTGTAATTTTAGAAGGGTTATACAGAGGTGTGAGCACAGTACACTCATATTTCGCCAGTTACGTTTAAATTCCATGTTATAGACGACGAACGTACTATTACCCGGGTACAGCTCCACACCCAGGGCTGTTGCTAAAAAAATCCTGATGGAAAAACTCAAAATTGCCGAACTTGGAAGTAGAACCCAAGATCTCGCCCAGCATTAATGTTTGCACCGCCGGGATTTTTTTTCGTGGAAATACAGGGCCATTTCCTGCTTCAGTAAGATAACCTGCTTTCTGAAGATTGTGAGAACTATCTCGAACCACGATGCACCATTCTCCACCACCTTAATCTTCATTAAATTCTGTATAGCAAGCTACATAAATCTCCGCGGTAGTATTCTAACAACGAGCTTCTTACAATTAGATTGTATTCAACCTTCCTTTAGAAATGATCGCTTCTAGAAGCGACCTGTCACTTGAGAATCTAGATATTAGTAGGTAACTATTGATCAGAAAATCCATTTCACACACATTGCTATTGTCATTATTAAAATGTCTATCTATATGAGTGGTGTTGCTCAGGCCAACACCACTCAAGTAGGCATCGCATTCACTTTGTTCGGTGAAACCTAAGCGTACTCCTCACAGAGACTGAGGACGCTGTCCAGCTCCCCAAACAAGTGAATTTATGAAGGCAATGATCACGAATTCGCGCAACCGATTGCTTTGGTTGGGATGCAGAGTGATACGCACCCAGCCCTATTACCATTTTAATAGAGCCTTTCTTTTTAAAACTTTTAGCTAACACAAAAGAAGAACGAAGCCTAATTTTAAGGAAACTCTTATAATACATTCCCATTTCCCCATCTATATTTGTATTGGTCTTTCTGAATCTATTTTGCACTACCTAAGCTTGGCGTGACTTTCAAACCTGTCTAGGCAAATGTTTACAGAGCGTCATAGTCCCGCTGAAGTTGGCGCAACTCGGCGCAAACAAAGCGAACAATTCGATAGCTGCGCCGCCGTCCTAATAGTTACTTAGCTAATAATTCCTTCGCTTTCCAGACCTGCGAGTACCTGCCTGTCTGCTTGTATTAGACTAGTTATATTTTGTTAGTTGATTATTCTAATGTTATCTAAAACCTTCTGTTGATTACACAAACTTGCTCATAAATGAAGTTCGAAGTACTTCGTCCAAAACTATTAGAATCCCACCCACGGTCTTGACATGAAAAGTTGTACTATATCAACATATACCATATAGCTTTACCAGTAGCCCACTTCTCTGGCCGTTACAAAAATGTTTGAAATAATCAATTATAATTCATAACTAGTACTAGACTACCTGTTATTCTATAATTGGACATCCAATTAATCTACTTCTACTACTACTATTTACTACTAGTTATCAATTCTAATTGATTATTTCAAACATTTTAACTTTATCTCTGTACTATCTAAGTAGGTATGTTTATGTTAATTAACTCAATGTGCTATGCTATGTTTTTGTGTTTTTTAGGGTTCCGTACCCAAAGGGTAAAAACGGAACCCTATTACTAAGACTTCGCTGTATGTCCGTCTGTCCGTCTGTCTGTCACCAGGCTGTATCTCATGAACCATGACAGCTAGACAGTTGAAATTTTCACAGATGATGTATTTCTGTTGCCGCTATAACAACAAATACTAAAAACAGAATAAAATTAATATTTAAGGGGGGCTCCCATACAACAAACGTGATTTTTTTGACGTTTTGTCCAATGTATAGATAATGGTACGGAACCCTTCGTGCGCCAGTCCGACTCGCTCTTGGCCGGTTTTTTTTAAATAATGTAATATTTTAATTATGTTGTTAGTTTTAATTTTTTATAATTTGGTTGTAAGTTACAATAGCTTAGGTTATTTGTTTAAGTAGGTTACTAGTTTAAGCTCTTAACAGGTCGCATTAGGGTAAACCCTGTAATGATAGTTTTAGGTGTTATAAATAAATAAATAAATGTTTAAATATATTTTTTGTAACAGCCAAAGAAGAAGTTAATTCTTAATTTTCTCATCACTAGAAAGCCTAATATTTCATTCGAATTCTCATTCAAATCATTGCAATCCACTTTTAACCATTCTTTTACAGATTACGAGGGACCGAACACAAAATTATTCGCCCGTGCAGGTAGTTCGATATTCATAAAACTTTTATTTCAGTTTTATTCAATTGTTTACGTTACAAAACACGAAAAACACGAGCATAAAGTTGTAAAGCGCGGGGTGGAGGGCCCATTCATCCGCCCACCCTCCGCGAAGTTATTACAGAGAACAATGGACACAATAGCGACGCGTTATGGACGGCGACAATAACAATTAATAAAAGTTATACCTAATACCTCACGTGAGCTAAGTTCTGAAGCGAGACGCCCGACAACTGGTGCTGCCACCATGTGTAGTAGGGTTACCATGATATGAGACTGTGATGTGAGATTTGTTCAATTCTCCTTGTAATGTGGCAATTTACTGAATTACTGCCGAGTTTGATGGACGTCTATACGAATTATGTTGGTTTTAATTTAAAATTACACTGTAAACATAATTTTCTAAAAGTTTTTTAAAAGCAGCAAACTTTTTTTTTATCTTAACATCCCAGTTTTAAAAATACAGAAATTAAATATGTTTAGTGCACTGAAGAATAAACTATGTAGACAAATTTTCAGACTAAACTTCGCAATTATTAAAATTTATATACCTACGTTTAGCTACAGCAGCTCAAAGTATTTGGATAAGTTTTAATATCGAAGTGTTAATGGAGACGTAACATAACATACGACGTAAAACTAAAAAGAACATACACAGAACAAACTCCGTCCCTAAATCACCGAAGTGAATTTGATTAATTCATCAAAGAGGCGCAACCCTCCGCCTGCTCGCCTAGTGGCCACAGTTGCCGATAGATTTTAATTAATATATAGTTCCCGGGAGTTATTCCTCAAGTTTAGAAGTGGATCGCGCCGCGTGCGTAATTAGAATTAATGCTTGCAACACTGTGGCGGCAGGTAGCACGAAGTTGGTCGGCGAGCCTCCCCAGCCGTCGCGTACCAATTAACTTGCGACGTTTTGTTTGTTGGCAACATTGCCGAATAAATTCTGCAACTTTTTGGAGGCCTCGCCGGATAGATTTGCGTGGCTAATGTACTTAGGAGGAAAAGATTAAGATAAGTTTTGGTGCGTTGAATATTTAAGGAATGAGAATTCAGGGAGGCGGTCCTGAAGGATTATTTCAGCTCTAATTGATGAAGGAACAAACTTGTCTCAACTTACTTTCTCAGTATCTATGTATTTTCCAATGTAAAAAAAAAAGTAAAGTTTAACAAAGAGACATCAATAAAAGAACAAGTGAGGTAACTTCCCAGATAAACTTTGACGCGACAAGAATCCCAACAGACCCAACTATACCTTTACAAGCTCATTGAATATCACTTCACTACAAAATTCATAAGCCAATTTATTCGTGGTCCTTCTAAAAACAGTGCCTAGTTTCACGCATGTCACTGTCCCTCAGCCGGCATACGAGTAATTTATCAAATAAACATGTTTCTAAAGGGATGTGTGGTCCCAAACTGTCACGCAGTAAAAAGGATCTCGGTATACCGAAGTTTATCGTCGGAGAAACTACAGCTTACAGTAACGTATGCAGAGGACAAATGATTATGGGGATCTGTCCGTAGTCTGTAGCGCTTTTACGGTAGTTTTCTTACAAAAAGAATGGGAAAAGATTAGCGGGGATTGCCTGGGTTATGGGATTGGGAGTGCACATGATTATGGGAGCATACATTTTGTAGTTTTAGGCCAATAATACTATAATAAAACAAGCTTTTCAGCGCATAAATAAGAGTATTTACGTAAAGAACAAACAATGCTTCAACATAATTTATGAATTCATAAAATATTTTTTACTTGATGCTAAAAAGTACTGTTTACATTTAAGAGTTGGTGCAATATTGTTTATTGTACACATTTTGATCATTAATTCAGCTGTTATTTAAAACACGTAATATTCAGAATAAGAAATAACTGAATATCATCCTTACAAAATAAGACTTGGAAAAAAATCACCCGCAAACACTTCAAAGGACGTTTTTCTGTCACAAAAGCAAAAGCGTCACGTAATGTAATGTTGGCTTAATATCAAAACGTCAACGGATATACAAAAATCCGAATGCAAAGGAAGCCATATAAAATTTACGAAAAAAAAACGCTAACAAGGCTCGCGACCTCGTTTTCAATCCACGCCACATTTGGCAGGCGCGGCGAGGGAATTTTAAAACAAAGACCAAATGGAAGTGGGTCGGCAACTGGCTGTTCTACCTTACTAGTAGGCTCGCCAACTTTATATGATTAACGGGAAATGAGTGGAATAAATATTGTGTTAACAGGAAGCTTGTGTCGCGTGGGAGTTGTGCACTGCGCTCTGCACTTTATTTTTGTTACATGTTTTTAATGGGTAATTTGTGGTACGTTTTAAGCGTTGCTGTAATTAATGACATTATTTACTTGTTAGTTTTATTATAGTTAGTTTATTATAGTTAGTTATATTGTTAGTCACATTGTTGTACTGCTCTTGTATTACAATGAAATAGCTGTTTTATTCTTATTACTAGACACGGGACTTTCTCAATATTACAAAAGGAGCTCGTACCCAATGATATAGTTGAGAATTATTCCGAAACACGGACCCGTTTAATTTTATTAGCATTAAAAACCAATAGTGCTCTCCCTCATACGAAGCATTAAAGAAAATGTTCCGCTCGCTGAACTTGTACGACTTGAGCCGGGAAAGAGGCAATTTTGTTCTTTTTACCAAAATCAATATGCAAAATATTAGACATTTACATGCCTTTAACGGAAAACTTAGCACATTTCGGCTCTGCCCTGAATTCTTGGATACTCTTACCAAAAAGCCATTTCCGACGCTTAGGCTCGGAAAAACCGTTCTTATGACTATCTAATAAGGATGAGAATGGATGTATTACTCAAATACTGGAGTTCAAATGTTTCTGAAGAGACGTCGTAAAAATATAACGCATAGTGGGCGACACGCAAATACGGAATCCAAAGACCATTCCGTGTTTATTGATTCATAAATTTTATTTCCCCGTATCATTTGTTAAGGGAGAGAGAAAAATAGCGGTTATTCTTAGTTATTTTCATTTTTCGTAAAACGTTGTAAGCGGTTTGGACGTGATATATGTCCGCTGCTAATGATCGGGGAATTAAGGGAAATAAAACGCATTAGTAACTGTTCGCTTCGTTTCGTTCGTAAGCAACTGTTTGTAGATTTATCAATAGGGTGGCAACAATTACTTTATTTATAGCTATTTTAGAGGCAATAACAATTTGATGGCTGCTTTACTGAATCAGGTCAGGTCTTTAATTTGATTTAAAGTTTGTATAAAGCGTGGGTTGAATCAAATTGATTTTTTACTTCAGTCAGTCCGGTGACTGATTGTGGACGCGGTGACACCGAACTTTCACAGATATTATGTTAAACCATCTGTCAGTTTCCAATTTCCGCAACCATTCCGCCATTTGTCCGTACGGCGATTGAACGTTTAGTTGAAAAATCTTATGACTGCTTTTTTCAATATATTGACCCTGTATAACTAGTTATTTTAAGACAATAACTAATGCACAGGAAGTCAACGGCCAACACCCTTGCCTGCCAGACAAAAGGAAGCAATTTACATGATAAGCATCAGTGCAGCACGCGCGACCTCGTAAAATAGTTAATAGACGATAAAACGATATTATGTTCGTAGCTTTCCGTTTATATAACGCTTCTGTAGCTACTGAACTCAGTAGTTTTGTGTCGAAAAATCTGGTAATAACACACCACATGGTTAAATAGTTTGTTAGGTAGCGACATCATTAAAACGTTATATAACCCTAACCCTATAATTTCTTCTAGGTTGCAAACCAATTATTCGGGCGGTAAAAATATATGACCCGAGTAGGAATTGGTTTCCGAAGCGGTTTGTCTTTCGTAATAACTTTTTTTAGGCTTCCGTAGCCAAATGGCAAAAAACGGAACCCTTATGGATTCGTTTTGTTTGTCTGTCTGTCTGACCGTCCGTATGTCACAGCCACTTTTTTTCCGAAACTATTAGAACTATGCTATTGTAACTTTGTAAGTAGATGTATTCTGTGAACCGCATTAAGATTTTCACACAAAAATAGAATAAAAAACAAAAAAATTTGGGGTTTGCCCATACTTAGAAATGAAATTCAAAAAAAATTTTTCATCGAACCCATACGTGCGGGGTATTTATAGATAGGTCTTCAAAAATGATATTGAGGTTTCAAACATATTTTTTTTCTAAACTGTATAGTTTGCGCGAGAGACACTTCCAAAGTGGTCAAATTTGTGCCCCCCCGTAACTTCTAAAATAAGAGAATGATAAAACTAAAAAAAATATATGATGCACACTACCATGTAAACTTCCACCAAAAATTGGTTTGAACGAGATCTAGTAAGTAGTTTTTTTTAATACGTCATAAATCGTAAACCGCAATTTACCTTTCATTCAATCAACTCAAATATAAAAATCCCATCATTTTGGTACCTAATTATAATGTTTACTTATCAATAACTTAATTTAAAAAAAAATACACTATTATTAAAACTTCGATCAAAGTTACAACGAACTACAAGAACTTTTATATTATGTTACGTGCTGCTGCACTACGGAACCCTTCATGGGCGAGTCCGCCCCGCACTTGGCCGCTTTTTTTTCAACTTAAATCTATAAATAACTGAAAGACAACAAACGCTGTAATGAAACAGAAGCGCTGTGATCCGGTAAGGACTGGTTCGGTCATAAACCACAGCATGTTTACGCGTGAGGTTGACGGGCGCGGCGCTGCCTCATGTATGCTAACGCCTCGTTCACGAACTCAGACAATGCAACTTATGTCCAGCAACACGAGCCAATGTCAATTGTTGAATACCGACACATCACAAGTCGTAAGATAGAGGCGTGGTCAAACGGAGTCCAGTCGGCATGCTTTGTGGCAAGTTGTAACCAATTTTTTCTCCACAGTCGCTGTCACAACACGTATATCGTTTCAGCTTGTAGCCCTATAAGGCGCGGAAGGCACGGAAAAGCGCCGAAAAGCGTGGGAAGGTGTTAGGTGACGTCACCACATTGTGTATGGATGCCACGCCGCATTGATTGAAATGAAGACGTGAGGGAACGATGAGGGCATTTGTGTAGCTTTGAAGATGTGACTGTTTAAAAAATATCTTTCTGAAGTGGAGGGTCAACAAATTAACACACAGACATAAAAGAGGACAGTATTCTTGGCTTTCATTTCTTTAGGAATCACGGATAGTCGATACGTTGGTGGTCATAATTGTGGTTGTAGTTCGGTAGAACAGCAATCTGTTGGTTATAAAAGAAAAGAGTAGGTCAATACATTTTTGACTGCTCAGATGTCGAGTTAAATAGTGGTATGGAAGAAGAATACATACTGCGCTGGCTCTACATGAGATAAGGGTAGGAGAATGTTGAAGAGGTCAATGTATTGTTTAAGTGGTGTCACTGAAAAGAGCCAACTAATCTCAGTAGTAGATGAAGTAGAAATGAAAAAAGCACGTTTGAATTCCTACGTCTTATTACAGTGAACAATTAAATAATGACAATATTATTTTCTCATCTAGATGTATGTACTTCTTCTGTCCTGAAGTAGGAGTCTTACAAGCTGATCCTATAACCCTTTCAATAGTTCTAGATCTGCAAAACACAAGGTGTCATGTGGGTGCTCCACCCACTCTTTAATAACGAGTACACTTTCCCATAAGCCCTTGATCTTCATAACGAACGTGGGAAAGCAAGATTATGTAAAATATATTTAATATTTATTGTTTAAATTGTCATTATAGAAATGAATGAATATGATTGTGTTGTTTTGAATAAAAACCCCACCTCCTTTTATTATCACGACGTGGTGGAGCTTCCTGACGTTCAAAAATGGCTGTTGCTTTTGCCTGGAAGTAACGTGATGTGTGAAGATCGTTCATTACTTAGTAGTCTTGTTTTCACTATCAGTTTCGGAAATCTATGTAAGTATCTTAGGTTGCTCTTAGTGAGTCTTTGCGCAGATGTAGTTTTGGGCCTAGCTGCGGGTAAACACAAACATAGTACCTACTTCAGTTTTTATCAGAAGCAACAAAGACTTGAACGTTTGAAATACACATTGCTTCGCAAATTCCTTGAAAAACAGTATGTTTAATAAATCGCAAGTAAAATTGATAAAATCAAATGATCTCAATTATTTTAATTCTTCAGCATCAGAATGTATTCTCGTTCAGTTCATTAATAATGCGTTAGTTTGTGGAGCGGCGTCATTGACGAAGCCTTCACGTTAAATATTCAGCGCAGGCCAAACCAAGCCAAACAAAAACTTACAGGTGAAAGGTTTCAGTTAATTTTATTTGCAAAAGGTGGATTGTGATTTTGTGATTTGTGGAGCGATTATAAAAAATCTTTTTTTATTTGAAAGAGTATACTTTTGAAATGGTTCCCTTTAAATTTGGTGAAGATCTGATGCTGATCTTCGGAGATATACAATGGAACTCTTCAAAAATTGACGGTAAATCGGTCATGATTGTTGCAATCGCTTGGATGTTTATTGTTTATACAACATCATGACGTAACATCACGCCTGTATGCTCTGAGGGGTACGCAGATGTGTACAATACACCCAAATTTCAACAGTTCAGGTATGTTAAGTTCCATTTATTGAGGATAAGCCTATTACCATGACATGTATTGTTAACAATGTAAAATAAACCCATAGCAAATATAATATATACAGAATAAAGGATATTACAACTAAAAATGGAAAAATATTTTTTTTTTTTTCAAAAAATAAAACCGTATTCAGATAGGTGAACGACAGTTAGAAGATCGTGGGTAAGACTTGGTTGACACTCGCACTGACCAAGGATGCAGGCACAGAAGGAAGGAAGGAGGTCTATACTCAGCAGCGGATGGAATAAAGTTGCCAGTGATGTGTGAATTATAATTCATAACTAGTACTAGACTACCTGTTATTCTATAATTGGACATCCAATTAATCTACTTCTACTACTACTATTTACTACTAGTTATCAATTCTAATTGATTATTTCAAACATTTTAACTTTATCTCTGTACTATCTAAGTAGGTATGTTTATGTTAATTAACTCAATGTGCTATGCTATGTTTTTGTGTTTTTTAGGGTTCCGTACCCAAAGGGTAAAAACGGAACCCTATTACTAAGACTTCGCTGTATGTCCGTCTGTCCGTCTGTCTGTCACCAGGCTGTATCTCATGAACCATGACAGCTAGACAGTTGAAATTTTCACAGATGATGTATTTCTGTTGCCGCTATAACAACAAATACTAAAAACAGAATAAAATTAATATTTAAGGGGGGCTCCCATACAACAAACGTGATTTTTTTGACGTTTTGTCCAATGTATAGATAATGGTACGGAACCCTTCGTGCGCCAGTCCGACTCGCTCTTGGCCGGTTTTTTTTAAATAATGTAATATTTTAATTATGTTGTTAGTTTTAATTTTTTATAATTTGGTTGTAAGTTACAATAGCTTAGGTTATTTGTTTAAGTAGGTTACTAGTTTAAGCTCTTAACAGGTCGCATTAGGGTAAACCCTGTAATGATAGTTTTAGGTGTTATAAATAAATAAATAAATGTTTAAATATATTTTTTGTAACAGCCAAAGAAGAAGTTAATTCTTAATTTTCTCATCACTAGAAAGCCTAATATTTCATTCGAATTCTCATTCAAATCATTGCAATCCACTTTTAACCATTCTTTTACAGATTACGAGGGACCGAACACAAAATTATTCGCCCGTGCAGGTAGTTCGATATTCATAAAACTTTTATTTCAGTTTTATTCAATTGTTTACGTTACAAAACACGAAAAACACGAGCATAAAGTTGTAAAGCGCGGGGTGGAGGGCCCATTCATCCGCCCACCCTCCGCGAAGTTATTACAGAGAACAATGGACACAATAGCGACGCGTTATGGACGGCGACAATAACAATTAATAAAAGTTATACCTAATACCTCACGTGAGCTAAGTTCTGAAGCGAGACGCCCGACAACTGGTGCTGCCACCATGTGTAGTAGGGTTACCATGATATGAGACTGTGATGTGAGATTTGTTCAATTCTCCTTGTAATGTGGCAATTTACTGAATTACTGCCGAGTTTGATGGACGTCTATACGAATTATGTTGGTTTTAATTTAAAATTACACTGTAAACATAATTTTCTAAAAGTTTTTTAAAAGCAGCAAACTTTTTTTTTATCTTAACATCCCAGTTTTAAAAATACAGAAATTAAATATGTTTAGTGCACTGAAGAATAAACTATGTAGACAAATTTTCAGACTAAACTTCGCAATTATTAAAATTTATATACCTACGTTTAGCTACAGCAGCTCAAAGTATTTGGATAAGTTTTAATATCGAAGTGTTAATGGAGACGTAACATAACATACGACGTAAAACTAAAAAGAACATACACAGAACAAACTCCGTCCCTAAATCACCGAAGTGAATTTGATTAATTCATCAAAGAGGCGCAACCCTCCGCCTGCTCGCCTAGTGGCCACAGTTGCCGATAGATTTTAATTAATATATAGTTCCCGGGAGTTATTCCTCAAGTTTAGAAGTGGATCGCGCCGCGTGCGTAATTAGAATTAATGCTTGCAACACTGTGGCGGCAGGTAGCACGAAGTTGGTCGGCGAGCCTCCCCAGCCGTCGCGTACCAATTAACTTGCGACGTTTTGTTTGTTGGCAACATTGCCGAATAAATTCTGCAACTTTTTGGAGGCCTCGCCGGATAGATTTGCGTGGCTAATGTACTTAGGAGGAAAAGATTAAGATAAGTTTTGGTGCGTTGAATATTTAAGGAATGAGAATTCAGGGAGGCGGTCCTGAAGGATTATTTCAGCTCTAATTGATGAAGGAACAAACTTGTCTCAACTTACTTTCTCAGTATCTATGTAAAAAAAAAAAGTAAAGTTTAACAAAGAGACATCAATAAAAGAACAAGTGAGGTAACTTCCCAGATAAACTTTGACGCGACAAGAATCCCAACAGACCCAACTATACCTTTACAAGCTCATTGAATATCACTTCACTACAAAATTCATAAGCCAATTTATTCGTGGTCCTTCTAAAAACAGTGCCTAGTTTCACGCATGTCACTGTCCCTCAGCCGGCATACGAGTAATTTATCAAATAAACATGTTTCTAAAGGGATGTGTGGTCCCAAACTGTCACGCAGTAAAAAGGATCTCGGTATACCGAAGTTTATCGTCGGAGAAACTACAGCTTACAGTAACGTATGCAGAGGACAAATGATTATGGGGATCTGTCCGTAGTCTGTAGCGCTTTTACGGTAGTTTTCTTACAAAAAGAATGGGAAAAGATTAGCGGGGATTGCCTGGGTTATGGGATTGGGAGTGCACATGATTATGGGAGCATACATTTTGTAGTTTTAGGCCAATAATACTATAATAAAACAAGCTTTTCTGCGCATAAATAAGAGTATTTACGTAAAGAACAAACAATGCTTCAACATAATTTATGAATTCATAAAATATTTTTTACTTGATGCTAAAAAGTACTGTTTACATTTAAGAGTTGGTGCAATATTGTTTATTGTACACATTTTGATCATTAATTCAGCTGTTATTTAAAACACGTAATATTCAGAATAAGAAATAACTGAATATCATCCTTACAAAATAAGACTTGGAAAAAAATCACCCGCAAACACTTCAAAGGACGTTTTTCTGTCACAAAAGCAAAAGCGTCACGTAATGTAATGTTGGCTTAATATCAAAACGTCAACGGATATACAAAAATCCGAATGCAAAGGAAGCCATATAAAATTTACGAAAAAAAAACGCTAACAAGGCTCGCGACCTCGTTTTCAATCCACGCCACATTTGGCAGGCGCGGCGAGGGAATTTTAAAACAAAGACCAAATGGAAGTGGGTCGGCAACTGGCTGTTCTACCTTACTAGTAGGCTCGCCAACTTTATATGATTAACGGGAAATGAGTGGAATAAATATTGTGTTAACAGGAAGCTTGTGTCGAGTGGGAGTTGTGCACTGCGCTCTGCACTTTATTTTTGTTACATGTTTTTAATGGGTAATTTGTGGTACGTTTTAAGCGTTGCTGTAATTAATGACATTATTTACTTGTTAGTTTTATTATAGTTAGTTTATTATAGTTAGTTATATTGTTAGTCACATTGTTGTACTGCTCTTGTATTACAATGAAATAGCTGTTTTATTCTTATTACTAGACACGGGACTTTCTCAATATTACAAAAGGAGCTCGTACCCAATGATATAGTTGAGAATTATTCCGAAACACGGACCCGTTTAATTTTATTAGCATTAAAAACCAATAGTGCTCTCCCTCATACGAAGCATTAAAGAAAATGTTCCGCTCGCTGAACTTGTACGACTTGAGCCGGGAAAGAGGCAATTTTGTTCTTTTTACCAAAATCAATATGCAAAATATTAGACATTTACATGCCTTTAACGGAAAACTTAGCACATTTCGGCTCTGCCCTGAATTCTTGGATACTCTTACCAAAAAGCCATTTCCGACGCTTAGGCTCGGAAAAACCGTTCTTATGACTATCTAATAAGGATGAGAATGGATGTATTACTCAAATACTGGAGTTCAAATGTTTCTGAAGAGACGTCGTAAAAATATAACGCATAGTGGGCGACACGCAAATACGGAATCCAAAGACCATTCCGTGTTTATTGATTCATAAATTTTATTTCCCCGTATCATTTGTTAAGGGAGAGAGAAAAATAGCGGTTATTCTTAGTTATTTTCATTTTTCGTAAAACGTTGTAAGCGGTTTGGACGTGATATATGTCCGCTGCTAATGATCGGGGAATTAAGGGAAATAAAACGCATTAGTAACTGTTCGCTTCGTTTCGTTCGTAAGCAACTGTTTGTAGATTTATCAATAGGGTGGCAACAATTACTTTATTTATAGCTATTTTAGAGGCAATAACAATTTGATGGCTGCTTTACTGAATCAGGTCAGGTCTTTAATTTGATTTAAAGTTTGTATAAAGCGTGGGTTGAATCAAATTGATTTTTTACTTCAGTCAGTCCGGTGACTGATTGTGGACGCGGTGACACCGAACTTTCACAGATATTATGTTAAACCATCTGTCAGTTTCCAATTTCCGCAACCATTCCGCCATTTGTCCGTACGGCGATTGAACGTTTAGTTGAAAAATCTTATGACTGCTTTTTTCAATATATTGACCCTGTATAACTAGTTATTTTAAGACAATAACTAATGCACAGGAAGTCAACGGCCAACACCCTTGCCTGCCAGACAAAAGGAAGCAATTTACATGATAAGCATCAGTGCAGCACGCGCGACCTCGTAAAATAGTTAATAGACGATAAAACGATATTATGTTCGTAGCTTTCCGTTTATATAACGCTTCTGTAGCTACTGAACTCAGTAGTTTTGTGTCGAAAAATCTGGTAATAACACACCACATGGTTAAATAGTTTGTTAGGTAGCGACATCATTAAAACGTTATATAACCCTAACCCTATAATTTCTTCTAGGTTGCAAACCAATTATTCGGGCGGTAAAAATATATGACCCGAGTAGGAATTGGTTTCCGAAGCGGTTTGTCTTTCGTAATAACTTTTTTTAGGCTTCCGTAGCCAAATGGCAAAAAACGGAACCCTTATGGATTCGTTTTGTTTGTCTGTCTGTCTGACCGTCCGTATGTCACAGCCACTTTTTTTCCGAAACTATTAGAACTATGCTATTGTAACTTTGTAAGTAGATGTATTCTGTGAACCGCATTAAGATTTTCACACAAAAATAGAATAAAAAACAAAAAATTTTGGGGTTTGCCCATACTTAGAAATGAAATTCAAAAAAAATTTTTCATCGAACCCATACGTGCGGGGTATTTATAGATAGGTCTTCAAAAATGATATTGAGGTTTCAAACATATTTTTTTTCTAAACTGTATAGTTTGCGCGAGAGACACTTCCAAAGTGGTCAAATTTGTGCCCCCCCGTAACTTCTAAAATAAGAGAATGATAAAACTAAAAAAAATATATGATGCACACTACCATGTAAACTTCCACCAAAAATTGGTTTGAACGAGATCTAGTAAGTAGTTTTTTTTAATACGTCATAAATCGTAAACCGCAATTTACCTTTCATTCAATCAACTCAAATATAAAAATCCCATCATTTTGGTACCTAATTATAATGTTTACTTATCAATAACTTAATTTAAAAAAAAATACACTATTATTAAAACTTCGATCAAAGTTACAACGAACTACAAGAACTTTTATATTATGTTACGTGCTGCTGCACTACGGAACCCTTCATGGGCGAGTCCGCCCCGCACTTGGCCGCTTTTTTTTCAACTTAAATCTATAAATAACTGAAAGACAACAAACGCTGTAATGAAACAGAAGCGCTGTGATCCGGTAAGGACTGGTTCGGTCATAAACCACAGCATGTTTACGCGTGAGGTTGACGGGCGCGGCGCTGCCTCATGTATGCTAACGCCTCGTTCACGAACTCAGACAATGCAACTTATGTCCAGCAAAACGAGCCAATGTCAATTGTTGAATACCGACACATCACAAGTCGTAAGATAGAGGCGTGGTCAAACGGAGTCCAGTCGGCATGCTTTGTGGCAAGTTGTAACCAATTTTTTCTCCACAGTCGCTGTCACAACACGTATATCGTTTCAGCTTGTAGCCCTATAAGGCGCGGAAGGCACGGAAAGGCGCCGAAAAGCGTGGGAAGGTGTTAGGTGACGTCACCACATTGTGTATGGATGCCACGCCGCATTGATTGAAATGAAGACGTGAGGGAACGATGAGGGCATTTGTGTAGCTTTGAAGATGTGACTGTTTAAAAAATATCTTTCTGAAGTGGAGGGTCAACAAATTAACACACAGACATAAAAGAGGACAGTATTCTTGGCTTTCATTTCTTTAGGAATCACGGATAGTCGATACGTTGGTGGTCATAATTGTGGTTGTAGTTCGGTAGAACAGCAATCTGTTGGTTATAAAAGAAAAGAGTAGGTCAATACATTTTTGACTGCTCAGATGTCGAGTTAAATAGTGGTATGGAAGAAGAATACATACTGCGCTGGCTCTACATGAGATAAGGGTAGGAGAATGTTGAAGAGGTCAATGTATTGTTTAAGTGGTGTCACTGAAAAGAGCCAACTAATCTCAGTAGTAGATGAAGTAGAAATGAAAAAAGCACGTTTGAATTCCTACGTCTTATTACAGTGAACAATTAAATAATGACAATATTATTTTCTCATCTAGATGTATGTACTTCTTCTGTCCTGAAGTAGGAGTCTTACAAGCTGATCCTATAACCCTTTCAATAGTTCTAGATCTGCAAAACACAAGGTGTCATGTGGGTGCTCCACCCACTCTTTAATAACGAGTACACTTTCCCATAAGCCCTTGATCTTCATAACGAACGTGGGAAAGCAAGATTATGTAAAATATATTTAATATTTATTGTTTAAATTGTCATTATAGAAATGAATGAATATGATTGTGTTGTTTTGAATAAAAACCCCACCTCCTTTTATTATCACGACGTGGTGGAGCTTCCTGACGTTCAAAAATGGCTGTTGCTTTTGCCTGGAAGTAACGTGATGTGTGAAGATCGTTCATTACTTAGTAGTCTTGTTTTCACTATCAGTTTCGGAAATCTATGTAAGTATCTTAGGTTGCTCTTAGTGAGTCTTTGCGCAGATGTAGTTTTGGGCCTAGCTGCGGGTAAACACAAACATAGTACCTACTTCAGTTTTTATCAGAAGCAACAAAGACTTGAACGTTTGAAATACACATTGCTTCGCAAATTCCTTGAAAAACAGTATGTTTAATAAATCGCAAGTAAAATTGATAAAATCAAATGATCTCAATTATTTTAATTCTTCAGCATCAGAATGTATTCTCGTTCAGTTCATTAATAATGCGTTAGTTTGTGGAGCGGCGTCATTGACGAAGCCTTCACGTTAAATATTCAGCGCAGGCCAAACCAAGCCAAACAAAAACTTACAGGTGAAAGGTTTCAGTTAATTTTATTTGCAAAAGGTGGATTGTGATTTTGTGATTTGTGGAGCGATTATAAAAAATCTTTTTTTATTTGAAAGAGTATACTTTTGAAATGGTTCCCTTTAAATTTGGTGAAGATCTGATGCTGATCTTCGGAGATATACAATGGAACTCTTCAAAAATTGACGGTAAATCGGTCATGATTGTTGCAATCGCTTGGATGTTTATTGTTTATACAACATCATGACGTAACATCACGCCTGTATGCTCTGAGGGGTACGCAGATGTGTACAATACACCCAAATTTCAACAGTTCAGGTATGTTAAGTTCCATTTATTGAGGATAAGCCTATTACCATGACATGTATTGTTAACAATGTAAAATAAACCAATAGCAAATATAATATATACAGAATAAAGGATATTACAACTAAAAATGGAAAAATATTTTTTTTTTTTTCAAAAAATAAAACCGTATTCAGATAGGTGAACGACAGTTAGAAGATCGTGGGTAAGACTTGGTTGACACTCGCACTGACCAAGGATGCAGGCACAGAAGGAAGGAAGGAGGTCTATACTCAGCAGCGGATGGAATAAAGTTGCCAGTGATGTGTAAATCGTCTAAAACACATATGTAAGACTGAAGTGGCAACTCCTTGTCCTTCACTCTGTAACGGGTGGCAATATTTTTTTTTGAAGGCACACAAAGGATCTTCCTTTATTTTTAAGTAAAGCTTGGTTCTGAAACATTTTTAAGAATAATATCCTCATACACAACACTGTGGAACAAACATCACATCAAACAGGACATAAAGAAGGTACGCCATTAAAAATTCACGTCACTACGAACTTCAAAAGAGAAGTTTTAGAAAAATTAAGTCCATGCTTCCATTATAGCCGACTATCGAAAAGTTTATAATGACGCGGGCGCCGAGAATTTTACAAAAGTCACGAAGAAACGCTCAGCTCAGGACGATTTGTTTGAGAAACAACGTTGTTGAAGGAAGTTGGACGACATCGATTTCTTAGAATTTTTAAAGATCAGTTGATTGATGTCAGGATTATGACCTTAAGCTTTTATTTTAATTTGCCTACAGATTACAGGTAATAAGATTATTTGTTAAAATGTGTCGTAATCAACATCTTCTGACTCTTATCGAAAATAAGGATCTGTATATTTTCCTCAAACATCCCATCCCTAACACTTTATCAACACGGATGTACACCTGCCACCTGGATACGAATTGCAGTGGCCAAGTTGGAAATCTCTTAACCAATTGTGGAACCAGGTTGCCGCTGTAGATATAATCTGGCCAAATGGGATATCCTCGATTAATCTGAACCAGAATGCCAGTGTGTGTAGAAATGTAGAATCCCTTTGCAGGATATGCCCCAGTCTGCTGCTGTATCTTGCCTATTCTGCACCTCAAGTCAATGTTAAAGTGCAGGTGGTTACATACTGTTGAGGTTAATCGACACGTATAGGAGTAAAATATCAAACATTGCCTCTTACTCCATTATTTTGTTTATTTAGACAAACACAATTTCACGCCTATATTTCCCACTAGAGTAACTAAAGGCGCATAGGTAGAGGTGTACCTATAGAACACCAATATTTCACCAGTTATGCTTGAGTACCATGTTTTAGTTGACGAGGGAGACCTATGCCATTAACCGGCAATATCCATAGACTGCTCGTCTGATGATGGAATGGGGGATAGGGGAATTAGATTATGTAATTCCAAAGCGCAGTCCGAAATGTAACCGATAAAAACCAAGGCTAGTAACTATGCGGCAATCTTCAAGGGTTTCGAACGTAACCTTTCATTTCAAAGTTATAAAAATAGATTAAACACTGTCCCATAAACAACACTTGAAGCAACATCAGCTTATGCCACCCGATGACGTCACCGAACAAGTAGCACTATTTCTTAGCTGTTATCAAACAAGTTAGCCGCAAGCCAACAAAGCGGAAAGTAATGACCGCAGCGTGTCCCCGGGGTTATAAAAAATACGTTAGTTCCTCTTTGTATTGGAAAAGGGTTTATTCAATGTTTCGTGTGACGGTAATGTAGTTCAAAGTAGGTTTATATCGTAATGGAAACTTGTGTATCGATAGAAGACAATATTTTCATTTTTGTAGGTGGTATGAGAGAGAAAATAGAGAAAATAGGTGTTCAAAACCTATGTAGTTCGTGCTTATGTTATCTTGAAAGTGACTCGGAATGTATGTGTTGCTGCCTTTACTCTTTAACGGCTGCGCTGTGTCATTTCCTGGAAATATGAATAGATGGATTTATGCCTAGATACTGGAACTTAATCGGGGTTAGAACACGGGAGACTTTATATCCAGGTAGTACGATCCTGTCAGAAATTCCCGACTTTCATGTGGGCGAAACTGCGTGCAAAATCTAGTTCTTTCTACATTATTGTGTATTCTTATTTTCACCACATATAGACATTGAGCTAAAGCTGCACGTAGGTGTCACGTAATGTTTGTCGATCTTGCGTTACTCGTGTTTTTACTAGAAAGTAAGCTTATGTACGCGCTACATACTTATTTATCACATGTGATGTTACGTTTTTATATACTATAATTATGTAAACATTAAAATTAAGTGGCCAAAGAATCAGAATTGCCATCCAACGTGGCAATGCTGCCATCCTGTTGGGCACTTTTACTATGGACAGCGACGTGGATGATTTTTTTTTACGCCCTATAGCCCTTTTGGTACTTGTGCATATTTTTATTACTATTATAGATTTGTAGACTGTAAATTATACTATATAAATAAATAAATAACTGATACGAGGCTCGATAATAGTACACATTTTGATTTTAACAAAAGTCTTTACTGAAAATAGAACTAAGAATGTAATTCAAGACCCCTCTCTCGGCAGCTTTATTAGTAAACGATGTGCCAAGATGGACTAAAGCCAATTTAAATTCCATAAATGCCTTTTAATTTCAGAGCCTAGAATTTGGGGAATTAGAATATATACGTATTCCGGTACAGTGAGCTGTAAGAATTTAATTCGCTGCGTCTCGCGGCGCTCATTAAAGTGTCCGAAACAAAGGAAAAAACTGTCAACTTGGACCAAGTTTAATTGCCTTAATAAATCTGGAGGCGAGAAATTTACGGCAATGAAGTGAGCGGCGACGATACAGGTGGATGATTAGCTTAATTTATAGAATATTGGGGGAACGGGGAACTGGAGGAAATGGGGGAACTTAGGGGAGCAATGTGGGGCGAGTTTTTTTTAAATAAACGGTATGTTGCACGGGATAATGTTGTGCAGGTTATGTGTTAAACATCTGGAATATTTAACGACAGTGATTAAGTGGCGCTTTCAAAAACATTACATAACTTAACAGCACACAAATTATTCATACATGAAGTTCCAAAAAGTTGAGCTACGAAACGGCTACGATGTCGTAGAATGGAGGTACGCTATCGTAGCAAGAAGCTACGCCGTAGCAAGACGCTACGCCGTAGCAAGGAGCTATGCCTCACGTCATTGATTACTGAGAGCGGCGTTTCGAATGTCGTCGATTAGTTAGTGACTTATTCCTTATAAAGAGTAGTAAGCGAATATACGAGTACATAGGTAATTATAAACTGAGCATGACAAAATATATTATTATTTAATCAAACAATAATCTTAGCCATAAGCTAACAACTTTACATTTAATTACCTACAAAAGATCCCTTAAATAGACAAACAACAATACGACCTCCTTACTAAGCCTCATTAAAAGCGGAATTAGTGACGACGGCCGAGGTCGGATCGGATCGCACCTTCATTATGTACAGCGTGGATGATCCGCCGATTCAGTGGCCTGGCAAACACTCGGATGCAAATGAAACTCTTTGTAAGGAATCTTAGGGGATTTATACGTAAAAATTCTCGACCGAAACCCGGCTCAGCGTGACAAAAGAAAATAAATTGGACCACAGTGAGTTTAGCTATAACTTTATGTAGGAATTATGTAATGAACACTTAATTGAGTGTGATGAAATTATCATCTAACTTCTTCAAACATCGCGATTTTCTGTACCCTTCATCATCATGATTTTTTATAACATCTAATGCTTAACATTAAATAAGTTTCCATCATTAGCGGTAGTGAGGCTGCCTTACGTTCCTAGGGTCCCGGGTTCGAATCACGGCAGGGGCAAATGTCTGTGTGATGAGCATGGACATTAATTTGTTTCCGAGTCATGGATGTTTATATTTATAATGAGTATGTATTTACAAAAAAAAAGTATCCATGTAGTATATCAGGTGTCCACGACACAAGCCTCGTTGCTTAGTGTGGCACTAGATTGCATTGTGTGTAACGTCCAGCGATATTTATTTATTATTTATCGTAGACCTCATCCATCACTTTCTCAGGCGAGGTCGTGGTCAAGAGCATGAGCTAGCTTTTGCCGTCTTGACCCTTTTCCTAACAAAAATAATAATAATGGACCACTCATCTGTACGCTAGCGAATGCAATAGTTATTCAGCTATTACAGACCTTAACAAATCTTGATAAACTATTCACGGTTTTGTTGTACAAACCTTTTTTGCAGGATTCCGGAGTGTATTACAGAAGTAAGGTACCTAGGTTTCTTTTCAGCCTAAAGAAATCTATTTGAAGGTGGCGTAGGGTGAAAGGGAACCTATTCGTCTGTGTAGATATCTTTTCAGGAATCTTGTCAAGGGAAAAGTTAATTTGGGATTCTAATAAGTGAAGTGTAAGGGTCTTGTTAGTTTTCAAATAAACGGACGTAAATCTATACTAATATTATAAAGAGGTAACATTTGTTTGTAAGTTTGTATGTAGGGGGTAATCTCCGGAAGTAATGAACCGATTTCAAAAATTCTTTCACCATTAGAAAGCTACATTCACCTTGAGTAACAAAGGTTATATTGTATCTCCGTACTCCCACGGGAACGGGAACTACGCGGGTGAAACCGCGGGAAGTCCGCTAGTCAGAAATAATTTTTTTTTTTTTTTTTTTTAGTTAGCCCGTATTGTCCCACTCCTGAGCAAAGGCCTCCCCCCATTCCTTCCACTTCTCGCGATGGTGTGCTTCTTCTCGCCAATTTACCAAAAAGGATATAATTATGAGTGTAAAAATAAGGCATGTAATGCAAAATTACACCTTTATTTCCCGAAGGATAGACAAAGATACATATTAGTAACTTACTTTTGAGGTGATCAATACAAAAAAATAACTGTAACGTTATTTTCAAAGTTTTCTTTAGATGCTTCAAATATCATGAAACTAAGGTTTGTATTTCGTAGTTGAAGACCATCTATGTACTTTGTCGGCGCCTCACATATGCGTGGACAACCGCGGGGAGGGCGCGGGGCGCGGCGTACCGAACCCGGCCACGCGAGCGCCGCTGCGCGCCCTACCACTCACTGAGCTCACAGACGTTGGCAATTCCGGGCATTTCTTTGTACAGTCTTCATAAGTTGAATATTAATGTTTATTGTGGTATTACACCTATTTTAATACAGTCCACTACTTTTATTACAAAGTCCCAACCGAGTCTATTCAAGTTCATTGCTTAATTTAATTAATTATAAGTTTATTGAGACAGAATTAGCAAATTGTGGAGGTGTACTATTAAGGTATACGAAGAGTTTTTTTTAAGTCATAATTCAAAGCTGCTAGAACCATCCCGCAGTTGTTCCACGAAACCTTTTACTAGACGTCTAAAATACAGCCATAATTCATTTTCCTGTAATGGGGAGACAGAGGCAAAGATAATCTAAG
Source organism: Xestia xanthographa (assembly GCA_905147715.2). Lineage (NCBI taxonomy): Eukaryota > Metazoa > Arthropoda > Insecta > Lepidoptera > Noctuidae > Xestia > Xestia xanthographa. The sequence goes on along the minus strand of LR990653.1, from coordinate 30,471,672 downwards.
ATGGCGCCACCATAGCTGGTCTCAATCTGACCAATGAGGTTAGGCTATTTTGAAATATAAAATGACATTACTACATTTTCAACCAATGACGATGTTGGGAACCAGCTATGCTAGCGCCATTAGTTCCACAGTGTGTCTCCCCATTGTATCAATAATCTGTTAGTGGAAACCATTCCCTTCCAGGAAATGTATCAAACGGGCGATTTCTTGTAAAAGGAGCAGTAACAGCATTAAACGTAGGGGAGGTTAAATTGCTTTCAGATCCTTTGTGTATATATAGCAGCAAAATTAAACAAGTTAATATTTTTGTTAAGTTAAAAAATGTTAAAAAAAGTTAAAAATATCAGTTGTTGATACGTATTTTGATAATTAGTGCTTTTTTAATATTTATTCGTAAAATATGGCCATGTAACTTTAGTTTTCGGGTCGCTATAGATGTAATTATTTTGAATCCAATGTATTCTTGATCAAAGTACTGTTGTATAATAACAGATTATTATAGACGGAATTGTAAAAAAATTACATGCGTCTTTTTTAGCAAAGATAAAGAATAAAGATAGATTCAGCAAGCCATACCTAACAAAAATCATTGAACAGCGAACTCGGACCCCTTTTTACAGCCGATACGATAACGATACCATACTTCAACAAGTTACTACAAACAAAAATATCGTAACAAAATACGAAGGTATGCCTTATATAAAACCTAACATATAAACATACGAGGTCACAAAATACACAGGTTAGTGCTTTTACAACCTTGAGACCTTTAGACATAACCTTTTGATATTTTTTTCTACTTTATTGTTTACACTAACACAAACAAGAACCTCAATAGCCTAATTTAAAACAAACCACCCACCCAAACACCACCTGCCTATTGAAACCACCGCTTATGGAAATTCAAATTGGATTTATATCCACGTAAAATATTACCAGAAGGAATGATTAATTTATTGCCTATACAGTGTTTTGTGGTCAACATGGGATTGTTACAAACACAAGTATTTGTGTACAAACAAACAAGGCGTTTTGTGAAAATGCATATTATTTCTCATTGTGCATACCATTAAAGGCAAACCTAATTGAATGCTTATATATGGCCATGGAGAGTGGATATAGCAGTAAACTCACTCCCAATTTTATCAAACTTAAAGATGATAAATGGTTACAAAGGTCGAAAAATAAGATATGCTGCACCGACCACAAGTAAATTGGGATATAAAGTATAAAAATGATAATTTATGCAAAATGAACGCTATGTCGGCACAAAATCATGAAAAACAGGAAACAAAGATTCTTCAAGTTCATAGATAAATACAACCGCAGAACAATTTGTTATTAATAATTTGATTTAAGGTCAACGCACACTTAAATATTAGTACTGCAAATCGCCAGGCGTCTTCCCAACTGTAGATAGTAGATTCGGTTGCGTGCTTACGTTGGGTGGACGCCGCGCCTGGTTCACGACGAGCTGTGCTGAACTGAGACGGGGCAAAGCTGATTCCTTGGAGTACAGATTATAAGTGTGCATTGGCCTTTAGGCTACGAATCCGTATTTAAGTCAGTTAGATTCCCGAATCAAATCACGTACATTGTTAAGACTTTTTATAACACTATATTTAAGTGACCAGGTATTTACTACCTGCTATAAAGTAACGAAAGTAACAGTAATAAATTCAATTCGGTTAGACACAGTTTAATGAAATCCCCATGGCAGTGTATTCGCAATAAATAGTGCACAATAAAACTGAAAACATAAGCCGATAAATACACATTTTATTACCACCGCTTAACGGGGTTAAGTAGCCACCTGACGGGTTTACAGGGCTCATGAGTTATTGATGAACATGAAAAACTACTCACAAAATAATTTTATGTTCTCAACACTGTATTTTATTGCATTGCAATATGATTTCTTCTTTTTGTGTGGACGCGAGATAGTTACATCATGATGATGAGGTGGATAGATTAACCACACAGGTTGTTTATAGGAGTATGCAAGAATCGTAGTAGACGGCGTTCCGCAAAGGCGTGTATTTGTGCGCATTTAGTTAGATAAATAATAGTCACTTAGACTGTAATTATCAACCTCTATTGGTCTCCAGGGCAATAATAGTAGATTGTATGAAGGAAGCAAAATAGTATTTTTACGGCGAGGGCGCTATTTTGAATCCAGAACGAAGCGAAAGATGTTAGAATAATAATAATTCTAAAATATAATCCTGAGCGTAGCGAGGGATTCAAAGTTCATCGCCTGAGGGAAAAATATATTTGCTCTCGAGTCATATACTCTACTTTTCATCTCGTTCTATGAGAAAATAAATAAGAGACACTTTTATGTAAATAATGAATAAGTTTAATTAAAAAAATGACATGAATGTAAAAAAGGTCAATTACAAATTATTTATATTTATATAAATTTGAAAATTTATTGTCGCTGTGTGTGTGTTTTATTTGGGAATGATATAGTTGTGGATTTATTTATATCTCCAAACAATATAGTATATTTCCATTGGGGAAATTTGTCAGTTTGTGGTAACTTGATGTGCTGTTACTTGTACTTTGTACCCATTCCATTTTGACCGCGCGCTTACTAGGGGGCGCTAGGGTAATGTATGCACACGGGCGCTATATGGGCTAGAGACGGCTCTGTGCCTGAGAGATATTTCTTGACGGCATGTAAAGCCAAGTCAGAGGCCCATGGGTGGCATTAAAATTCTGACACCAAGTTAGGCAGTCATCACATCATTATCACCAGCCTATGTTCCCACTGCTGGAACACAGGCCTCCTCTCTATGAGAGGGAATTGGCTATAATCCACCACGCGGGCCCAGTGCGGATTGGTAGATGTCACATACATGTCTTCGAATTTTTGGTTCTAGGACAGGGCGGTTTCCTCACGATGTTTTCCTTCACCGTTTTGAGAGCAGTGGTGATGAAATAAATTACACAAAGTAATGCACCTGCCTGGGTTCGAACCCACGACTTACTGTTCGTAAGTCGGGGCCGCCACTACTGGGCCACCGCTGCTTTCCAGTTAGGCAGGCTTCCAGGTTAGGCAGTAACCACACTATAAAGAAGAATAAACACATTTTATTTGAAAATTAATAAATCACTTAGCTTATTTCGACGTACAAGTAATTACTTACTTACTTAAGTTATTGAGTATTACAGATACAGGTACAAAAGCTTCCATTAAACTGATGGAATCAATTAATTAATTGAAGTCATTACATCCTCGGATATTGGACCAATTAAATTGATTCATCACAAGCGAAGCGCTTCAAACCTGCATGCTTCGATCAATCATGGACGATCCCCGTTTATTGACAATTGACTTAATACCGAAGCAATTGATTGCTAATTTAAATTACACAATTTTTTAATTAGTTTGCGTAAATGAGTGGGTTGATTGTGGACTTTAATTTAAATACAAATTGCCTTTAATTTAAAATTTTCAATCATGAATCCAATCTCAAAGTGCATGCATTTACTAATAAGGTGAGCAGCAATGGATCAACAGTGAAATAGAATGACAAGCGGATGGTAGCTAGTTTGAAAGTCATTTATCATGGTATTGATTATAACTAACTTCTATTGCAAGCACGTTTAACTCACGAAGGCGATAGTAAATGGGAAAATAGCAATAAGAAAACTATAGATATTATTTTTAAATTACAAACACTGATTGGTAAGTATTAACGTCTTTAGCTCATTATTTTTGACGGCATAAGCCGTCAGAAAATATTGGCTTTAAGTAATAATTTAAGTTCATTAGAATTATGTTAAGCTAATAAAACACATTATCTACTTAAATTCATTTTCAGCAATAAATTTTGTTCATTCGTCGCCTCAGATCGTGATAATGTCAATGCTCACAATAAATTAAGAAAGTGACGTATCTATGTACGTGACTCGCATCTTTAGTGTCCAACACCCCGCAGGCGAATTTAACGACTTTTCGTAGAAGATAAATTAGGTGACGATATCATCGTGTTTTTTATAGCTGCTCAATTAAGAAGTATTTAAAATACATTTGTCTTCATTATAAAGATAATTCAATCTGTATGTTTTCAGATATTTTACGCTTAATCAAAGACTATACATGGATAGTCCTAAAGTGATTCCTATCCAATAACCTTTGCCTGATGCTATAAAGTGAAACAACATTATCTCGTCCCAAATGGGCCGTAGGCATGTGGGACCAGTTGATGAACGACTCAATCATGAGTATTACGATTGAGGTAGTATCATGTCATTCTTCTGTCTAATCGAATAATTATGAAAATACCTAAAACGGGGATCCAAAGTGCCTCGGAATATTTTGACAGGCCCTGCGGAGCATACCACAAATACTAATTGGTAGCAGACTAATTATCGCCAATAATTGGCCCGCGCTTCGCCGCCTCGGGTATATTTTATATCAAATGTGACCCTCCGATCAAATGGTCAGATAGTCATTAACATTAGCTCCGTAATTGACGTATTGGTTATCTGTAGGTATGTTTGTTTTAGCGATATCGGATGTATAGAATCAGGTAATTGCTCATTTTGTAAATCGAATCGTAAGTATTTATTGTGAATGATATTCATAAAATATCTTGACATGTGATTGTTTTTGAGTGATTTCTACGCTGGGAAATAAACACGAAAAGTTTTCAATGATTCATATTCATTTTATTTTGCGTTCCATAAGTTTAAAAAGATGTTACAATGGGCTTACAGCTAAGAACAATTTTATTAAGGACCCTGTTAGGGCACAGGAATAAACAATATTAGCATTTATCAGAGTAACATACTAGGTACAACTACACGATAACACTTATAGACATAGTAATAACATAAAGTGACATCATTATTTCAATACTAATTATAACTGAGATCAATACTATTGTAATTATTGTCGATATTTATGCATAAATCTTAAGAAATATAGTATTATAATATAGTAGATATTTATTTATAATTATTGAGATCAATTTATCTTATATTATTACATTAGTTTAACATAACTTAAACATCACTGATGATTAGATTTTCAAAACATTAAACTATAGGAAAAATTAGGAATAGCCAGGAATTTAATACGTGAACACTTCATGCCAGGAGGATCCTGTAAAGCAAGATGCTTTTTTGCTGTATTGCCAAAGTCACATTGCTCTTTGAGAGAACCACAAAATGATTATGATTGCTTATTCTCATGTCAAAACTTGAAAACTGCCACCACCTTCTTCTTAGAAAATATCTACAACATAAAGCCACTTCCATTACATTCCCTCAAGTCTTTGACTCCTTTATATTAAAAGTTCAAAACAGACATCTTTATAACCATACTTCTTTGTACTTCGACATTTCAATTTCTTCGTGGAATTCAACGAGAATATTTAACATTGGTGTAGTAAAAAACTCTATGCAATTTTACTAAAGTAACTTTGCAAATGAAAAGGCATTCCATGGAATTTTCCGTTTCATGGACTTCTTTGATTATAACGTAGTGGAAAAATAGTGTGTTAGGTATAATTTACAAGGCTTATGTACTTATATAACTTATGTAAAATGTTTTGTCAATAACAATACGGTTCATAATATAATAATATGTAGTTCGGATTGGAAGCGTGTCTTGACTGGTAGTTATTGAGTTCGATTGTAAGGCTGATTTTTTTGTAATCTTGATAAAGACTGTGTCGGCTGACAGGGGAGATCAATGTAAAAAGAAAACGTGTTGCGGCGACCTCAAATAGAATGAGACAAGGGCACAAATATGATGATATAGACACCAAGTTAATTCCGGTTTATCACCGCAAAACTATTGTAAAATAATTTCAGATAGAATAAAATTATGCATTTCAATCAGCACAATGGGAATAATGACTGACTAGAAAAAATATATAAATATGATTCTGTAATTTTTTTATTAATTTGATAAAACAAAAACACGTATCCAATACTTATCGATAATTAACTAACGGAATTATTCTGTTTCAGTCAGTCAGTTTTTGTCAGTTCGATTATGGAAAAATAATGGATACGTGTTTTTTTTGTTTTAACAAATAAATAAAAAATGACAAAGATAAAACGTAACAAAGATCATGAGTGGGGGGCTTGTGACGTCATATTTGAGTAAAAAAATTACTCAAATGTCGTCTCGTCACACGAGTTTTTGACGCATTGTATCGCCTTAATTTATTGTTGACGTGAAAAAAGAAAAAAATATGTGTCCACGATTTTTTGGAAATCTATCTGACGGATTAATTCGTTTTTTTTTGTCATCTGGCCTATTCAGAACATAATTATGTAAACGGGTATTTATCGCGAATTTTACCTTCGTTGTCTGATCGTGAAAGTTTAAAAAAGACTACCCTATTCAGTCTCACGTTACTTGCTTCGTAGTACACAAAGTATTTATCAGTTTTTTACTGATGAGAAATTGAAATGATCGGTATGATCCTACCTTGTGATTGAACCCACTACACCACCTAATCCTTCCATAATTAATGCCAACCAAACAATATCGCAGTCTCACTAACATAGCGGCGTATTAAAATTGAATATGCATCGTTCGTTCTCTCGCTACTTTAATATTCATCGCTCGCTCACTACACAACTCAATAAAACGTGTTTACGAGCGGCAGGCGATGTATAGCGAAGCGCCCATGAATTGCTAACGTGCGATCAACTCGCGTATTATGTAGGATTTTATTCGACTCAGATATGCGAAGTATCGAGTTTAGAGTAACTGCACTCGTTATAAAATGTGGAATTATTGCAGCTTTATATTTATATGTTAGTTAGACGCAACGTTTACAAGTATTATGTTATACTCGTTGGAAAGTACCCACGTATGAAATTTCATTTAAGATTGTGAAGGTAAATATTTATTGTGTTCCGAAATTATGTAGCAAAATTACATGTATTAATATTTGAATTTATGTTTAATGTTCAGTTTTTTAGAACTTGAGATATCTATTAGGTAGATAATATTCACTATAAAATAATTATACATCACGTCCGAATGGGAAGGTAAATAATAATTTATGTTCATCCTTATTTCACCATTTTTTAATAAATCTCACCAATCTAGACTCCAGACTACTTCTGAACCGGGGTTGCGGGACTGTTCGAAAGAGATACCGTGGCCCCGGAACACAAAGGGCGATGAAGGAACATGGATGGGTTTTAGTCAGTAAAAGTCTGACACTCCCTCCTGCTCCGCCCAGAGCGGGAGGAGTCATTTGATGATTTCCCATCCGAAAAAAAAAAAAAGAGACTGCTTCTGAAGTTTAGAATAACAAAAAACGGTAATTTTAGATGTCTTGACCTTATCTGGGAATGGGGCCCTAGATCTCCATCTCCATGGTCACCAATTGCGCTTGTTACTACTAGACCAACGAAGCATCAATTTTCCTAATCGTCGTTACGTTTTAAATAACCGAATAACTTTAAACCACTCATCATATACACTTGGAGACATTTACAACCTGTACACTCTGGTAAGGACGCGCACAAAAGTGGGCATAAAATGTGGTGTGTGATGCAAGTTGCGGTGAGCGGTGTGCCGCGCCATTACACGGAATTGTGGCAAATTGCTGGAAGTGCTGTGCGCGACTGTACAGATACATGTACGGGGGGAACAAAAGAGTTTGGCATGCAGGAAATAAACGTCTCTTCAGTACGAGGCCAACATCATTGTGATTTATATTACCTGGTAAGAAACTGACTACGACCTGGAATAAAAAAAATCAAAGACTCATGTGTCTTCTACTAACAATACTAGTCCCACGTGATGTACAACAATTCACTCCCATCTCATAGAGATAACTGACCATAGTGTCAGACAGCATCACCAGTCTGGCATAAATGCTTTTTTGCGCAGCCGTAAGGCACACAGCAAATACTATATTTTCCTCCTTATTTCGTATCTTTTTTTTTAAACTATGTGTGTGTGCTTTAATAACTGACGTCAAATAAATATTTTTCTTTCTTTCTTTCTAACTCCTCTCTAGGGTTTGCCGGGACAAGTGTCTCAGCACTGGGAAGATTGCAGGCCGATTACGCTTACCTATGTTTATAAATAGATTGTCAAAATTTACAAGAAAGTCTTATATTTTCCCCGAGAAGAGAATTCTGAACGCTACTTAATTTTTCTATGGTGTACGACACTGAAAGTGTATTTTAACGTTCATACGCTTCGTTTGAGAAACTAACGAAAATCTTCGCAGACAGTGTTTTTTTGTACTTTCTTATAAAGAAAGCCAATCACCGATCTCATATCAATCAAAGTTAATATAGCTTTTGAATGACTGTACATCCCACTATAATATAACAAAAGTAAAACCATAAATAAACGTCCAGTGTCCGACCATCAGCCGGTCACCGCGGTAACCTATTTGCCTACAACCGATTTACTTCCGAGGGAGGAAGCTGATCAATATGGAAATTGATGTAGAATGGCATGCAAATACAAGGGATGATAAAATGTTTATTATAAATAGGAGAACGGGTATGAGGAGTAACTTAATGTGCATCAATAACATACACTACTTTTTCATTTTCTTTCACTGTTTTGTAAACTACTTTGAATTGGCAGACACATTAATTTGAAAACATGGGGTATATTCAAATTTATGCGATGATGACAGTTTACTGAGCATATGTGACACCAGTGTGTCGGTTGTCACTTATCTGAACTAGAGAATGGTACGTGAAAGAAGAATTTACAGAATCTATAAATTACTCTCAAGCCTGGAATGGATCTTTTTTTTTTTCGTTGGATGGGAAACCATCAAAAGACTCCTCCCGCTCTGGGCGGAGCAGGAGAGAGTGTCAGACTTTTACTGACTAAAACCCATCCATGTTCCTTCGTCGTCCTTTATGTTCCGGGGCCACGGTATCTCTTTCGAACAGTCCCGCAACCCCGAAGCCTTTACTGGACCTCAAACATACAATAATGGTTCTTGAAAATAACACAGTTATCAGGTTAACAACATAAAACGATTTGTCTTATCTGAAAATCCCAGCGATATACTCAACAATATGAAGCTTAAGACTCCCTTAAAAGTACATTAAAGTGTTCGCAGACTGTTCGCAGCTCGTAAATCAATTAAACTGGCCGATTAGCTCGTTGTATAAGCTACTAGTACATCAGCTACATGTGCAGAGGAGCGTAATACACTATTTAACTAGCACTAACTTGAATTGGGACAGAATAGAGTTTGTATCAGTTTGAGCACAGCGTGATTGCCTTATGCTTGTGATATAAATCCACGCATGGGCAACATTGTCTGGCTAACTTTGTATAAGGGACTTTTGGTAAACTAGACAATATTGAAAACAATGTGATTGGTTGTTTGCATAGCATATATTCATACTATTACGTTTCTAATGCTGAGACACAGACCCCTGTCTGTAAGAGAGAGCTGGCCGAAATACACAGGTTGGTGGATGTCAGATGTCTTCGAAATGTCGGTTAGAGGAGTTTCCACTTTTTATTCCACCTGCAGGATAATCAATCTGAGAAATCTAAGTCTTGATCTCTTAAATGATTTCTTTTATAGTGATTGTAATTACTATACATTTGTCATCACAAAAACAAGTATCAGTTTCGAGAAACATCCCTAAAGTTAAGGTAGCTAGTTGATACAAAATAATACGAAAAGCAACTAGTCTTAAATTACAGCCAGGGTTCTCTGGTTTGCAATTAAGTAGCTACCAGCTAGCTAGGAGTAGTTGCTCACAAAACCAGCCTTCACGTCGCAGCTCGCAAGCGAGAAGTTAATTACCGTTCTTTCATTCACTATTTATGTAATTTTCAATAGCCTTCCCTACTTAAGAAGTAGGTTTCACGCTAAGGGTGGCTACAAGCTTACGACATTCTTTTTAAACATGTTTCTTACTGGCATTTCATCTACTGTTAGCATTTATTTCGCTAGACTCAAAGTGATATTCTTGCTACTAGGATAGCATTATCAGCTTAATTATAGCGTTTTCACTGAACTGCTGTAACAGCGGGTCATTATCCACCATGCGGTTTAATGGACACCATGCTCGAATTTTCCTTACCAGGATAATTATTTCATTGGTTTCCGCACGATATTCTCCTTGGAGCGCAGTGGTGATGAAATAAATTATTTTTCATGAAGGCTGACTGGGTTTCAACCCGCTACCTACGAGACACGCCTTTTTTTTCGGATGGTAAATCATCAAAATTAAATGACTCCTCTCACTCTGGGCGGAGCAGGAGGGAGTGTCAGACTTTTACTGACTAAAACCCATCCATGTTCCTTCATCGCCCTTTGTGTTCCGGGGCCACGGTATCTCTTTCGAACAGTCCCGCAGCCCCGGCAGGCATCGGCCCTTGCCCCCTTAAAGCTCCGCCTCAATGGCTGCCGCATCCGGTGGGCGGATGCGGAGCCTGCGATGCCTGGCGTACAGTTGTCGCGCAGCCACGCACGCGTCGCGCAGAGACGTCAGCTCTCGCGACCACCAGTACACCTGACGCCGGGCGCTTCCTGGCCGAATACGGGGCATTGCCACGTCGCAGATGTCGGACATGGCCTCCTGGAACCACCCTGCCTCATTGTCAACGTCGGCAGGCCTGCCTGGTGATGTCACCCAGGCCTGCACGATCGAGGCTTCCAGGAGGAACTACGAGACACGCTTAAGGCCGCCTTCCTACTTTGTCGTGACGACAGAGAATCGGTTAGTTTTAGTTTTAAGTGTCGTGGCTTGTGTATTTAAATGGAGGTGTTCACATATAGGACGACGCTATTACTGTCGTCCACGACTTTTGCTAACTAAAAACCAACGATAAATTAATCGTTACGAAATAGTGGGAACGTGGCCTAAGTCATGGTCGTTATGGCCGCATAGCCACTGGGCATTGAATGAGTTCAAATGTTTTCCCTCAATTGTTTGCCTTATTTTAATGAGAAAAGATGCTAAAACAGTGAGACGCACGACCCACTCTTTCTACCACCTACATCCCTACAAGTCTCGTGGGACGAACAGGAGCCATTTGTTTTTGTCACAGACGAGTCCGGTTGAATAGGCTTATTTTATTTGAGCCAACAGTGACTAGTTGGTAATTATTCAAGCGACTAATGTGAGTGGCGCCGTCTGCCCTTGAATTAGTTTGGATAAAAAACGACGGATTTTTTTAGTAGAATGTAAAATGTAATAAAAGATGAGATTTTTATATTCGTTTTTATAGTGTTGTTGGCACGTGGCTCTTTACACCGGTCTAGGACAAATAGAATATTATGGTATCTCTCAATGTCCGTTGTCTTCCAACTGTCTGTACTGGTTTGACTGAACCTGATTGTCAACAAAACGTCTGACCACATGTTACCCTTAGTAGTGCATCTTTATGATGAGAAATTCTAGTGACACAATATACCTACTTGTGCATCTACTGATAGTACTGGTACTGTAGGTAGTACTGGTACTGTAGTACTGGTAGATAATGGTAATTTAAAAAATATTTTAAAGGATTTACAATGAGAATACTCAGGCAGATGTATCGACGCTGATTCCGTTCGAATTTACTTTCCGATCCTTTGGGAAATCACGCTTTTGTTGTACGATGCTGTGACCAGACAGATCCTGTCCATTCATCCGGACAATCTCGTGGCACTTACCATCAGCTCGTTAGCGAAGAACAGCCGAACACGAGGTATCTGCTACAAAGATGAGGAGGGAGGGAGGGAGCGCCTGTTTCTACAACAACAGGGAACACAAGGCCTGACTCCGAGCTGCTACTGTGAAATTTATTTCCAAATAATCCTTTGCTCTACCTGGGAATCGAACCCAGGACCTTATGCTGAGCGGCAGTTCTTATGACTGCTGTATTAATTACGCTGGAAATAGATTCATGGAGTGTAAAATAGTAGCAATAGTTATCATTAATTTCTAGAAATGTTCAGAAAATTGTAATGAAACCCTATTAGTCGCACCTAAGTAACGCACCTAACAAGCCGTCTACCCGGATATTGTCGGCACAACCGGGCCGCAGTAATTAACCTCCGTGTTTGTCTTGCCACCGCGCCGACGACGGCCCGCCAACCAACCGGTTTACTTTTACACTAACCGGTTTATCCTCACACTAACCGGTGAACGATTAATCCCGCAGGGCTGGGAACCAAAGTTAGCGGATCTAGAGCGGAGATAGAAACCTGAATATATTCGCAAATACCGACGCGCTCAGGTTTTACGGGACGCCGCGCCGTAGAATTGATGTGTCTGTAGGTAGGGTATGCTGTATGATTGGTAACAGGAAATCGGGAAGCGTTCATCGGAGGACCGAATCAAAATTGTAAAAAGTTTTCATTTGTAACAAAAGACTTTTGGGAGTTTTGTACACTGAAATCTATCAACGTACGGCTCTCTTCACTACCTTTAAAGATAACCGTGTAGATTTTTTTATTCGGAGCCGTTATAATATTACTGTATAAATATTGTGAAATAGAAATTTAATTACTAGTAGTTTCCATAATTACAAATGCGGAACGCTGTGAATGGTTACGATCACGCGTTCATGCAATGTTTCTAGTTCACGCCACATGGGCCGCAATGAAACCAAACCCAAACAAAATTAATATAAACTACATTAATTGCAACATTAGCCCATTGTCTATGTTGTTTATATTTGTTAAGTAGATTTAGTGCACATTCGACCTGATTGGCGCAGCGGTAGTGAGGTTGCCTTACGTTCTTAGGGTCCCGGGTTCGAATCCCGGTCGGAGCAAATGTTTGTGTGATGAGCACGGACATTTGTTTCCGAGTCATGGATGTTTGTATGTATAATAAGTATGTATTTACAAAACAAAAAGTATCTATTTAGTATATCAACTATCTGGTGTCCACGACACAAGCGTTGCTTAGTGTGGCACTAGATGGCGCTGTGTGTAATGTCCAGCAATATTTATTTATTTATTTATTTATTCCGCCAATGGGAAAACCAAGCGGGCTAGACCGCAGAATCTTTTAGTGTCAAGTTATCCAAAGTTCAATACGTGTAAATAATGCAGGTAAATAATAATGTTATCTTGTAAAAAAAGTTCAAGTTATGTTATGACAAAGTTGAGCTTGAGACAGTCAACATAGTGATGACAAGAATGTCACTAGTATTGATGCTGACACTCGTGGCACCTTTGTCGACATTAGCAACACTAACTCTTGTATCCGACAGTGTTTGAACAAAAATTACTAACATTCTACACATTTCATAATATGGCTTAGTCCTTTAAAAACATGACAAGTAATTTAGTTTGGCTTCCCACAAAACACAATAACACCAAAAAACAAAGCCACACTATTCGCCGAAAACCACTCAATGTCCAAAATTACCAACTCGTTTATCAAATTCTAAGCCCTGCACACGCCAGCAATTAATTTTTGATCACTGGAGTCACTGGACCATTAAAATGTCCGTGTCATTTAGTTATCCGGACAACGTGCCCGAAATTCAATCAATTATCAAATTGCATGCTATTAGCAATGTAGTTACGGCTGTTGGACATTTTAGTGTAATTAATTCTGCCAATCATGGCTTTAACTTTTCTCTTATCGTTTTATAAACAGTTGGGTAATTGTGTAACACATGCATACTTACTCGTTAGAAGACTAATTTTCGTACTTGTAATATCACACCTGTAATCTCTGAATGGTAAGACAGATGACCCTATAGTACACTCACTTTAGCCATGTTACAGCCTCGTGTATTAGGCGCCTATTTTCATCAACCGGGCACAATTCACACATCGGGCTGTAACTGAGAAATTGATAGAAGATAGAAGAACCCATTAACACTTGACTCAATTTGGGAATCGATCCCAGGATTCCATGCTCGGCGGCGGTAGCGGTTGCGACTACCAGTCGACAGGCGTAATAGGGAGACATTTGAAATAGTTTCTAGTTATAATAGTATGGATTCATAATATTGTGTTACATAAGCATAACAGTTTCTAAGTACTAGGTATATGTTTGCAAAACAGCGAAGTCCCCAAGTGTAACGCGTGTTGCTAACGGGCGGAGTTCACAAAAGAGGCTTAAGTGTTAACTACTTGCAGCGACTTGCAGGGACTCGCAGCTTAGCGAGGAATTTGTGAGCGAAACATATCTGAGCGGAAACGTGGCGCTTGTTTACTTACCAAAGATGCTGTAGGTAGGATGCTAAAGTTTTGTGAAGAAGTCTCCAAGGAAATGTCAAAGAAATTAAGTTACAACTGTTAAGTTCCGTTTTATTTAATAGAATATGCGAGTCTATCTTATGCGTAAAGGTACTGCTAAACCGGTACGGACAAATTGCGAACGCAGCTCCCACCGCGGTCTTTATACAAATACTTTCAGAAGTATCTATCAGAGTCCAGTCCGATCTCAAAGTCGATAAAAGTTTTGTTAGTAAAGGTCACGACATGTTATGGGGATCTCCATACTTATGAGTATTTGTCAAGCAATCGGACACTATTTTTAATGTTTTCAAAAAGTATACTAGTAATGTGGACGAAGCAAAAGCATGTATGCATCATAGCAGATGGCGTACGGTAGCTTCGGCTCACCCTCACGGGAAAAAGGCGTTAGCTTATGTATGTATGTGTAAATGTAGGCCCATTTTATTTCTGCAACAAAACCGTTATCTCCATATTGTATACCTGGTGCTTGACTTACGCGAAGTCCGACACTTTGTCCAGATATTTCGCACAGTACCTACGTCATAGTGCCCAGATATACCCATCAGTACGTTTGTGTAGTTAGATCGTTGCACCAGATACACTCGTAAGCTAATTGGTGAAACCATTCAAATGCGAACGAACGAATTTTTGTACCAATCCGTTACCAAGAATTTTGTGATTGATAGCAAAGAGTTGAATGGAAAAATTCACGTTCGCAGTTTGTTGTTCATACTTTTTGTTTAGTTTTTACGCACGGGTAGGAAAGTGGCTGGCCAGTTAGCCGGTTATTTTTATAAAATAACAAAAACAAAAAGCCTGAAAGCTAACCACATCTGCCGCATAACTAATGAGCTGGTGGCCAAAGTAGCTACTATAAGTCATATTGGTTTCTATTGTTTAAACCAAATGGTAAGGCGTCGCGGCAGGCCACGTAATAGATTATGTGACGAGCTGGACAAAACCAAGTACCAGAGGAATACTAGATTAAGTCAAAGGGAGGCCTTTGCTTATCAGCGAGATAATACAAGTCTGTATTAACACAAGGTCATTCTACCCAAAAAACGTACCATGCCTAATCAGGCATGGTACGTTTTTAGGTAATAATAAGACTTGTGAATGTTTTTACACTGGATAGCAATGGCAGGGTGATTACTCTGCCATCGCTATCCAGTGTAAAAACATTGACAAGAAGCAATGCCTCGAGCTCCTTATCAAACAGTTTGTTTGATATCACACTCAAACACGTGCTATGTTCTATTACGCGAAAACATAGATAAAAATCAAATTCCCATTCGCCCCCAAATCATGTGAAACATTAGTATTATTCTCAATTTCGCACCTTTCATTACGTTTTCCTCCGACATTATTCTCTCTTCTTTCATTAGTATTCGAAATCACAACACGTATATTTCTTTTGCCGGGTCATAAATATGACCTACCCATTACGAGCCTGAATTAGGCAGGTAGATACAGCAGGTGGACTTTCATAGAGTAAAACTCTTAATGTAACAAGCTTTAAAAACCAATGACGTATTATATAATTATAGACACGTCATGAACCAACATCGCGGCGCTTAAAAACGGCGAAAATACTAGAACTACTTATAAGCGTGAAGAAAGAGAAAGAAAATATGACACCGAACGGCGGGATGCCTGTTGCGAGAGGGAGATAAATATACATCTTCAGTCACGTCACAGGATTTATTAAATTATAAACAAACGTAGCGTCGCGCGACAGGTTGGTGCGTAACTAAGCGCGATGTGGCCAATTGGCTTCATTTCATGTTGTCATTTTAGAGTGCGGACAACGTATCTATAGTTTATATATCATTGTTAAAAACTATGATAGTTTTATGTAAAATTGTAATCGTGTCAGCTCTTGATTGGTTATCTATGAGCAAATATCCGAATACTATGATTGGTGATCTGTACTAGAATCTTTTTAGTATTATAACAATTTAATTAGTCTTCAATAACGGATAAACACACATAGAACTCGCATAGAAAAAACAATAGTAAGCCCATGAGGAAGCTATTCAACCTCTGCGGGAAGATAGCCAAACTGATCTAGCAGTTGGCCGGTAAGAGCTCGACTATACATCGGCCGATAGAAAGTATACAATCTGCTGATCGTATCTGATTTGCTATCGTAACTTCAGTTTTCGCAAAGTGGTTGTTGAAATGTTTTTTACACTAAGTAACTGCTTAAATTCAAGCATAGTATTTAGGCCTCGTCTAGTGTTCATGAAAGCAGACATCAGTCTTCCACAATGAGTTTCTGTATTGCACCTTCTGAGCTCGTCTTCGGTATAACGGGTACTCATGGTATAATTCATCTCAGTGGGGGTAAATATTCGTATTTACCCTTATTTCGCGTGACGGGTACTTAATCAAGTCAAGGGTGTTGCCTACAACACCCGGGAGAAGTTGTTTCGTAACAGAAAATTGTTTCGGTGCCACTATTTAGTGATAGGTAGTGATAGTGCGGGTTTGTGAAGACGTTGTTACTTTGTTAGCTTGGTTATTCGTTGAAAGTGCATGAAAAATTGATGTTATAATTGCTTCTAAGTTTTTTTCAACTCTTGGAATAGACTTTAATTACAATTTTCCCTAACTGTTTTAAAATCCGTCATTTTACAAATTATGTTGATATTCTCTGTCGTATTTGTTGACTATTATCTCTTTCAAAGAACCTTTAGCTGTCTAGCTTATACTTCACACTGTTGTAAACACACAGAACGTTAACTACAAAACAATTGACGCGTCAAATCGGTTCACAATATTTCTTTAGCAACGTGTAACACAACAAATCAAAAATCGTCCCTTTCTTCACTAACATAGTGATCAATAACTTCCGCCAATTACTACGTAACTCCAGCATTCCAATAAAACTTTATTGATGTTTAATTTGAACATTCCTAATAAACACGGCCATTAGACCATGACGGAATTGTCTAGTGTTCCGATTACTGAAATGTAATGAAATTTCACTAACTCTGCTTCGCCGACGACCACAGACCTATAACGATATAACTGTAGTGTTCGACACGGGATTAGCGCACGTATTTCTGAGAATAAAGGGTGATTATTGTGTGAGGACAAGTTTTAATTAAATTATAGCATCTTGTGTACAAAGCGGAAATTGTAGTAACATTAACAGATCATCTGCTGCGACTGATCCAGCTGAGTGTGAGCTTGTGAGAAAAATGGTGTGTTAGTATTGTTTTAGATTAGGTGTCACGGAGCGAGAACAGAATTTTGTTCAATGATAATATAAATTAAAGCCAATTATACAAACGATTATAAATTATTTGGTACTCAGGGTAGTTAGTAGCTGTTATTTTCAAATTAGTTTCAGAATGCATGCTGGCCTTGCATTTGAAAGCTATTGAACTAAACTAATTTACGGTGTTGCATGGTTATTTTGGCGCGTTCGATAACACTAACAGGAAGGTGTGGGTAAAACATTATGATAGTATTTGCGGAAGTCGTATTAAAAAATTAAGATGGCGGGGTTAAAGCTTCGCGACTGGTAAGAGCCAGTAGCATTATAGGCTGATACAATTTTCGTTTTTCTGAAATAGTTTATAATTAAGGTCGGTTTCCACTTTAATCAACTATCTTATAACCTGGATTAATAGAAATTATGCATACATAATTTCTATTAATCGAGGTTATAAAATATCTTTGTGCAAAATTTCTTCGCAATCCATTCAGTAGTGTTTTTGTATTAAACAGTAACAAACATCTATCCATCTTCACAAATTTTCCCATTTATAGTAGTAAAAAGAATTTTCCTTGCTTTAAAACCTTATCTCTTAGAACTTTTCAATAAACAAATGCAGTAAGCTTCTAAGCCCATGGGAAGGTCCCTCAGACCACACGTCAGCGCGACTTACGAGCAATAGTAAAGAAGTTGGTCGCAGATACGCTGGAAGGCAGCCAGCAGCAGCCGGGGCTTGAACGAAGCCGCGTATGGGACATAAAGTATTATGCTTTTAAAATGTTTGTTGTGAACCCCTGCCCGTCTGTTTTAGTCGTATCTGGTTTAGGCACTTGGTGGTTTCTGTTTAGAAATGGCGGGTAAAGTGTTTAGAGTAATATTAGATGTCGAATATACTTAAACTACGTTTGGCTATCATGGTGCATTAATTGGACAGTAGCGATATTCAAGATTCAACCGATTTGTTGAGACAATCTCTATTTATATATACTAGCTGACCCACGCAGCTTCGTCTGCGTCACATGAGAGAGACCCTCTCTGGGTTAGAGAGAGTGTGAGTCAACCTTAAAAGATAGACATGCTATTGCAGTTTTTTTTAGAACGTGTTAAAAGGAACAATTTCCTCATACATGATTGTTGCGTAACTTTAACTGTTTATGCAGCGCTCGCAACGGAAGTTCTCAAAAGAAATAAATTTTCTCTGTTTTTGCAACAAATCTTTGATGCTCCACTCCTTTTAGTTGTAGCGAGACGTTAGATAACCTATACCCGTCCTCGTTAAATGACAATATATATAGTATTAATAATATTATTATATTATATTATAATTATCGGAGCTATCTTGGATTTTCATTTTGACTTCATTTTCATTATCAGCGACCCCAAAATTCACGAAAACGACACTCATGAAGAAAAACTGAAAATTTTCCTCGCCGCCATCTTGGATTTTCATTTTGACCTCATTTTCATTGTCAGCGACTCCAAAAACCACGAAAACGACATCCGTGAAGAAAACACCGAAAATTTTCGTCGTCGCCAGCTTTAATTTTCATTTTGACCTCATTTTCGTTATCACCAACCAAAAACCACGAAAACGACACCCATGAAGATAAATATAATTATAATATTTATTATTATTATTAACCACGAAGGCGATAGCGGGGTCTATTCGCTCGCTTCGCTCAATCACTCGACCCCGCCAAACCCTTCTTGTGTAGTACCTCCTACTACACACACACACAGCGTACGGCATTTTCTTAGTGGCGATTTCCACTAAATTGCACTCCTAGTAAGCCGCGATAAGGAACTACGTTCCAAAAAATATACATGTCGAATTGAGAACTTACTTTTTTTTGTTTCGTCGGTTAAAACACCAATCTTGAGGTAACTGACACGGGCGTGGATCATTTGATTCAGAAAATGGAGTGAAATAAATAACGCCATCTATCGACCACTGCTAAAATATAATGTACGACGATTGCACGGAAATCAAGCTATGTACATTTTCAAAGCAGCATCATGTAGAGTAAACTAATCTAGAGTACCGCAGCATAGGCTATAATAACTTTTTTAGCCGATCAGTCGTTTTAAAAGTTATCTGAGACTGGACAGAGATACTTAGCGACAAAATCGCTAACTTTTGGTTGCTAATTACTAACGAATAAATTCGGTTGCAATAGCAATTTTTTCGTTATCTCTGTGGAGACTGTCGGCCCTTTTAGTCTTTTTTTTAGTTTTAGTATCATCTTACAATAGATGGCGCTGCATCTTACACTTGATGATTAGTTCTTCTTGAACACTTTAAATTCATACATCTTTTGATAGAATTAACCGATTACGATGAAACAAAAACTAAATAATACCTCAAGATACGCACAATCCCTAGGTATAAAAGTTATCTACATTGATTTCGTAAATTTTACGTGATGCTTGACCATCGAAACAGACAAACAGATAAACAGACAAAAATTCTAAAAATGCTGGAAATGAGTTCTGTTGGTTATCCTTTCACACCCTGGCAATTTTTTTTTTAAATATTTTCAATGTACAAAAATTATTTTTCTACAGATTTATTATATGTAATAATAATAGATTAAGTTTCCAAAAAACTGAACTTTGCGCATTGGTAGAGTCATATTTTCTTACATTTGGACCGAATCAAATAGGAATAGGCCCATACCGCTGTATAATTATACCAAATAGAAATATGATAACGGAGTTAGTGTAGCCAAAGGGACTAGGCAAGTTGTAATCGTTATCAAAGAGTTTCGAGTTTCTTCAAAGACTTATTTATTAAGTTTGTAACATTGCTATCGCTGGTATACAGCACTTTGTCTGCCGTCCTACCCTTCGTACATTTAAATATTACCATAACTGGGAGTTAATTCAAAGAAAACTATGAGTGATTAAAAAAAAACCTTGTAGGTTGTAATTGGTCTAAACCTTGTAGGTTGTAATTGATCTCAGCTGCTCTATCTGTTGAAGTTTTTAGGCGTTATGCACAAGCACCGTGCAATCCTCCATAAGTTTGTTTGGATCCCACAAGTTACTCGTCATTTCTTCCACAACATAACCGCAGCGTACTACATGTGATTGTGTCTGTAACATTACCCTCATTACCCCTCTCGGGCCATTGGTCCTCAAGCGTATAACGTTGCTGTCACTCGAGTGTACTCGGGTGTACAGCCAATGTTATTGAAAGCCAATATTATTGTTGTTAGCTATGGAAGCGGTTTGATCAGGTACTGACAACTCTTGTGCCTTCCTAGAAATGTTTGTCAAGCTGTGAGCTAGATAACTATTGATTTACTAGTAATCGGATGATTTCAATAACTAGATATTACTCAGTTATGGTAACATGTAAAGTGTTTACAACTTTTTTTGTACTAATCTGTGGTGTCAGAGACTAATACGTACATAATAACGACAAAGTTCATGCTTAGTAAAACTACTAGCCATTTGGTAACTAAGCAGTTCAACGGACTAGGCGTACTTTCAATTATTACGACATTTTTAGTTACACACAGATCAGTAACGCACTCAACCTCACACAGCTGTATTATTTTATAATTAACCCCTGATTGTAGACAAGAGGCTTGCCGCTTATTACATGTGATTTAAATATAACTTGCAGAATGCGGGTGTACAAGAATGATGCACTTTTAGTACCTACTTAAACCTATACTTTTAACTGTTCGAACGGTTCTGTCCAATTTAACGGGGAAACCAGGCGTGATGATGTGCACCAATGCAATTAATGAAATCTAATTAGGAAATTTGGGCTGATCCAAGTTATTTTAGCAAACCCTAAATCAACGATTGCAAAGAGGCTGTGTGGCTTGGTGAAGATATCTAGTCAATGATTATCTTTCTAATAGGCATAATAGGTACATAGTATGTAAAAATTCTGTATATGTAAATAGTAAATAAGGTACGATGGGGTTGGTATATCCGTATGGATAAAAACCCCTTTAAGTGTACAAAGAATAAAAAATAAAAAAATTAGGAAATGATAGCCTATCATAACTCCATTAACAACCATACGTAATATAATTAGCGTAATCTATAATCACGTACAAAGGTAATATGTACCGTTAACAAGCGTCGCCAAAACTTTGATAATAACATTACTCTATTGCGGTGACTTTGAGTAATGAGTGCGAACATCAATTTCAGATGAGACGCCTCGATTCACCCACAGTGCCTACCTAATTACTGGATTGTATCGGAGTAATTAACAAATGAAGTACTCACTGCGAACCTTGTATAATTATGAACTAGATAATGTACGTGTTGTGGTCTAGATGAGAGATATCTACAACGATGAAGTGATCATTATAAACTTTAGCTATTAAACATGATCTCAAGTATCATATGACCAGTAGTTTAGCCATCTAAGTTGTTCATACTCCGGTTAATAATTAACAATAGCCACAATATAATAGTTTACTCAACCAATAACGTTCCCTTTGCTTGAAAACAGGCGTTCTCTGTGAGATACGCGGATCGTAAAAGTGAAGTAAACAATTCGTAACGTGACAATTTGTTTTTTTTTTCTCATATCAATCCTAATCTAATCTCTCTGACGCACACAACATGAATTGCTACGACGCCGTAGTTCCCATACAAAACTAATCTAGTAGTGAGTACAAAACTAGTCTAGTATCGCGATAAATAAAAAAAATACATATTTTTAAGTAGGTATTCCATTAATTTCATACTCCGTTGCCTTAAGTAGTGGGCGGCAGAAAATTCCTAACTCACGTAAATTTGAGTCTAGACTAGTGTGAAGCACTTTGTACAGTTTTTGTTCAGAGCTTAGGCTGCAAAGAAGTGGATCTCTGTCAATCTGCTGAAGTGGCGTTAAGGAGCCTACTTTACACTTTTTGCGTCTTTTAGGTCTGAAAAGTTAGCCTGGGTATCTGAACTGAGGTCATGATACTTAGTTAATGAAAAACTTAGCGTGTTAATAAAATTGAAACCTACATTATAAAAAATAACGATTAAAAAAACAACTGTTGTATCTTGCCCGACATGATATACGTCATATAACCCTACTATATACCATGAAGTTATTACCATTAAAAAACTCTTATCTAGCCTCAGACTGCTACTGAAAATTACCTAATGGAAAAGCTGTAATTTTTCCTTCCTTTATGTAAATACGTAGCATAGTGCCTGAATTTCCTCAAAGGGGTGTGTTTATTGAAAGACAATACTGTAAATAATTAAGTTCATCTGCTACTCTGAGCCTATTTTCACGAACAGTCAATGATAACAGCGCTCAGTATGTTCGCATTTCATTAAACACTTAGTAGTTATCACTGCGACGATTAGAATAACATCCAACCAACAGATTGTGTGCTTACGTGCTTAAAATCTTAAGGGTAATGATAATTATCTTATTGTTAGAGTTAGCGCTCTTAGAGTGTGTGCATAAAATAATGTTACGTCGTACCCATACCTACAATACAAGTAGCTTCTAATAGTAGGTACCTACAACTAAGTAGGTAGGTAGTAGTAGGTATGTATCGAATGATGTAGGTACAAATTCGCAAACTACCTATAAAATACATCAGGAAGTTGTCATTGTAATTTCGACCGTACGCCCAGGGCATAAAGTACCTATTTCTTTCCTGTGTACAAAAGTTGTGGAAGTTTCTCTAAGGACAATGACCTAGTATGAATTGCCCAGAAGATTCTGGGAACTTATGGATCTTTCTCAAGCGTTCGGTCGTCGTATAAATAGTCGACGTGTTTGTGGGGGCAGGCAGTATCATTTTGGCTACAGTACGGGACGAATCAAAGTGAACTTGTGAGTGCGATATCTAGCGAATAGTGATCAGTAGTGTACTTGTGATTGAGTTTGAAGTGTTTTGTGATTATTAAAGTTATTCAGTTGTTTCATCGGTAGTCATTAATTTATCCCATACCCAGCTCGTAACAATAATATAGCGCATGTAATTTCCGAAGGATTAAAGCTTTTAGCGTTTTATCTTTAAATTCTTGGTGTAAAGTACAAATTAATTCAGGGTGTAAAAGACCTCATCACGAAGCCGTCAACCAAGCCTTCTGTACATCAAACTAAGTAACTCTACGCAAAAATTATTGCTGGGAAACTACTTCTTTTTTTTTTAATTTAGGAAAAACAAACAGTAACATATTTTGGGATGAAACTCAATGTAACACACTCAAAACATTGTGCTGATAGACGCATTTCTGGTAAACGGGTTATGGAGGTATTTTAAGTAAAGTTATGACCTTAAAAAAGAGTATTTGAAAAAAGCTTGTAAAAAAGTTGGAACTCTGACCTCCAATATCTAAGTAACTAGTAGGTTTCCATCAGCTGATATAGTCCAGAAAAAAAAATGATCGCAATGACGGGGAGAACAAATGCCAAAGTGCCTTTTGGCTTCGTTAAAGGTCTATTTACACCCTTTACAGCGCCTGTAATTCCTGAAGTATTAAAGCTTTTAGCATTTAAGCTTTAAATTGTTGGTGTAAAGTACAAATTTCTATTTGTAAACAGCTCGGAACGTAATCCCTTTCCCTTTTGTGTGCATACGTTGTATATTGTGCTACGTTTTTGGGAACTGACCTTTCCAAAGAGGTTGTACATGGACCCCGCTTGTGTTGTCCAGCTTCACAGAAATCTTATAATATGGTTTTGTTTGATCCCGCTTCGGGGCATGTACAATATAGCTTGAATGTTTTCCTTTCAAATTAGTCATGCATAAAGACCTTTTAATATGTAATAATCACTTGTGAAATTAATGACATAACGTGGTTCTTACCACAATGTAAGGGCATGTTGCTTCTACGAACTGAATAATCCTTTATTCAATTAGTAGAAGTCCCAAATTACAAAACAACCGCTGAGGCTTATACGCATCAAAGTTCGTAATCTATGCAAAAAAGTAAGTTAACTCTTATGATATTTTTTTTTAATAATTACCATACATATTCCCGTCCATGATTTCATCAAATACGTTGGTAAAATAGGGGATGAATATTATTACAGAAATTCGTAATTTTTTGCCATATTGGGACTATTCTACCGTTCGCGCAGCTTGAAAATAAATATAAAATGTGACAATTATATACAACCTAAACATCCAACTTTAAAAACCTACATTTTTTATCTTTCCACTTCCTTATCTCAAGCTACAAGCACTTTTCCTTACAGTTGTGCCGTTAGCGGTGCATTAGTGTCTGCTCCGAGAGGGTTTACGTGTCACGCGGACTTCAGCTGATTCAGCGCTGAAGCGCGCTATTTCAGGCTAGGCTTTAGATATGTCGCCTGTGTTTTATCTGTCAGGAAAGATGGTTGAAGATGGAAAACTAAAATTACTGTGTACGTTGTATTTTTTAGCAAAATTGAAACGTTTTTTTAAGACCATGCGTGTATCCTCCAGGTTTTTCTTCGTATTAACGACCAACTGGAACCATGCGCACTGCTCCGAGCGTTTCATGAGTGCCGAATCTGCTACGCCGTAGCCAACGTAGCAGTGCTACGATTTACAACGTAGCAGATGGAGAAAACCTAAATTAAATAAAAAAATTATTAAAAAAATTAAAAAACCCGACTGCGTAAAAAGTAACTAATAAATTTAAATAAAAAAAAAAATTGAAAAGAATAAAACAAGTTCAGGAAACAGGACATATTGATTGCAACAGTCGGGACCCATTTTGGATGTAATGATTTTAGTCTAGATTGTTTAATGGGTCCCGACTGTTGCAGTAAATATGTCCTGTCTCCTGAACTTGTTTTATTCTTTTTAGTTTTTTTTTTTTTATTTAAAATATTAGTTAGCCGGTAGCCGTAGCTTGGTAGCCGTGTGGTATCCGGCAGAGTAGAATAGAACCAACCCATTACACTCACGGGTGTCGTATAAGGCGACTAATGTCTGAGGCAGAACACCTTGCGCCTCCGTAGACCAGAGAATGGGCAGCAGCGTTTTCTGTTAGTCTTTCATCACTGCGATCTCCAACCCGCCTGCCAAGCGTGGAGATTACGGCAAATTTCTCCCATCATGGGAGAGGCTTATGTCCAGCAGTGGACGTTATGGGCTGTTGTTGTTACTTTTTAAGTATCGAGGGCCTTGGTACAAGGGGCTTAGCTTTAGACTGGTTTAGGTCTTATCTAGGAGAGCGAAAACAGCGAGTTCGCATTGGTGAACATGTCAGTGACTTTGCATATATTGTTTACGGCGTACCGCAAGGCAGTGTTTTGGGGCCCACATTATTCCTGATCTACTTATACGACCTATGCTCTCTCGAACTCTGTAATGCTAGCATTCTTACATTCGAGGATGATACCGCAATAATTTTCCATGAAAAAACATGGAGCGATGTCGTTTCTATAGCTCAGGAGGGGCTCAAAAAGGTTGCTACCTGGCTGCAAGACACTTTGTTGACCTTAAATGTCGGAAAAACGAAGTCAATGTGCTTTAGCATTTCTGCCAGGTCTGCACCTGACAAAGAGCAAGTGTCAGTAGCGAAAGATGTCTCTGCTCGCCAATTGAACAGGTTCCTTGTACCAAAATACCTAGGAATCCTAATTGATGAACATCTGACATGGAAAGATCAAATTGATGCACTTGTGAAACGTACCAGAAAACTCTCGCACATATTTAAAAAATTAAAGTCCATTGCAAAACTCGAGCTGATTCGCATCGTGTACTTAACCTTGTGCCAGTCAATATTAGGTTACTGTTTATTGGTCTGGGCAGCAACAAACAAAACCCTCTTGTTACGGCTGGAACGAGCTCAACGAGCTATCCTAAAAATAGCTTACAAAAAACCGGCCAAGTGCGAGTCGGACTCGCGCACGAAGGGTTCCGTACCATTATTTAAAAACATTAGACAAAACTGCAAAAAAATCACGTTTGTTGTATGGGAGCCCCCCTTAAATATTAATTTTATTATGTTTTTAGTATTTGTTGTTATAGCGGCAACAGAAATACATCATCTGTGAAAATTTCAACTGTCTAGCTGTCACGGTTCATGAGATACAGCCTGGTGACAGACAGACGGACAGACGGACAGACAGACGGACAGATAGCGAAGTCTTAGTAATAGGGTTCCGTTTTTACCCTTTGGGTACGGAACCCTAAAAAGCATGGCGCTACTCTACTGATGCTTTGTACTCAGAGTGTAGCGTACTTCGTGTGAGGCAGTTGTTTGTCGTTTCCACATTGCTGCGTTTCCATAGGTCTGCTAGAGAATTGGCCATTCACTCATCCAGAACATTAAAATGGTATCAACCAAGAGTACACTCATGTTTTGCACGCAGATCTTTTTCATTTCTTGGCCCCTACCTCTATTCCAAATTGTACTCTTATAATAAAACTATACTCACCCTAACGTACGGCTCTTGTAAAAATGTTATATTTAAATTGCTGCATCCAAAAAACTATGACCAAACAGAACACCTTTTGTGGGTCATTACAAGTTGTTTCATCCACCAAGTTTCTGAACGCACCTTTTTGACGTTTGACAGATGACGATTCAGTTGTCAGTGCGAGGACGTTTGCTTGTCTGTGCCATATTGGTTTGGAAAAAACTTGCTTCCGTGGTCTTGTATTTTGGATGCACGCGGCTGTCGTGTAATTATTGATTGAAAGTTTGAGTTAATGGTAATCCGATACAATCTTGATCGGTGTTTGATATTTTGTTGATAATTGAGTGAAAATTGAGAAATCTCGCCATTTTGGGTCGTGACCGCGAGTGATTTGTAGGTTATGTAGCCGGCCTTTGTGTTTTATTGGGACGCCGGTAATTTCCTAAATTCAGTGCTGGACTATTGTACATCCCCGATTGGGTTAGCAAACCGGGATAAAATTCAGTTGGACATTGGTGAAAAGTGCCACGTGTGGGATCTGAAGGTTTGATCCGGAAGTCGACGGTACGCGCTGTGGGCGTCCTTTGGAACCGTCGAATCTTACATAACTTCACATACACCACACAAACCACATTTATACTTACACCCCACCCAGATAAGACGTGACCAGGGACTACGCCACATCTCCGGTTCCAACGTGATGGGTAAGTTATATCTAATAGTTGAATAGTATGTTTTCACTTGTCGATTGGACAAGTATTATTTTGATTAGGGCTCCGCGTAATCGCGGACATCGTGAGTCTGTTTGTGCAGTCTCACACACAAGTTAAGAGGTAATATGTTGTATGAAGTGACGGCATGGCATTTTTATTATTATTTTTACTTAAATATACATGTTTTTTATGAAAACTTTTAAGTTGAAGACGTTTACAAAGTGGCCAGTCATTTTGTTGGTTTTATCTCGTTTTATAAGTGACCAGGGTAAATACTCAGCACAGGGTAGAGACAATATGCACAGGGGAGGATACTTTATGGACAGGGAAGAGAGATAGACATATTAAAAACATGGTATTTTTAAGAATCAACTTTATTTATTTATTTTTATTTTTATTATGAATTATTTATAATCAGACTTGTCATTTCTTAGCAGTCTTTGTTTATAAAATTAAATGTTTCTTAAGCGCTAGGTACAAAACATAAAAAGGATCTTGCTTTTCCGTTCCATCAAAACAAAAGTATATTATATAACTTTAATATCAATAGTCAATAATGAAAAAGAAACAGAAACTTCTCTGAGTAACAGTATTAAATTATTCTTGAACTTAAACTCTAAAACCATTTTAATTAAAAGGTAACAAAAAAAAAACTTTTTATAAAACCCGCGTTCAAAGACATCAATGGATTCATTAAATGGATAAAAAATACGCTGCCCTCTCATTTTTAAGTTAGGGGAGGGTAGTTTTTTAAAACCTGATCCCAGGTGATGAAAGAAATATTGTCATCATTAATTCTGAACTTTTTTCCAGTTTCATCACAGATTTTACAAAATATAACTTGAAGTTCATCATCTTCTTCAACACCTGTGCACATTGCAACGTAACGATATTCTGTTTTTGTATCTTGAAGTTTAACCAGCACAAAGTCCCCGTTGCAGAATGTTTTGTTTCCAGATGTTGAGGGCTTTGAATAATCTTTGTGCAGTTTGGTTTTAATACTGGTAGGTACAGAATGCTGTACTGTTTCTTGAGGCTAAAAAAAGTCATATTAAAGTGTAAAGCTAAGATATACATAATGCCAAGTAAAGATTCTGAGAAAAATGTAGAAGGATTCATGAAAACGCATACAAATGTATCTCCCCTGGACATTAAGTATCTCCCCTGCCAACAAAAGAGCCAGGGGAAATACGCCAGGGGAGAGACATTTTCGGTTGATATCTAAAATAGCCGTAAAAGTGTTTCTCGTACGCAATTCAAAATCAAACGTAACAATGTATGCACTATTCATAGTGAATATTTAAGTCTATATTAGTATTTTAACAAATAATTGCTAGATAAAACTTACCAGAGGAAAGACTGCATTCACTCAACACTTCTACACCCAGCGAGCGGCGTGACTGAAATGGCCGTTAAAATGGCTGCGCAGTCGGCTTATGCGCCGCTTGCTGCTAACTTCACGTAACATCTTATGCACTTAAGGGCACAACTTCCAAACCGCCTCGCCGAGCACCTTGCGGGGACTGGGCCGGACCTTGCGGAACACCAGTTTGGTTTCCGCAAGGGGCGCTCTACGGTGGACGCCATCATGCGCGTGAGAGCCCTCACGACGGGGGATGCGATTTCCAGGGGTGGGGTTGTCTTGGCGGTGTCTCTCGACATCGCCAACGCCTTCAACTCCATGCCCTGGAGCTGCATTAGGGAGGCACTCCGGTATCACCGGGTGCCGACCTACCTCCGTCGAGTGGTCGGGGACTATCTGACGGACAGAGCCGTCATCTACCCCGGTCGCAGTGGAGAATGGAACCGGCGAGAGATGTCGTGCGGTGTTCCGCAGGGATCGGTCCTAGGGCCGTCCTTGTGGAACATCGGTTACGACTGGGTGCTGCGCGCCGACCTCCCTAGTGGTGTCAGCGTAGTTTGCTACGCTGACGACACGCTGGTGCTGGCCCAGGAGAGGTCGCACGAGGCGGCGGCCGAAGTGATGACACGCGGGGTTGCGACAGTCGTTGAGAGGATCCGGCAACTGGGTCTGGAGGTGGCATTGCACAAGTCCGAGGCCATGTGCTTTCATGGGCCTCGGAATGCGCCACCTCCGGGATCCTTACTCACGGTAGGAGGGGTATCCATCGGTGTCGAGTCGACTTTGAAGTACCTAGGACTCGTCCTCGACAGCCGGTGGAACTTCGTGGAGCACTTCCGACGTTTGGCCCCCAAACTGGAACGGACTGGGGCTGCCTTCAGGCGGCTCCTGCCCAACCTGGGGGGGACAAACGCCTCCTGCCGGAGGCTCTACGCGGGAGTCGTGCGGTCCATGGCCCTTTACGGGGCCCCGGTGTGGGCGCGTTCTTTGAGGCGGCGTGCCGCCCACTACCTGAACGCGCCCCAAAAGGTAGTAGCCGTAAGGCTGGCCCGGGGCTACCGCACGATTGCCCGCGAGGCGGCGAGCCTCCTTGCCGGATTGCCGCCATGGGATCTGGAGGCGATAGTCCTCGCGCGCCTGCATGAATGGCGCGCGGAGACGCTACGCCGGGGGGAAACTCCGCTGCAGCGACAAATTGTCGCTCAGCGGACAGACTTCCGGCGGGATCTCATGGCGACATGGAGAGAGCGACTGTCGCAACCCCGTGCAGGGCACGCCACAATAGTGGCGATAAGTCCCCTCTTTGAGGAGTGGCTTGAGAGACGCCACGGCGTCCTCACCTTCCGCCTGACGCAGGTCCTCACCGGACACGGAGTGTTCGGGAGGTTCCTGCACCGAATCGGGCGGGAGGAAACGCCCGGGTGCTTCCATTGTGAGGATCGACCGGAGGACACGGTGGAACACACGGTGGAGGTGTGCCCCGCGTGGGCGGAGCACCGCCGTGTCCTCGAAGCGGCGATTGGCGGCGGCGACCTCTCGCGTCCGGCCCTGGTGCAAGCCATGGTCCGGAGCGAGACGGAATGGGACGCCGTCACCTCCTTCTGCGAAGCAGTAATGCTAGAGAAGGAGGTGGCGGAACGTGAGAGGGAGCGAACCTCTCAACGTCCCGGCCGCCGCGGGAGACGCCCCGGGAGTCGGGGGCCACCACCACGTGGCCCCCGGCCACCGTAGGCGCGGGCCTGCGGACGGTGAGCTATGAGCTAGCTCGCCGTCCGTCCGTCTCATGACGACAGGCCGTGTCGACGGCGCGTTCGTGCTCCACGCGCGCCTCAAAGAGAGCAAAAAGGAAGGGGTCCGTAAGGACCGATGCCTGCCGGGGTTGCGGGACTATTCGAAAGAGATACCGTGGCCCCGGAACACAAAGGGCGATGAAGGAACATGGATGGGTTTTAGTCAGTAAAAGTCTGACACTCCCTCCTGCTCCGCCCAGAGCGGGAGGGGTTATTTGATGATTTCCCATCCGAAAAAAAAAAAAAAAAAAAAAAAGGGCACAACTTCCACAAACTAGCAATACAAAACTGATTTTAAAACGAAAACAAAAAGCCAGGGGACGAGACACGACAAACGGAGGACACATTTCGGCGTTGATAATATTTATGAAAAATTGGATTATAAGTAATTTTACTTATAAGACACTGTGACTAAGTTATTATTCTGTATGAAATTAATGATGATAAAGTAATTATTAAATTTTAATACATTTCTAATAACTGGTTTACAAATAAAGTCGGTTTGGGGACAGACCAGGGGAGAGAGTTTTTTCTTATATTAGAACTTATTGTGACTAAACTACATACATTTCTGTAATAAATTTAAGTGAGCATGAAGAAAACATTTAGTTTTAAGTAATAAATAGGTTAATTAGAAAGTTAGTATAAAAAAAAAGTATTTTTTTGTCCTGGCCATGGAAAGTACCTCTTAACTTATAATGACCCACAGTCGTAAAATTGTAACAAAAAAATATAGAGAAACACAACCATGCACGTACTCACCCACCATACACACCACACCCACTCATACACGCCATACATATCCTAACACCCACCACACCTCACCCACCCACACACGCACACACACACACACTTCCAAAAACATCAAACCTCTTGTCCTTAAATTATTCGTTTTAAAAATATTGTTTTAATAGATTTTAGTTGTTAATTTATTTATCTTAATTTACCTATCTTTTATTTCCTTTGTAATTAAGTAGTTCAGTTAAAGCTGACATGTTACCTTTACTTGGGAAGAGACTGGACCCTACGACACAGAGTATCCTAGTGTGGAGTCCAGGGAATTTGTAAAAATCTAGTGCTTAAGGATCATTGTTTTTTTTTTGTTTCTAGCTTTTTAATATTGTACCTTGTTATGCGAACTGAATAAAAATGTTATTATTATTTTTATTAAGCAGTCGGGTTTTTTTTAATTATTTTTAGTTACTTATATAATATCATACAATTTTAAAATCCTCATGATGAGCCCTTTATCGAGCCGTCCAGGCTGCAGGGCTTGCCCAACATTTGAATTTGGCGCTAAAAATCCGCCATTTTGTTTCTTCTAAATAATAATTTTGATAGACCCAGTACCACAGACTGTGAACAGTAAATACGAATCTAACGACACCTCTCAAGCTAAAATCCATCTAGTCGTACAGGCTGCAGAGCATGCCAAATATTTGAATTTTATTTACTTTTATTATACTACTTGCTATTGCCCGCGGCTTCACCCGCGTGAAGTTTATAGAATTATTTTTAATTTATAGAATTATTTTCCAACTCGTTTTCCTGTAATCTACAAGCAATGAAATATTGTATTTTATATTATTAATTATATATTATTTCGTATTTTTTCAAAATTTTAGGCTCAGTACTCTAAGAGATTAGGGGGAGGATGGACAATTTTCGTCTTCTTTCATGAATAAAATCAAAATAAAATTTGAGATCCGTATTCGTTTTTGATATAATTATGACACAGTTTCCTAATTTTTCACCCAAAAATGACCCTTATGGTCATTTTCGGAAAAAAAAAAATACTTTGCACATCTGTATTTGGGTCATAGGACTACATTATCCTACCAAATTTGAACTGATTTGGTCCAGTAGATTCGGAGCAAATTGGCTGTGACAGACGCACGGACAGACAGACAGTCGCACGAGTGATCCTAGGGTTCCGTTATTTTTTTTATTTTTTGTACGGAACTCTAAAAATACTCATGTTACATTAATTTTATTGCATGTAAATAATAAATCGGTCTGCCTCGTTGGTTTAAAATGGTCGCAAGTGTGACTGCTGAGGGTGAAGTCCTGGGTTCCATTCCCAGGACTTCATTCAAAGTGTTCGACACCTTCCCCTGGGCAAGCTCTGGGTGTCAAATATCCGCGATCCGCGGAGCCAACCTAACAATATTCTTGCCTTACCTAGCGCTGGAGATGATGTCCGGTCTGGGTTTCCGGCGGTTCTGTGTATGTATGTAAGGTGTCTTTGTTTGTGTACTGAGTGGAAAGTTTGGTGTCCAGGCTGACTGGATTCCCAAGGGACGCTGGTCCATGGTGGGCATTCGCGTTATTGCTCGCTGGCAATAACGCGAATGCCCACCACAATCGTCCAAGATGATCACAAAACGGCTCCGGGCCTGAACTAAACGTTCACACTTTTCACCAATGTCTTTATGAAATATGCAATTGTTGAGAAGCACAGCCATTTGAAAATTAATTTGTTTAATTTGTTTAAATAACATCGTAGTTTTAAGATTACCTAGCTTGAATAGATACCCTATGACCTAGGTCATCTCAGAATAATAGGATAATAACATTATGTAAAACAGCAATAACATATAATAACTATTTGTAGGTAGTTAAACATGTACAAATTCAGGTTAGCTGATTGGCTAAAGGAAGTCCTCTTAGTATTTTATATCTAGCCAATCAAAGTTAAGTAGGTCACAGGGGTGAGGAAAGGGGAGTCGAGGGACGGGAAATGCCGGCTTCCACGCTACCGATAGGAAAATGGATATAAACCAAGTATTAGGTCAGCCACTACTTGCGCTATTAAAAATGTAAATAAAATAGGCGACTTTTTTGAGCATAGGCAGTCTTCAGTCAGCAGTCCTCAGTGTTTCTTATAACTTACTAGTGTAAAAGTCGTCGTAAATTCTGTGCAAATTGGGTAAAAGTATTGAACTCTATTAACTGTGTACTCTCTATAAACTGTATTTTCTATGTGATTGCAAACTTTTATTGATAATTGTGTGTTTCTGTGTCTTTATAAAAACTATTTCGAATCAGTGTATAATCAGTTGTAAAATCAGTGTAATTAATCTAGTAAATCAATATACAGTGTTTAAATCAGTTCATCTTCTGTGGTTTTCTCTTGTAATCAACCCGTGCGGCCTGAGATCCTTTACAATTTGGTCCTGTCGAGCCGGATCTGTTGAGCTCGCTAAAGAAGATGAGCACAGTTACGACGAGAAGTAAGTTGCGTAAATTAGAGGCAGACATGAACAAGCGGCGAGAATTAGAAGCTGACTCTGGGGTGCCATCCGAAAGGGCACACGGCTCGCCTTCAGTCGCACCTACATCAATGTCTATACCTATACCTGTGATCCCAGGGGCGGGAGGTCGAGTTTATGACCACAGAGACACGTTCACGCCAATGAGATCGGAGAGGTCACACAGGGCAAGGTCAGGGGCAAGCCACGTCTCCTCGAAGAGCGGTCACAGAAGTGCCGATTTCCTTCGTCGGAGGGTCGAATACGAGGCAGAAAGAGAGTTGGTGCGCATGAAAGAGCATTTAGTCAAGAAGAAGCTTGAGGTCGATCTCGCTGAGATAGACGCCGCTGCTGACGAAGATTCAGGGTCAGAGGACGAGGGAACAACGCGTCGAGTGGAAGAATGGGTGACAGAGACAGCACCCGGTGATAGAGAAACTCTCGCGTCCACTATAAGTCGCGAGCCGCCGCCGCCGCCGCGTCCAGTGCCCGCGCCCTCCCGCGAAGTGTACGTGCCCTCTCGCGAAGTTACCGCGCCCTCCCGAGAGGTAGTAGCGCCCGCGCCGCCGTCTGAATATATACCTGCGCCCCCACAGTGTGCGCCCGCGTCCGTACAGTTTCGCGAACCGCCGTACCTAGGGAATGTTACAACCCCAGCTACAACCAGTGCCCCGCGAGTGAGAGAACAGGCTCGAGAAGTGCCTGAGTGGAGCAACACGTTCGCTGACGACGCAGACAGAAGCAGGTCACGAGATAGGAAGATAGATCAGCTGGCGGACGCTATAACTAGCTTAGCACGTCCGCGACCGGTACCAAGACAAGCATACGAGTTGCCGTTTTTCAAAGGCGACCCAGCAGAGTGGTTGTCGTACAAAAATATGTACCATGACACAACAGTTATGTACGAGTTCAAGCCGCACGAGAACCTAGCGCGCTTGAAAACATCGCTGCAAGGCGACGCAAAGATAGCTGTGGAGGATTTATTACGAACCTCTACTAATCCAGCTGAAATCATGAAAACACTTGATGAAGAATTTGGGCACCCAAATCTAGTGCTTGAGTGTGCCCTAAATAAAGTGCGTGCATTGCCTAAGGTAACTGAGAGTGGTCGTGAACTTAGAAAGTTTTCAACAACAGTAAGAAATTGTGTGTCGCTCCTGAAAAGTGTTCGAGCTAACGGTTATCTAAATAATCCTCAACTGGTGAGTAAACTTTTAAATAAGCTTACAGCTGTACAGCGCGCTCAATACGGTGATTTTGCAATGGGCATGGCAACCAACCAGGGCATAGATGTGCGAGTTTCACCAAGCCTAGAAATACTCGCAGAATTCCTAAGTCATCTAGCCCGAGCCACATCCTATTATGTACAAATGGAAATGAACACTAACGCCGCTAAGAACCGACCCAATGTACAGTTTGTAAAGCAGCAATCTAAAAATATTCAACGTGTACACGTCCACTCAGACAATGAACAGTCAGTCAAGGAAACAGAGGAGCTATGTACTTTATGTGGAGAAAAACATAAGCTACCTAAGTGTGAGAAGTTTTCTAAATTAAGTGTTAACGACAGATGGCAGCACGTCAAGCAAAATAAATTATGTTTTAAGTACATTGTAAAGAAACATGGAAAGAATTTCTGTCGTGCAAGTAGGTGCGCGTCGTGTAATTACGCCCACCACACATTGTTACATGCCGACAAGAAGAACGAGAGCGAGAGCGTCACGAATGTTAGTGATTACACTGGGAAAGCGTTATTGAAGATAATGCCTGTGTGTGTAACAGTGAACGGTGTTGACAAGCATTGTTATGCCCTATTGGATGACGGGGCAACCGTATCATTGATAGACGACTCGTTAGCCAAAAATATAAATGGAAAGCAAGTACCATTGACTCTACACAGTGCGCGCGGCCAAGAGATTGTAGATGAAACATCAAGAATAATTAGTGTGTCAGTGCGTGGACCTAACGGACAAGCACATGAAGTGAAGTGTCGCACACTGAAAAGCCTGGACTTACCCGCGCAAACAGTCCCAGCCGCAGTCATAAATGAGCACGCCCACATCCGCGACTTGGGCTGCGAAGAAATGAGAGGAGCCAGACCGCTGCTATTGCTGGGTCAAGACAACTGGGAGCTGCTGACCAGCCAGGAGACTCGCCGAGGGAAATCTGGTAAGCCAGTTGCCTCTTTGACCAGTTTAGGGTGGGTTGTGCACGGACCTGTAGGTAGCTATTTAGATACTAGTGAACATTCATTGAACTGTGTAGTAGAATCAACTATTGACTTACACGAGATAGTTAAAAAACAATTTGAGCTAGAAGCTATAGGTATTTCGGAAGTGCCTAGAACACACAAAGACGTAGAGAGAGCTAAAGCTATTCTAGATTCCACTAGCCGTCAAACAGAGAGCGGCGCGTGGGAAATAGGATTATTGTGGCGTCGGGATGACATTCAGTTACCTGACAATTATAAATATGCACGTCAACGACTAGCGGGAATTGAGCGTCGTTTATGTAAAGACGCTGTGTATGCATCAGCCTATGCAGCACAAATAGATAGGTTGATAGCTGAAGGGTACGCGAGTAAGGTGGACGGCGGTATCAAATCCGATTCGGTGTGGTATTTACCCCACTTCGGAGTAACGAATCCTAACAAGCCGGGAAAATTAAGATTGGTATTTGATGCCGCGGCCAGCTACAATGGGACCTCTTTGAATGATAATTTATTATCTGGGCCTGACTTGCTCAACTCCCTGTTAGGCGTGTTATTTAAATTTAGATTAGGGCCTGTTGCCTTCACTGGTGACATAGCCGATATGTTCTTACGTGTTTTGATTAGAGAACAAGATAGAGGGGCACAACTTTTCCTTTGGAAATGTAATAGGAATAACGAGCCTGACGTGTACGTGATGAACTCTATGATATTCGGGGCTGTGTCTTCACCGACATCAGCAATTTATATACTCAACAAAAATGCTAACCAACATAAAGAAATATACCCCGACGCGGTAGCCGCCATACATGAAAAACACTATATGGACGACTACCTAGATAGTACTTGGTCGGCCGCACAAGCCAACAATTTAATTGAGGAGGTGACTCACGTCCACGCCAGTGGCGGGTTTAATATACGGGGGTGGGTGACCAACTCTCCAGAGTTGCGCGATAAATTGAAAACAGAAATGCCTGACCGAGTTTCACTTGATAAAGGTGAAGGTGCTACGGAACGCACACTAGGAATGATTTGGTCACCGAACACAGATCAGTTGGCCTTTGACCTATCATTTAAGCGGCTACCTAAAGCCATAGTAGAAGGTCACGTTGTTCCAACAAAAAGAGAATTTCTTCGGTTCATCATGTCGATCTTTGACCCCTTAGGTTTCTTGTATCCATGTGTCATACAGTCGCGCATCCTTATGAAACGGATATGGCACACGGGTATTCAATGGGATGAAAAATTGAAACAGGCAGAAGCCAAAATATGGTTTGAATGGCTTCATAACCTACATCACCTTAAAGAGGTATCTATACCTAGGTGGTACGGTTTACAGTTAGAGCACCTAGAACTACATGTATTCGGTGACGCGAGCGAGTCCGCCTACGCGGCGGTAGCTTACATAGTAGGAATAAATACAGAGGGGAATAGGGATGTCGCCATAGTAATAGGTAAGGCAAGAGTAGCGCCACAAAAGGTAACATCTATCCCACGACTAGAGTTGCAAGCAGCTGTACTAGCTTGCAGACTAGCCGACACAGTTGTTAAAGATTTAGGAACAAAAATTAGTAGTGTACATTTATGGACAGATAGTAAAACTGTTCTTAAGTGGATAAATTCAGACGCATTAGAATTTCAAAGGTACGTGTCACACCGTTTAGCTGAGATAGATAGGAGGTCAGAGAGAACAAGCTGGCGCTGGGTTCCGTCGGCGATGAACCCAGCTGACAAGGCCACCCGGATGGACTGGCCTAGTAATAGTAATGAGTGGTTGGCGGGTCCCTCTTTTCTTCGCTGTCCACAGGAGCAGTGGCCGGTTGACATCGACCTCGACGCAGTGGCAGAGCAAGATTTGGAGAGAGTGCAGCGAGTGCACACTGTTGCAGCACAGGCCGACCCACTGCTACGGTACGAGCGGCTGCCCACATGGACACGCGCTGTTAATGTTATGGCACGTGTACATATTTTCACAGAACGATGCCGCAAGAGGCGTCAGACAACCACACCGTCAACAGACGACCTGCACGAGGCCGAGTTGCGCCTCTTACGTCTGGCGCAAGCAGAGAGCTACGCAGCCGACATAGCAGCACTACGAGAAGCTCGCCCACTGCCTCACAACAGCAAGCTACGAGCACTAGATCCTATGCTGTTTGACGACGGGCTGGTGCGAGTGCGCGGCAGGCTGGGCGCCTGCAGCGAGCTCAACTTCGGGGAGCGCCATCCTGTCATTCTAGATGGGAAGCATGCGCTCACGCGGCGCCTTTTACTCAAGTACCACGTGGAGGCGCTGCACGCAAACCAAGAGACTGTGGTAAACAGAGTCCGAGAGAAGTATTGGGTAACCAATCTACGGTCAACAGTTAAAGCCGTCACTGCAACCTGCCAGCGGTGCCGGCTAGAAAGAGCCAAGCCGGTGACACCCAAGATGGGTGACCTTCCAGCAGCAAGACTGGAGGTCACAAGAAGAGCCTTCGTGCACTGTGGGGTCGATTATTTTGGCCCCATGGAAGTCGCCATCGGTCGGCGCAGGGAGAAGAGGTGGGGTGTGCTATTCACTTGCCTCACCACCCGCGCCGTCCACCTGGAGCTGGCGGCATCACTGAGTGCCGACTCAGCCATTCTGGCCCTGAGGCGCTTGATTGCGCGCCGCGGGCGACCATCAAACATGTACTCCGACCGTGGCACAAATTTTGTCGGTGCACACACCGAGCTGCGCGCGGCTCTGCGCGACATGGACCACGACAAGCTGAGCAGCGAAGTCACCGGGCGTGGGATTGCCTGGCACTTCAACCCCCCGGCCTCCCCACACATGGGCGGGTGCTGGGAACGACTGGTGCGCTCTATCAAGAACGCACTAAAGGCGACGCTACGAGAGCGTGCCCCCCGCGAGGAGGTCCTCTACACCCTCCTTGCCGAGGCCGAGCTGATTGTCAACAGCCGGCCTCTCACGTACGTGAGCAGCGACATCGAGCACCCAGTGGTGCTGACTCCAAACCATCTCCTGCTGGGCACTGCCGCGGGAGATGCCCCGTGCACACGTCGACATCCAGCCGACCTGGACTCCCGCCGCATGTGGCGACGGGTGAACGCGCTGGCCGATCTCTTCTGGAGACGCTGGCTGCGCGAGTACCTGCCGACGCTACAACGACGCAGCAAGTGGTCAAGTGACATTCCAAATGTGAAAGTGGGTGACGTGGTAGTGATTACTGATGATAGTAAACCACGAAATCAGTGGACCAAAGGGGTCATTAAAAGTGTTTATCCAGGTGCGGACTCTATAATAAGAGTGGTAGATATAAGAACGAATCATGGGGTCTTGCGCCGACCCGTTGTGAAGGTGGTTGTGCTTCCTACAGACGGAAGTGTAGTCGGTTGAACCCTTCTACAGGGGGTGGAATTGTTGAGAAGCACAGCCATTTGAAAATTAATTTGTTTAATTTGTTTAAATAACATCGTAGTTTTAAGATTACCTAGCTTGAATAGATACCCTATGACCTAGGTCATCTCAGAATAATAGGATAATAACATTATGTAAAACAGCAATAACATATAATAACTATTTGTAGGTAGTTAAACATGTACAAATTCAGGTTAGCTGATTGGCTAAAGGAAGTCCTCTTAGTATTTTATATCTAGCCAATCAAAGTTAAGTAGGTCACAGGGGTGAGGAAAGGGGAGTCGAGGGACGGGAAATGCCGGCTTCCACGCTACCGATAGGAAAATGGATATAAACCAAGTATTAGGTCAGCCACTACTTGCGCTATTAAAAATGTAAATAAAATAGGCGACTTTTTTGAGCATAGGCAGTCTTCAGTCAGCAGTCCTCAGTGTTTCTTATAACTTACTAGTGTAAAAGTCGTCGTAAATTCTGTGCAAATTGGGTAAAAGTATTGAACTATATTAACTGTGTACTCTCTATAAACTGTATTTTCTATGTGATTGCAAACTTTTATTGATAATTGTGTGTTTCTGTGTCTTTATAAAAACTATTTCGAATCAGTGTATAATCAGTTGTAAAATCAGTGTAATTAATCTAGTAAATCAATATACAGTGTTTAAATCAGTTCATCTTCTGTGGTTTTCTCTTGTAATCAACCCGTGCGGCCTGAGATCCTTTACAGCAATTCCACGCGCGGCTAAGTCACTTAACCTCAAAAGGCCGTTTTTTATCCAAAAATCACTAACTATCCCGAGTAAATACACGCAAAGGGGGTGTTAGGCTCAATA
This sequence comes from Xestia xanthographa, assembly GCA_905147715.2. NCBI lineage: Eukaryota > Metazoa > Arthropoda > Insecta > Lepidoptera > Noctuidae > Xestia > Xestia xanthographa. The sequence continues at coordinate 30,431,379 of LR990653.1, read as the reverse complement.
AGCTCTAACTTCGAACACGATTTACAATTTTCTTTCAACGAAATACAATCTCCACCTTCCGTGCAAAATCAAAGTGTTAACAGCAATGACAATTGACATGACAGTGACAGCTGCCCCAAGACGTCAAATAAAAATGCGTTCGGAACTAGTGTGGGACTTAACCACAAAGTTTTATTGTGTTTTTCCATCAGGAATTTCTCAGTTGCAGCCACGGAGTGTGGATTTGAGCCCGGTTGATGGCAATAGGCTCGCCCCCTATTAAATGGGACCTAAACATAACTGGCGAAATGTGGACGTACTATGTATAGGCGAGATGTTATGGTATTTATGTAAATAATAAATCCTCTAACTTGTGTTAATCCCGCGAACAAAGTAAACCGACTATATAGCTTTGATGCCAACTATGTTCGTTTGCTTAGTTTGGAAGCTTTGCCGAAACAAGAAGTGGGTAAAAGTAAACGTATGCAACACTTTGTACAAGCTCTACGGGAACAAAGTTGTTTCACGTGAAATGAGAACACTGTTTACATTCACTATACCGTTTAGTGCTTATAACATTGAATGCTTTTTTTTTGTTTTAACCAAAAACAGTCGCTGTTAAAAATGAGGTTTGCGTATACCTACATTATTTAATGGAGTTAGGAACTAACAACATCTTCAAAGGTCACAGGCATAGTCCTCAACATGGTGACCTTAATTACTATGAAAAGCTACCAAAGTTTTCAAAGCACTTTCTTTATTCCACCAAAAACCACAAAGGTAAAAGTACCGCAACCTCCAAACTCCGGTGAGCGAACAACGACTTGTGACCGCAGAACTAGGCGGCGACGAGGTCACAAGAATGCAACGTGTGCTGGTTGGCTCTGTTCTGCTCACTGTTCAGTGTTCACCTCACCTCGCCTCGATAGAACGAACCGATTAGACATAGGTGGCAACTTCGACGGGCAATGTGAGAGAATGTGTTGATCGGTTGGTAATGTGATTGTGAACATTGTTGGGATTAGATTCTATTTTGATCGGTGGTCGGAGCGGGCTCAAATATTTCGTAAACGAAAAAAAATTGCATAGGAACAGAAACAGGGGTCATTTAAAAGGATTTATATCAGGCATAATAAATCTTGGTTTATATTTAGATAGATAAATATATTTGGTAGCAAAACACTTTTTCATTCAAATATTAAAAAAACCGGCCAAGTGCGAGTCGGACTCGCGCACGAAGGGTTCCGTACCATTATTATCAAAAAACCGGCCAAGAGCGTGTCGGGCCACACTCAATTTAGGGTTCCGTAGTTTCCCGTCCGTCACAATAAGTGTTCCCACTTATGAGTTTAAAGGTGGGTATCCATTATGTAAAAATGTTTGCATATACGAATATACTTACTACAAACTTAGTCCAGAAATTATTTTGTACAATTTTTTATCTTTTTTGTACAAAAACTGTTGTTTCCATCAAGTTCAAAATAATTTTCCTAGAAAGTCCTTATAAAGTTCTACTTTTCAGATTTTTTTCATATTTTCTAAACTTATGGTTCAAAAGTTAGAGGGGGGGGACACATTGTTTTTTACTTTTGGGGCGATTATTTCCGAAATTATTGACATTATCAAAAAATGATTTAAGAAAACCCATATTCATTTTTAAATACCTTTTCAACAATATATCACACGCTAAGGTTGAAATTAAAAAAAAAATCACTTCCCACTTTACATATAGGGGGGCTACCCTAATAAAACATTTTTTTCCAATTTTTATTTTACCACTTTGTCGGCGTGATTGATATACATATTGGTACCAAATTTCAGCTTTCTAGTGCAAACGGTCACAGAGATTAAGCGAGGATGGACAGACGGACGGACGGACAGACATGGCGAAACTATAAGGGTTCCTAGTTGACTACGGAACCCTAAAAAGGGCAAAAAAATCACGTTTGTTGCATGGGAGCCCCCCTTAAATATTAATTTTATTCTGTTTTTAGTATTTGTTGTTATAGCGGCAACAAGCAAGAAATACATCATCTGTGAAAATTTCAACTGTCTAGCTGTCACGGTTCGTGAGATACAGCCTGGTGACAGACAGACGGACAGACAGCGAAGTCTTAGTAATAGGGTTCCGTTTTTACCCTTTGGGTACGGAACCCTAAAAAGAAGTTTTCCGTGGTTCAAACAAGATTTGGAAGGATTACACAAATTGTGATATGGGACTAAAACATAACTGCCAGCCTACCACCGTGTTGTTTTTTTTAATGTGTAGATCGTTCAAAACCGTTCTAGAACTTTTTAACTACGAAGTCACCATACTCGGTATTATAGTAGGTAATCTTAATACCTTCAAAAGCCAAAGAAACCATTCCACTGCTACTCGCTCAGTGAACAAGGTCTCAGCTAGCCAGCAAACAGTCGCCGTGGAAATGCAACGTTGCTGTTTGCGCTCTGACACCGAGGGGGAGTGAGTTGTGGCGATTGAAACCGAACTGCTACGTTAAGGTCGTTTAATTGTGAATCTGACGTTTGAGGGAGTGTTTGAAGACCTACATAATTATAATAAGTCTTATGTTTGAATGTTTGTAAGTGATGTCTATAAAATAATTACCACATTTTCTTGAAATTGTTTTAATATTTCGTATTCCGTTCTACTTATCACCTTAGTTGTTTGGCGATTTACTTTCTGATAATAAATTAATCAGTGAGAAAGTGCTACAATCACAGTCTTGATTCTAAATTCAAGCGACAGGCATTAACTCAATTTATCAACAGCTGAAAACATAAAATCCAATTGGTGTAAAGCATTACATCAGTATGACGTATTTCAGGCAATATTCGTCTGTAACAGAGTAACAAAACAAATCTAGACTTTTAAAAACAGGACCACTTTCCCCAAATTTTCTCTAGACCTTTAAGTGTAAAGCGCATAGTACGCAACGTGTAGTCATCATCATCTGCCTAGCCTTTTCCCAAGTTTTTATTGGGGTCGGCTTCCAGTCTAACCGGATGCAGCTGAATACCTGTATTTTACATGGAGCGACTGCCTATCTGACCTCCACAACCCAGTTAGTACTGCGTAATACGATACCCCTTGGTAAGACTGGTTGTCAGACTTTTTTGGGCCACTGACTACCTGTAACGACTGTCAAAGATCACAAATGACAGCCGGGACCAACTGCTTAACGTGCTTTCCGAGGCACGGAGGAAACTCGGTATGTAATAGGTGGTCACCCATCCACAGACCAACCTAGGCAAGCACGGCTTAACCTAAATATCGACCCGAGCGGCTGTTATTATTTAGCCACGAGCTCCTCAAATTCGATAAAAATATCACTGAAAATTAGGGTTAAATTATTGATTGAAATGATTATTACATATCCGGCGAATCGTTATCGTTATCGTTAGTACGCAACGTGTAAGTAGTACAGTGGAGTAACGTGGAGACAAATCGGATCATGAGAATTTCACAGCACTAATATGCGGTTGATAATAATGCGACGGTAATAACACATGGCAACCAACCATAAACTAGTAAATAATGCATTTCCGGTTTAGCCAAACTCTCTACACCTGCAATTTGTGGGTCAACTACACGCTTTTTTTTAATATTTAATGTAATTTTTATGTAATTTGTATTGTTTTAATGTAATTTGTAATTTTTTTAATGTAATTTTTAACTTTTTAATATATTTTTTTTATTGTAATTTTTAACTTATGTAAGTAATCTTGTTAATTTTTAAATGTAAATTATAATTTTAATATTTTTTTAATAATTGTTATAATGTACTTGTTTATTTTGTTTTTTTTTAATGATTAATTATTTCAATGTAACATAGTTTTTTAAAGTCGTTTTACTAACACATTATGGACTAATGTCTGAAATAAAAAGATTTTATTTTACTTTTCTTTTATTTTATTTTATCGACATAAGGCATTCAATGATAGAGTTCAGAGTCCACTGGTTCATCTCCCCGTACCTGTTTGAGTGACACTGAACATCATTCCGGTTACTCATTCATTAGTGATTTGAGTTTGTACCACGAGACTTTTGAGTAGCTAAGTGGACGATGATCCTAAAGTGTAAAAACAAAAGCGTCAGTAGCTGGCTCTATTTACATAATCGTGAAGTTGTGTTCGCCCAGCGCGGCGGGCGGTGCGGCGGCGACGGCTCGTGATCGCGCCGTTTGCTGCAGCCGTGCGCGATCGGAGCTTACTTATGTACTCTATGCCAGATTTACGAGAATTCGTGCTATTTGCTGGGATGTTGAGTTAGTAATGGAATGAAAAGGTCAACTTTAAAGTCGACCTAATTCTTCATCCTCGCATAGGAACGAAAAAATGTAGATGAAAAAAACAGGTAAATGTATTCAAGAATTGCCTGCCTTAAATTCCTTTCTTCAACAATTCATATGGATATTTTAATAAATAAGACTGGTAATTAGAAGTTTATAAAGTATCGTAATAACCAGTTAAATTGAAATATTCAAGAGTTTGAATAGAAGAAATCAAGCCATTTTCTATTGTATTACCCTTTCTAGAAAATTGCTTTCTTCATTCAGTACCCCTTTACAGCAGTACAAAGGCATTGAAAGTACCTCGCGAGGTTTATAGTAGTGCTTATTGTCACACGTTCCTATTGGCGCTTCGTTTGAATCTCCAGACACGTTGTAATCCTAAACTACGCGACGTAAGTACCAAATTACGCGACACATATGAAGGCTAATGAAATCCTAGATTGCCTATAACTATAATCAAAGAGAATTTTATAAAATGTAAACACACAAAACTAAAGGAAGATTTATGTCAAAACATTAAGAGCTTGGAGTATTGGATCGCGTAGTTTGACACGCATTTCTGCTACAGATAATATAATACTTCGTATTTCGTAGGAACATCAAGCAAAGGAGTCACGGTTCTGTGGTTTTGAATTTCAGTATTATTCTACTGCCTTCTCATACATTCACTTATCATCCATTCATTCCATATTTTTTCTCTATAGACGTCATCTCAGCAGTCATCTTTCTACCCATTATCATCTTTCACACTGTCCAGCCATCGTTGGTATAGTCTTTTCTTACTCAATTTTCCTACTCAATTCAGCCATCGTTGGTATAGTCTTTTCCTACTCAATTTTCCTACTCAATTCAGCCATCGTTGGTATAGTCTTTTCCTACTCAATTTTCCTACTCAATTCAGCCATCGTTGGTATAGTCTTTTCCTACTCAATTTTCCTACTCAATTCAGCCATCGTTGGTATAGTCTTTTCCTACTCAATTCAGCCATCGTTGGTATAGTCTTTTCCTACTCAATTTTCCTCGTTCCTCCGAGTAAGAGAAAAATAGAGGCAAAGACAAAAGGAGCATGGAAGGATGCAGCTGGTGATTTGTTGTTTCTGCCTACCCGAATGGGAAAAAGATGTACAGCCGTGGTCTTTTCGGCCTGACAATTTAATAGTCTTTTCGCTTAAATCATGTGGAGGCACCAAGCCACACCCCCTTAAAGTTTAGGCCTATTAAGAAAGCATCAACTATGGCGCGCAAAATAACAATAACTCTCGTTTGGCGTGAGTCGTCAGTGCGCTCGGCGGATCGGTATCTTTTCATTCATTATTTCTATACAAAGTCATCGGGGCGGGGCTAGAGAGCGTTTCTATGTTGTAAGTGCAAGCAAAAATTTGCTTAGTGGTGATCATAGTACATCAACTCATATCGCTACTCACCGATCTAAAGCCTAACGTAAACTCTAAACACCTCTGTATTATCCACATAATGAAGACAGACCGTGGCGATAATCACAGCTAGTATTAAAATCCCTTAACACATAGTCCGCAGTCCCCCGCTCATTAGACCAATGAGTCGTGATCCCGGTCTAACGGCCCCTCAACTAATCCTGGTGCGTATTTATTTAGGTGCTAACGAAATTCTTTCACGGCCCACTGGAATCTAATCAAATTAGAGACAGATTTACTGATTAGTGGCCACTAAATTAGCGTAAGCTAGATGAACGGATGACTTTAATAAAGTGGCTGGAACAGACTCAATGTGAAAGGTGGACGATGGGTGTTGTGACGTAGCTTGGGGGAACCTTAAGTCCAGCATTAGACAGCGATAGCCTGGGTTGATATTGAAAGCGTTAAATGTGTTTAGCAGGAGGCAAGGGGTCGGCAGATCATCAGTCGTGTTAGTACTCAAACGCTACCAATATCACTATCAGTATCGTTACATAATATAACAAAAAGTCGCCCGCCACGTCTGTCCCTATGTATGCTTAGATCTTTAAAACTACGCTATGAATTTTGATGCGGGTTTTTTTTAATAGATGGACTAATGCAAGAGGAAGGTTTTAGTATCTAATTTGCGGGCGGGTGAAGCCGCGGGCAAAAGATAGTAATAAATAAATAAATAAAAGTCAGCTGATATTTGAATACATATGTCAAAATTGTAGTTCATATTGCAATTGCAGAATAAACCTATTCCACATCTAAGATCGGAATCAATATTTAAAAAAGGGTAAATAATTATGAACTATTTTTAACGCTAATATCTCAGTCCGCTTTTTTCATAACCCCACCTCAATCACTTCGTACAGGCTTTATCCGATTTGACATTTGCAAAATTACATTTGCCCTTAAAATTCCTCTCGTTTCCTTACTCATACCTACATAAGGCATATTATTATGATTGCGTTATATTTGCTCACGGTGATAACGAACAAGTTCTTACAATGTTGTACCTGAAGAATATCTTATCAATAATACTTTTCTATTATATTCAGACTTGTTTTCATTGTTACGATGTATATTTATTTTCTAAATCGATAAAAACTTACATTAAATGCCTTTACTTTGAGTCTAGTTGGTGTTGAGTTGCTGCGGTGTTCGATGACTATTAGTTCGATAGTTCAAAGATCAGTTCTCCATCTATCACATTGAACAAAAGACATCAAACACATACCTATTTACTAGTTCTATAACCCAACACAAAACGACCAGTTAACAGGCGGGAAAGTCACCTCATCCCGACGGGACGCGGGACGGCGGCGGGATGGTGGCGGCGCAATAACACTGGATATTGGAAAAGTTCCAGTAACTTTACCTCTGGCCCGCGGGTGCTGTTGGTAACCGCTTAGATTTCACGCCTCAGTTTAATCGGTAGAATGGCGAGGGACTACAGTGACGGTTTGTTTCAGTTACAAACAAGAGCTACTTTTGACCAGAGGCAGTGACATTCACCAGTGTAACGATGATTGAAAATTTAAATTTTATTGGCTTTGTATGGACATAATGAGTAGATCACCCAAAGCCTTTGACAATCCGTTTGTTAAAAGTTTTTGTAAAAAAGTGATTGCCATTGGCTTTCTGTACCTACATGACATTTCAAATCGCTATGAAAAATATCTCTGCAGCTATGCAGGCCCTTATGTAGGATGCAGTTAGCATGAACATCCTACATAATGTTACAAAATAGGTACGATAGTACTGTGTATATTTATTGCAACACTGCTAAGAGTTGGCAACACTATACACCTCCCACCAACCGCAGTGCTTACGGTGCAGCTAAGGCTCGAGCATTCGATCGCTGATAACCGACCCGACAAGCTCTTTTAAGAAACCTCTGCCTGATTGACCGTTGGTCGTTGGGAAGTTAGATTATTGCTGATCACTGGAAAAATATTGTACTGAAACTGATTTGATTGTGAATTGTATTAGTTGAAAAAGTGATCAATAAAAGTATATTATCCTGAAGCTGCCGTTTTTCTGAGTTGCGTAACAACTCAGAAGTGGGATTACGATAACAAGGTAAGAAAATAAGTTTTTTTTTCTCTCCTTTCAAAAAACGTCCGTTATTTTTCATTGTCCGATACTTGTTGTCGTCCACTTGCCCACAGACATTTATAAAAATTGTAAAGGTGATTATAGTGTAAAGATGTAAGGGTGAGATGTTGTTAACATTGGTCAGGGCACTCCCTGACAATGTTGATAAATAACTCGTGTCTTCTACGATCACAACAACAATTGGCCGGGGCACCCCCCGGTATTGAGGTTGCGTGATTAGAATCTAGTTATGCATGCTGTACAGACTCCCAATATTACGTCATGTTAGTGGCGCGCTCCCAGAGCGGCCTCTGCTGATGCAGCATTCACAGTAGTCGCGGTGTGTTATGTCTAAACGCCCGGCGACGGTAGAGATAAGGGCCTAGCACTAAGAAACAATGTATTAGATTTAACAAGTTATTTTTAGTTGGATTAAACCATCTTCGTGATCGGACTCACTCGTTTTCTTCAAAAAAAAAAAACCTTCGGTAGTATTCCCGAAAGTTAACTATCTACTTCCCGAATTACATTCACATAGTTAAACCTTTACCAACTCGACATTGTTATTGTTAGCACTTGGTTAGGGCACTCCCTGACAATGTTAGTGATCCTTGGTGCTCTGTAAATTTACACGCAAATGCCAGCTTTGGCTTAACAACAACCAATTAAAAGAAAATGATGCGTTTTTTTTGTCTTTATCAGTATACCAATGGAACCTGAGCGGGTTCGAACACCGTCGCGTTGCCGGGGTGGCAGCCGCGAGGTTGATGACCAATGCAGTAGGCGCAACCGGAGCAAGCACCGGCGCAGCATTACTTCGAAACGTCGCACCAAGCGACGACGTGACCGTAGCAACTGCAGGGATGAGAACCCCGGTGAACATCGAAGCAGGCGCAGCAGGGAGCGCCGCAGCGTACTGACGAGTGCGTCACGCAGTCGCAGCGGAAGCCGATCACGACGCTGGCGCGACAGCCGACAGAGCAGCAAGTGCCGGGAAGACGCATCAGAAACGTGGCAAAGCAAATCATAGTTCTGATCGTGAGTGCGAGACTAATGAAGCGAAACGCAGATGTGATGCGAGTAATCAAAATACTACTTTATTGATTGAGTCATTCTTAGATATTATGAAGTCTTCGAAATTCGGTTCAAGTGAGAAGTTTTCGTCTCTAAACCAGGTTATACCTGAATTTGACCCAATAATCAAAGAGCAAACTATTAATGCATGGATTTCTAAAGTCGAAGAATGTAGACAAATTTATGAGTATACTATTACGCGAAAATTAACCTACTTAATCGCTGCAAAATTCATGGTAATGATGCTGTAGATTGTATAATTTATGGCATCGAGGACCGAGGTATAAGATTAGGAGCAGTTTTCAGAGCCAGAGCAGTTATTAAAATTTCTTAAAAATTTAAAACCGGGAACTCCTAGGGAACCAGATAGGTCGGGATAGAGATAAAGAAAAACGTTCTACTTTTCTCGCGAATACAAAGGCAACTAACAAGACCAACAAATCTAAGGATAGAGTCATGGTTTGCTTTAACTGTCACCAGCCTGGTCACCCCAGTTATATATAGTAAACCCACGATAAAATGTACTCACTGTAAACTTTTAGGACATTTGGCAAACGCGTGCCCAAAAGCGGATAAACCCCAAAAAAAAAACAATAAGGAAAAATCTGTCCTTAATATTGCTAGTCAGACCGCATCCAGTATATACACTTTTCCCATTATCTTAAATGGAGTAATGCCACTTAGATTTGGGTAGTGAATGTACATTAATACGCTTTTCTGATGCCATAAGGTTAGGAATCGGTTTCACAACTGATAGAAACTTGCCACTATTGAAGGGACTTGGCAACATATTACCGTATCAGCCTACGGGTAGTTCTATAGTGACTATTGAGGTGCAGGATATCGTTGAAGACAATGTCGAGGTATTAATAGTTGACGATAATCTCATCAACTATCCTGTTCTATTGGGCCATACGTTTTCAGAACGCCCTGGTATAAAAATAACTAAAACTGCAGATAATTTAGACATTAGGAAAACCGCAGATGACGTCAAGATACACTTGATTGTAGCTATTTCAAGCCTAATGAAATAAAATCTATCCAAGTAATATCAGCTTCAATTTTTCTGGTTCTTTGTTTGTAGCTGGGGAAATTCGCGGTCCAATTGGGTCCGAATATTTCTTGTTTCCAGGGGAATATGAAATAAATAAAGGCCAAGGCCGAGTTTTAATTTTGAATTTGGGTACTAAAGATTTACAGTTAAAAAGTAAACAATTACTTACACGTAGCAAAATATCTCAAGGCTGCAAATACGTGTGTGATGTTAAGCTGAGTAACGAAAGCAATGAGTTGAGCCGAATGTCGGAGATTGTAACACGAACGAGCAGAAACAAGCAGTTAAGAGCCTACTTCTTGGTTATAGGGAATGTTTTTCTTCCTGTCTCAGAGACTTGGGGTTCACTTCGGTCGTTGAAATGGATATACATACCTACACCTAAGGGATGAACAACCCGTGGTTTACAGGTCGTATAGACTTTCACACCCTGAGAGGGAAGATGTACGACAAATGGTAGCGGAGATGTTAGAATGCGGTATAGTAAAAGAGTCCTCTTCCCCTTACGCGAGCCCTATCGTGACAGTCAGGAAGAAGAGCGGTGAAAACGCTTGTGTGTGGACTACAGAACGCTTAATTCTAAAACTAAGCGCGATCATTATCCTCTCCCGAGAGTGGAATACCTCCTCGACGAGCTAGCAGGCCATAATATCTTCATATCCCTTGACCTAGCGTCGGGATATTATCAAATACCTATCTCGGAACAGTTTCAAGAGAAGACTGCATTCGTCATACCAGACGGCCAATTCGAGTATACGAGAATGCCGTTGGTTTGGCAAATACGCCTTCAATATTTCAGAGGGCAATGCATAAGATCCTCCCCAAATCAAAGGTAGGATACGTAATAATATATGGATGATGTCCTAATCCCGGCGCAATCGTTTGAGCAAGCAAAGCGACGGTTGGATGAGGTCCTAAGACTGATAAAAGAGGGTGGTCTTACTCTCAAATTAAATAAATGTAAATTCATGTTTGATAAATTAGATTTCCTAGGGTTTGAAATTAGTGGTCAGGGGATTAAGCCGGGATCCTTAAAAACAGAAGCCATCTCTAAGTTTCCCCAGTAACGTAACGTTCACGATGTTAGGCGATTGATAGGATTGGCTAGTTTCTTCAGACGATTCGTCAAAGGATTCGCTCTAATAGCCAGACCCTTGACATCCCTTTTGAAGAAGAATACTCCGCGGAGGTGGAGTAATGTAGAAAACGAAGCATTTATAGGAATTAAGGAACAGTTAATTAACAGACCCTATCCTCGCTCTATATAACAAAAACTTAGAAACCCAGCTGCACACCGATGCAAGTAAGGTCGGTATAGCAGGAATTCTTCTTTAAAGGGAAAGAGAGGGGCTATGGAGAGCAGTAGCTTACTTTAGCCGCCAAACATCGTTGTATGAGCAAAAAAAATCCACTCGTTTGAGCTAGAAATACTAGCAGTGATAGCTTTTTTTTGAGTAAATTTAGGATTTATCTATTGGGTATAAGATTTAAGATCGTGACTGACTGACTGCAGTTCTCTGCGCACCACCTTGACAAAAAGGGATTTGATCCCCAAAATAGCGAGGTGGTGGGTGCAGTTGCAGGAATTTGATTGCGAATTTGAGTATCGCCCCGGAGATAAAATGGCTCACGTCGATGCCCTACGCCATCCATAGAGGCCGGACCTGAAAATATGCACGTGATTGATGTTCTTGCCGTTACAACAGAGGACTGGATCACTACAGTTCAATCCTCTGATGACGAAATACAACGAAACAAAAGAATTTTGTCCGATCCCGAGACCACAACCATTGTTGATATCCAGCAAAATTATAAATTAAAAAACGGTCGCGTTTATAAAATCGTAGCGGAATGCGTGTTAAAGTGGGTAGTTCCAAAGGGCTCTCGGTGGCAAATAGTTAAAGCTAACCATGACGATGTCGGGCACTTCGGGTTCGATAAGACATTAGACCGGGTTCGTGCTTTGTACTGGTTTCCTAAAATGAGATCATTTATCAAGAAATATGTGTCTGCGTGTTTGGAGTGTGCGCACCACTAATTACCGAGTGGTGCGCAACAGAGATATTTACATCCTATACAAAAGGTAGAAGTTCCCTTTCACCATACACGCTGACCATTAGGCCCCTTCAATAAAAGCAAGAAGAAAAACTCTTACATTTTAGCCATAATTGAAGCGTTCACAAAATTCATTACGCTGGCACCAGCCAGAAGTACAAAATCTTCAGAAACTATTAAGATAATTAAGAGTCTAATCAGATACTTTGGAACGGACTCGTCTAATCGCGGATAGAGGAACTTGCTTCACGAGTAAAAAGTTCAAAGCATTTACTAAATCTCTTGGCATCAAGCATATACTTAACGCCGCCGCCGTATCGACACCTCGAGCTAATGGACAGGTTGAACGGTCGAACAGGACTATCCTGGCTTCGTTAGGTGCGATGACTCACGGGAAGGATCCTCGAACATGGGATCAGTACCTTCCTTATGTACAGTTAGGCACAAATACCACAAAACATGATGTCACTAAGAAATCGCCTAGTGAACTATTATTTGGGCGAAGGGTGACTAATCCATCACAGGGTATTCTGAATGAAGTAATTTCTGATACCGGTGATGGATTGGTACGAAGTAATAAAGAAGAAATAGAGCAGATGCCAGCTGCTTGATGCAAAAGCAAGTTAGTAAAGAACGATACGATAGTCGTAAGCAAGCGGCTAAACAATACAAGGAAGGAGACTTAGTTCGAATCGTAACGGCAATTGCATCAGGCAGCAGGCAGTCCAAGAAGTTAGAGCCAAAACTACAAAAACCATACAGAGTGATAAAGGTATTACCAAACGATCGCTATGTCATTGAAGATACCCCGCTATCACGGAAAGGGCGACGCTATGAAGCTATTATTTCTGTAGATACGATGCACCCCTGGCTATCATTTAATCCCATCCCAGAAAGTGATAACGATAACCCTAGTTCAGACAGCGGGTTTGGTAATGACAATTTTACTGACCATGATAAGAACCCAGTCGAAAACTCCTCACTCGACACCAATGCTTAGACTATAAAAAAATAAAAAATAAAATAAGTGAAAAGTCCACGCGTATACCATGATCAGGAAATGATTCATGTTCAAGGTATCGCATGGCATGATTGACAGGCTGTCTATTGTGGGCATGATTGGCGCAATGATGTGCCGCCCAAGGATAAATCAATGGACAGCCTGAAGTGATTTTCGGGACTACTTATTGTGGGTATGATGTGCACAATGATGTGCAGCCCAAGGAAAAGCAACGAGTAGTCCTAGTGATGTCGATTTTGACCGCTTATTGTGGGCATGACGTGCACAATGATGTGCCGCCCAAGGAGAAGCAATAAGTGATCCTAGTGATGTCGATTTTGACCGCTTATTGTGGGCATGACGTGTACAATGATGTGCCGCCCAAGGAGAAGCAATAAGTGATCCTAGTGATGTCGATTTTGACCGCTTATTGTGGGCATGACGTGCACAATGATGTGCCGCCCAAGGAGAAGCAATAAGTGGTCCTAGTGATGTTGATTTTGACCGCTTATTGTGGGCATGACGTGCACAATGATGTGCCGCCCAAGGAGAAGCAATAAGTGATCCTAGTGATGTTGATTTGGACCGCTTATTGTGGGCATGACGTGCACAATGATGTGCCGCCCAAGGAAAAGCAATAAGTGGTTCTAGTGATTTTGGCGTAGTTAGGGCATGATGTGCACAATGATGTGCCGCACAAAGATACTATTAAACATTATTTTATGATGTAAGCAGTAGTGAATTCGATATGTCTCATAGTGAAATACTGAATTTGCCCATAGTTGATTTTGTTTATTAAACTGAATAGAGGATTAGTGATTGCCTTCTAGACTGGTTTCTAGGCACAATGATGTGCCGGGGATTTTGGATGTAATGTAATGTACTGAAACTAACTAAATTATGGATTCAATAATGATTGTGTTTGATTGTGAGATACTGATACTTGCCACTTAGATGATGTAATTTAATCAAATGGAAAATTAGAGAGTTGATTGTTTTGTATTGCTACAAATATTAACGTGATTGATTGATTACTACAAATAAAGGGATGTAAATAAAGAAATCTGACAGTAGCCGAATGAAATATTTAATGTATTCTAGATGTATGAAGTAAGTCAAGTTTTTACTTTAGAGTTTAAATGTAATTTATTAATTGTACTTGCAAAGTGACCACAACGAAGGCACTCGTTGGCGAGCGGATGGCCGAGCTGTTACAAAATAGGTACGATAGTACTGTGTATATTTATTGCAACACTGCTAAGAGTTGGCAACACTATACACCTCCCACCAACCGCAGTGCTTACGGTGCAGCTAAGGCTCGAGCATTCGATCGCTGATAACCGACCCGACAAGCTCTTTTAAGAAACCTCTGCCTGATTGACCGTTGGTCGTTGGGAAGTTAGATTATTGCTGAGTACTGGAAAAATATTGTACTGAAACTGATTTGATTGTGAATTGTATTAGTTGAAAAAGTGATCAATAAAAGTATATTATCCTGAAGCTGCCGTTTTTCTGAGTTGCGTAACAATAAGGGCCTGCATTAATTATAAGGTATATTCTTCTACAGTATTCTCAAAATGTCTAAAACTGAAATCAGAGCTTTAAAAGATAATCGCATGGTGATGACTACATACTCGAACACGATACGTAGGATTTAGCTGTAATAAGTAAGAGCCGCGTTACGGCTCACACATGTGAAAATTAAAAATACAACTATCATACATAAATAAGGAAAACATTTACAACCAATTTCATAATCTTCTATATGGACAACTCTACCTAACTCATTTTGTTAGCGATAATACAAATCTCGTTTATTTCAGGAAAATAGTGGACTGTTAAAGCAAAGACCACATCAGAGGTACAAAAACAAAACTAATAGTACGCCGCGTACTCCGCAAAAGTGCATTACTGCTCACATTGTATTCTGTCTACTCCGCTGCGACATGGGACCGTGACAGACTATAATAAAGCACTCTCGGGCCCGCTTACGTCAATTACTCGGAGCAGAGCGGGCTCGCTTTGTCAATGGTTTGTGCTTAATTTGTCACAACAAATGTTGTTTT
This sequence comes from Xestia xanthographa, assembly GCA_905147715.2. Taxonomy (NCBI): domain Eukaryota; kingdom Metazoa; phylum Arthropoda; class Insecta; order Lepidoptera; family Noctuidae; genus Xestia; species Xestia xanthographa. The sequence goes on along the minus strand of LR990653.1, from coordinate 30,416,338 downwards.
AGGTTTTTGTAGGCATTTTTGGGTCTTTTAAATGGGTTAAATGATTCGTTGTCACAGAATATGTTTCTATATATCAAAAGTTGAATCCAAAGCACGTCAAAAACCCAAGATTACCCAAGGTATGTTATTTTGTTGTTGTTGTTGCTCGCCGGCTATCACATATAACTCAAAACATAGTTGATGAAATGTGGGTGTACTAAAAGTAGGTACGTTAGATACGTTAGATGTACGTTAGGGCTCTGCCCAACCTTTCGGGGATTACATGCGTGATGTTATTTAAAAAACTTACCCAGCAAAATAAACGAGATAAGTCAGTGACATAACTGTTTATCCAGATAATACAAGTACGCAAAGATATCTTAAAAATAGCTTAGTTTTAATACTTAAGCCGCGGCAAGCGTAAGACGCGCACTAACCGAGTAATGAAGCCTCAGCTTTACGCGCGGTACGCCGCGTATCGCCAGACTTTGCGTAGCACATGGCTCTTATTACGATGAATTTCGTTCTTCGCTAAAAATATTTATTTGGGAAAAAAATAACTAAGCAGTGCTATTTCTAAATTAAGATTAGATTGTGTTTCATAATTAAAAGAAGCCCCTTAATGAGAGTACGCGGTATGTAGGACTTCGTGACAATGACTACGGGTCTAGAATCACATTCTAAATCCTTCCATAAAACTTGTTCAGCTAGATCCAATTTTTGCAAATATTTAGCCTAAAAACTTTTTACCGTGTTATGTATACGTAGTCTTACTTCAGACAATTGTTCTTTGTTACCACTCAGTACCCGGTATTCCATCATACACCACTACACCTACATACCGCAAATAATACAACCGTACATAATACACCTGGTTATAATTAATACAGTCAGCCCTTTGATATCCCAAATTCTCAGTAACCAATTCATATTACAAATTATGGAAATTCCGCCCAATTATTACAATAATAACAAACAGGCATATTAATATTAATCCCATAATATTATTATTGCATGCTTCACTATGCATTCCTCGAGTTTCGAGAATTTCATCCGTTATTAATACTGTTTAATTCCTTCCGAAGCTATGCATTGCAGATCTCACATCAATAGGAGTAGGCTTACGCGCCATTATATTACGTATTGTACGGGAATCGTACCAGGAATTAACAGGTAGAACTGTTACAATTGAAGGATATTCACGGAATTATAAGTAATCCTTCTGAGAGATTGTAATAATTGGGAAGCGGGATTTGGGGCATCACTATTAATAATTATGTGGAATTCGAATTTCTCCTTAATTAATTACTTATTTCATAATCCTTTATTGCAATGAATGAGACTAAATCCTTCTAAGTAGAAAAGCTACTACTACTACTACTACAACAGCCCATAACGTCCACTGCTGGACGTAAGCCTCTCCCATGATGGGAGGAATTTGCCGTAATCTCCACGCTTGGCAGGCGGATTGGAGATCGCAGTGATGAAAGACTAACAAAAATCGCTGCTGCCCATTCTCTGGTCTACGGAGGCGCAAGTAGAAAAGCTACAAAGAGATAATTAATTTACTGATATAATTAAGTATTTTTCGGTATACAATTGAAGTATTATAATGATTGGGCAGATTGGCAGATTGGCTTTTATCTCCTTTCCCCGTCTTAACGGGTACGACAAAAACTCCTTCGTACTTTAGACACGTTAGTAGTAAAATAAGTATTGGTCTCTTTTTTCAACAAAAACTGCGCATTAGGTTGTGCCGGGTCAGGGCCAAAGCATACCAGATACGGTCGACTGTACCTACATGAATACGGATAAACTATTAAGCTAAACAAACATACGTAAGTTCTTCAATTACATCGAGCTACACGCACAAACGCTTACGTAACACAACGCGCAATACAATACATTCCAAGTAAAAACTGAAGTACCAAAAGTAGCCTACATTAAAGACGATTGTACAAAATTTTATTCCGCGCTAAATTGCAATTTTATTCAACTAAAATAAGATTGCAAACACGATCCCGTCTGAGAAGTGCTTTTTGTGCTCGCGGCGTCGAACGAGATCCAAAGTTAAGCGTTATTATTCTACTGTTTTCTTATTTACAAACATTACGCCGGCTTACGGTCGCCAGAAAGAAAACACGTACAAAAAGGTATTGCGATTTAACGCACTGAGAGAGAAAATTGTACCGAGAGAGTTCTGTTAGGGAGGAGGTTGTCTTACGCGGTATTTCAATCTCGTGTGAAGAGTGATCTCATCTTAAGGACAATAATAATTGCTTGCATGATTGCTTCCTTGTTTCCTAACTAGGTACTGTTTTTTTTTTTTCGAACAGTGGCTCACTTCAGTTTAGTATTATTTCCATGATAGTATATTTTTTATGTGTGAAACGGGTACTATGGTGGTGTGGATAATTATAGCTTTGTTTTTATAGTACCTACTGGTAAACAAAACTTAAAAGGTGCCCAATAGAAGTCGACGAACATTTACACTAATCGTTCTAATGTTACGCGTAAACCAATTTCCTTTTCGAGGACCTTTACCAAGCGTGACTTGGCGGGAAAACGTTTCGTACTCAGCGAAGAGCAGCAAAATACAGAACGGATTAGTGCGCTAAGCTAGCTCCGGTGCGTTTTTGCGCAGCGTTTTTTGCTCACCACTTCGCCAGATGCGTTTTTTAGCTTTACTTCGAAGAGCGCAGGTCAGACGGTTGTAATTGTCCATGTCCACTTTAGTCTAGCTCGGTTTTGATTGGACTTCTTTGGAATATCTACGAAGAAAGGAAATAGGTTATTAATGGGTAGCTCATTTTTAGGGTTCCGTACCCAAAGGGTAAAAACGGAACCCTATTACTAAGACTTCGCTGTCTGTCCGTCTGTCCGTCTGTCCATCTGTCCGTCTGTCCGTCTGTCTGGCACCAGGCTGTATCTCATGAACCGTGACAGCTAGAAAGTTGAAATTTTCACAGATGATGTATTTCTGTTGCCGCTATAACAACAAATACTAAAAACAGAATTAAATCAATATTTAATGGGGGCTCCCATACAACAAACGTGATTTTTTTGCAGTTTTGTCTGTTTTTAAATAATGGTACGGAACCCTTCGTGCGCGAGTCCGACTCGCACTTGGCCGGTTTTTTTTCAATCAATGTGATGGATGTACATACAGTGTAAGGAATCAATAAAGCTATTTGTATTTATTTTATTTTTATACCTCATTTTTTATTAGATGTTTTATGAAAAAATATTATGTGGGTATAGTGCTAGTCTCTCAGTGCACTCCTCGGAATATATAGTCTGAATCATATTCCACCGGAATTTTTCTCCGAAAAATGTACATTCTTTTTATCGGTTTTTCAGTTACTGTTCCTATATTTCGATGTAAAATTACATTCTTGGCACTCCATTTATGTAAATAATACGGCTAAAATAAAATAAAAATACCAACAATGGATGTTGAAAAACTCTAACGAACGACGCGTGAAATCGGTTGTTAAATTCCTGCGTAGCTACGAGTTCACCGAACTCGTCGTCGCGCTTGCCGTTCGCTACGTGCGTATTGCCACGGTAACGATACATTGCGTATGAGGAAATAAAACAAATCAAATTTATTGGACTCCCATAACGTTCCTGAAATAATTTCTTGTAACGGTCCTCTTGGTATGATAAACTACCTTCACCCATCAGTTTGTGGCGGACTGTCTCTTACACCCTGTATATTATGTTCAAATCAGTACAGATAAATTACGAACTGACTGTGGACACTGGACTTTTGAGACCGAAAGCGAACTTAGAGTTTGCTCCAGCTTAGCGCTATGGTGCTGTAGCCGAAATAGAAAATATTTTCATTTTTATTTATTTATCAACATAATATGTACATCTACCATTACAGCTAACCAATGTGGAATATAATAATTAATGATAATATGGATCCGGCAAGCAAATGTGTTTAAGCGTATCATCAAACTAATAAGAACAAATTTACTTTAGGCAAAGCTTTATTTTCAGACAAAGCGCGAATGAGCTAAGTCTAAGGCATTGTAAATTACACTCTGATTGTTGCTGTAAATTCGGTGTACGGAACCTGATCCACAACCCGACGTTTGTCTGTATCTGTACTACTGTTTATTCCACGTCCTATGTCTCAATTCTAAGTATTGGCCCTAATTCGATACATTGCTCCGTGACACGTAGTGATATCTAATATCAAAGGAGAATTAATTAATCAATTAGATGTTCTGAAATGATACTTGTAGTACTGTTGAGTATTGTGTAGGGCAGGGAAGGGTATCTGTGGTTTACACAGGCGAATGAATGTTGATTAGAATACAAATCTGTGTCCTGTGATCGTAGTACCTCTTCCAATCAACGTGTGTTTGACAAATTCCACGAACAGTTATTTTTGACGAAACGAATGAAGTCATCGAGTTTTTTTGGCCGGGCGTTATTAACAAACGAATTTTCGAATAAGGGTAAAATCTTATTTTTCTTGCCTTTCCGTTTACGAAAGTTATATAAACTACATACTAGAACATACTACCAGAAATTGTCTAATGCCTTCTTCCAGATAATGGTCTATACGTGTTTAAAATGTTATCTTAACTAGGTAACAGGTAGTTAGAGATACTTTCGCATTTATCAGTATGGATTAATTATTTTACATATTGGAATGCGCCAATCAAAACCAAGTTTTTTGGTTACCTTGAACAACGAACGTTCCCGAGGATATCGGCTTCTATGACAGATTGTCACAAGCCGTTGAATAAATAATGCTCGGATATCGGAGCTCCTTGGACGTAATAAGATATCGTAATCGAATCCTACGCTGAGTGGTAATGAAGAGCACCTTTCCTTTCGCGAATATAGAGCCAGTTAACTGGTGGAATCAGAAACTCTGAGGTCAATTTTGCAGTCAGGAAATGCAGTATTAATCTGATAATAAAATCAGAGCTTCTTTTGTTTTAAGGAATATTAGTATACCGTGTTGCTCAGGTTTTTCACTCGCGATAATTTCATAGTTTATATCTATGTTTTTTTTTATTATATATATATATTATTTTATTATATACTTGGTCAAGTTCTTTTTCTCTAGAGTATGACTATTGTCTGATTTTCCACGAATGTTGTAGACATCGCTGCCCTAGTTCAACAGTAAGATAATTATCTTAAAAAAAATCAAAATTGAGATAAGTTTTGTTTCATGTGAAAAATTTGCTCTTCTGTCCGGTTCAAAAAACGGATATTTGTAAAACGCAACCAAAGTGCCTAAAATTCAATGTCTCACTGAGACATTTAAGCATATTTTTACCGACCTTTATTTCAAGATTCTGACATCTTAAGATATTTATAAAGTCAGGAAGATTTTTACTTTTCTTTTATTTCAACACTGAGACTTCTTCAAATGTCCTTATATGAAATTATAAAAACATTTCTAGGTTGAGACATCTTAAAAAATTGTCCCAGTGTTTAACTAAAATATCGTTAAATTCTATTTCTTTCTAGGACATTTTAAAATAACCTACCGACGTATGCCAAATTGGGCACCTGATTTAACGGCACCTGAGGTAATGGCACCTGAGGTATTCCACATACGGCACCTATCAATATTTTTCGCAGGTGCCCTAACTGGAATAGTTTATGATTTAAAATTTTATTCCACAAACGGCACCTACGGATCATTCTTAACTGATTTTTCGTCCGTTCGTCGAATGTCGCGCGACACTCAAGCGTGGGCGCACTTCCAATACAATGCGTGCAACCATTCGTTCCATTGCCACAAAGAGAAGTTCCTACATTCTATGACAAATCAAAGTTAAACTTCATTTATTTCACTGTATGTGATATAATTAATAAATATGGAATTTGTTATGCTTGGCACGAAGGTATTGCCAAAAAAAGAGGGGCCAACGAAATAGGGTCGTGTGTTTTTTCGGTATAGAATTAGTTAAATCAATTAATTCACTATTGATATTTAATTTTATATTATTTTAAAATTTATTATAAAACTACATTTTGGCTGCTATACAGACTTACTTGTGTCATTATTCACATACCTAAATAACATTATAGCACTGACTGATTATTATAATAGTTAAACTGACTTGTGCAATAATAATAATAAGATTTTAACTGATAATATGAGACTGCTTTGTGCAATTAAGATACAAGGTAATAAATAACACATTACAAGCAATCTAATTTCTCAGTTTTAAATTCATTTTCGTATCCCTTTCCCATACATTTCCGCGGATTTAGTCGGACAACTTACATTTTCAACTAACGATGTGCTGTAATACTAAGATATCATTAAATTATGCCGATCTCTGTTTCTTTATCATAAATTTGGAAGCTTGGCTTACTAAATCTTTAGTATTTCTTAAACAAAACAAAAAATAATAACTCTATGAGTTACAATAAAGATATAATTTTTAATAAACCATTTTAGAGACAACATTAAAATCATAAAACATTTTTTATTTAGTCTAAGTTCAATGTAAGGTTATTTTACTATTAAAAGCCTTAAAACCATTATACAAAATATTTTATTCATATTGAAATATAAATAACTCCCTAACACATTAAACTAAGCTATAGTTTTAAAAAATCAACCACATTTCAATTAACAACGAGTGAATGAATGACACTAAAATCATAAAAGTATGAATAACTCAAAACATACTTTGTTCAACATATCTTACTGTTGAACTAGGGCAGCGACATTGTCTTATACCATCCTCATCATAGCCTCACTAGGGTATTTAGCAGGTTTTTAGGCAATTGGGCTGCTCATTGTGCATAGCTTCTCATCACGTGGATGGGTTCAAAGATGACTAACTAAACAAAATAAATTTATGTGAAATTAAATCTTTTTCAAACACTATTTAAAGGTAAATAAACTCAAAGCCTCTACCCGAACTAAAAACAGGAAAGAGAATCTTTTTTCGTTAAACACGCCACTATATCTCAATAGTTTGCCGCTAAATAGAGATAAATAGCTCTCCGATACCTTTCCGACACGTTTTACTGTATTTACTATCTTTATCTTTTATTTATTTAGAATACTTCTTTAAGGGGTAGAACGTTAAGTAAATAAAGGAATTTATCTTTCAGTTGCTAGGCTGTTATATTATTTTTGAGTGCTAATGCTATGTGGACTAGATCTTCGGTCAAAAAAAAAATACTATACTATCAGCAAGTCAATTCAGTTACGAATAATACTGCCGCACATGACGGCTTTTGGTTCGATACCCGGTTGTATAATACCTTGAAAAGCAAAACAAGTTTCTTCTTTTAAGGTATTTCTCTAATTCCCGTAGGTGTACGTATATGTACTATAGGTATAACTATCCCTCACCCTTCAGGGCGTTTTACTGAAAAGTATTTTTAGTGATCATATTCCACAACAATAAGGACACAGCTTCTAAACTCATCGTTTCAGTTTAATTGGAGCCAAATTGCCTTAAGTGTATAAAGATTTATACAGATTACATTTATAGGAACTTATGTAATACCTACTAGTCAATAGACACTAAAGCTACATAATATCTAGATAACATCAATCTGACATAGATGTATTGATAATATCACTCCATTTTACGAGTTAAACGGCTCATATACGGCTAATATTTTATTATTCTGTTTGTCTTTTCCCCCGAATCGGAGTAAAAGATCTTTATGGGGGCATTACATTTAATAGGAGAGATTACTCTGAAGGGGGCAGTGACAAAAATGTGGGTAATATGACACAATTCACACCAGAACAAAGGGGCCACACATCCCTGGGGTCCCCATTACACAGGTGGCAATGAATAAAATTAAACATAATGACGTCACCGCCAGAAAAAGGCGAGCAATTAAGGAGATGAAAACAGAACGATGGGACCTTTGCCATGGGATAGAGACACGAGCCATGGGAGCAGGTTCCTAGGTGGATCAATATGATCAATGTGCATATACAGGCATGGAATGATCTTTCGGGTACTTTTGTTTTCAATCTAGCAGAGAAAACGATGTTTGTGTGTTATGTTAATAATAAACTTTTTATTAATTACATTACTTTGACAGGTATTTTTACTTTGTCAGCAGTAACCCAACAGCAATCTACGTATAATTGCAACAAGTATAAACACTGCATACAAGTATAATATAAGATAACAGACTTGTCAGTGGCGGCAACCTCAGAGCCAACTTATTGTATCAAAAGTAATGATCACTGTGGTTTTGACACAGATGAAAAATTAGAACTAAATTAACTGTGAGAGGATTGCTTATTAACGTCTAGTATATTTTTTCTCAGATAACATTCTTCATAATAGTTCCTTTGTATTCATATTTTTAATGTATTTTCCTCTGTTGTTTACTGTGTGTACATAAATAGTTAAATAAAATAAATAAATAATAAAATTGATCAAAATGAACAATGCATTTATTGTGATGACATGTTTTATTTTTCTACGATCTGTGGCTTAGGGATACGGACAGACGACAGAACGACAGAGGAGTTGAGGCTTTTATATTTTATTGTTGGCGACACAATGTACACGTGGATTGTATGGGTGAATCTCACAAAGATTAAGTGCTTGCACTGGAAAGTGATTGTTTACGCACTTGAACACTATCAGAGAGCATCGTGGCTTTATTTAATGGTCAATAATGTTATTAATTCTCAAGCACAGCTCAAGTAAACTTTTGTTTACTTGAGCTGTGTGTGCAATTATATTAATAACAAAACAAAAAAAAATATTATCTCTTCATACCTAACGCCTTGGTAAACTTTAATTTGAAAGTGTCAGTAAATGATATGACTGTGATAAAATTTAACATGCAACATATTACATGACTCGCATGTCATGTTTTGGATAAGTAAATGATGTGATCTTATTTCGTCGTATTAGATTTACCAGTTTGTTCGAACACACAATAACTTTTATACTACACCTGCTTGAAAAGTACCTTGATACTTTATCAAATTTACGGTAGAAAGTACGTCATTGCATATCGAACAAATATGCGGGGAGAAAACGCATCTGAGCGGGAGAGAAAAGTGTATGAAAATCCATTTCTTACGTGGTTTTTCTTTTTTAATTTTGGGTAAGACTATGCGCCGGTAACCTAAATATTAAAAGCCAAAAAGTTTTTACAGTGAGTTTTTATCTCCAAGTTCGCAAAATGACACTGGCCACTAGCTGTGGCCAGTGATCTCGGGTGTTTTAAAGCCCTCGCCTACGGCTCGGGCTTCAAACGACACCCTCGACGGCAATCGGTAACTTTCTCCTCTCTGTGAACAATGTACTATTCTTCATATGAATTAAACGTTGTGCAACTATGAATTTCCAAAATTGAACTGTCTGGGAGAACTACCTATGTTGCCTAAATTAACAATTCTTTAGGGATTCAGTAACAATCTCAACACCATGATTAGAATATTAGTTTGCAGTGCACATAGGTTCCATTTGCATACCGATATAGTAATTAGCCTCAAACGCAATACAATTATTCTAATTAATTACAAACAAATCGGGCTAATCAACGGGTTAATTGGATCAGAGCGTATTGCTATTAAATATGTAGCTAGCTGTAAATAATTACTGATGTAATATTGGATCGCAAGTAGTGGGGAATGGTCGGTATGGAAGATGAAGTTGCAGAAGGTCTTATCAACGAAATGGAGGGCAGATTAAAGCAAGAAATACAATAGAGATTACTTCAGTTTTGAGAAGAGCAGCTGAAACATCATCTTCATGAATAATTACTGAGCTGGCAATGGGGAAATCCATTCTAACTTTAACTAGAATTGAGACATTTTTGTATAGGTTCGACGCCTCGGTGGTACGGTGGTACTGAGCCAGTCTGTTTACGTGTGTGTGTTGCATTGACGACTGGGAAACTAACAGTTAATGAGGTGAGGTGATGAAAATTGTTAGCAGTGCTTCTACGTGTGCTTTCATCTTGAGAATTACGCCTGAGGTTTCAAGTGGGCCTTTATTTTCATGCTTTGAGAGAAGTGGGACTTCTCTTTTTTTTCTTTAATCCATGGTATTATTCCACACACACGGTACACACAAATCCATTATTCAGACACATTAATGATATTCACTGCTGATTGAAATCGGATTATCGGCCGCCTGCACTGATGCAGCCCCGCACTAAAAATTGATACTCACCAATGAAACGGTTAGTGAAATAATGAATGGAACGTTCGAACAAATACTCAGCTTAAAAATAATAATATTGCATGGAATTGGATGGAAATTGATAGACAAGATGGCACAAGTGACCAGTCGAAGAGCAATAAATTATGAATGCAAGTAGCACAACGTCTTGTGTAATGTATTTATTGCACAAACAAACGAAGACGAATAAACAAAATGAGGCCTACAACCTAGCAGGCGGTAAAGTCTGGCTGTGAAAGATGATGATGCATTTAATATGAGATCTTAAAAATTGCTGAAAATAATAATAATTGACATATTTTATTTCAGCCTTCTTTTCACAGAATTAAGTAATATATTTTTTATTAGCTTGACCCACAATTGACGTTGCCAAATTCTGCAATGCATACCAAGGCATGACATAAATTTCATAGGTATTTTTTTCACGCGTATATTTTTTGAATTTGATATTGAGTACTATCCGGCTAAAATTATAGCCCAAATCAATGTTAAAAATTAAAATAAACGAAGTCAAAGAAAAACCACCTCAAAAAATCCACGCTTCATAAAAAAGTAAAGGCCCCGTTCCATGAACAGCGCTGAGCTAAACGACAGCTCATATATTCACGAAGGGTGATATATGGCGGGGCTATGAATCATGCTACCTAATGTACGAATATCTGCTCACCTGGCCGCGCTCTTGGGGTTTACTTTCTGAAGGAATGTTACGTGATTCTAAGATCTATGGTCTATTCTTTGAGATACAGTCTTGTTTAATTTGGAAAAGCAATACCGATTCAAAATAAAATATCAAGACTCGCAAAACATATCTGGACCTATAATGCTTACAGTGCTATTATTTTCTCTAAGCTGCTGGCAAAAAGTTCTACGTTTTATTTTATCTTGTAATCGATTCATTATTTTAAACCCTAATTTACTTTCACGTACTTTTTCATGACCGAAAAGAAAAATTATGGACCTTGTCTTATCTCAACTTTTTTTTTTGCTTTAAAAGTTTTGCCTGAGACACTATCGTGACTTGGAATTTACTTTATTAAAAGATTTGTTCCATTAATTCGTACTATCTTACAGTTCCTTGCAAGAATAAGAAAAGCCAATTTTGAAAATATTTAGTTCCTGTTTGTGCATTTTTGCGCCAATGCACAATGTTCCAGCACATTAAATTTTAAAAGGAAAGACATCATCTGCCTAGCCTTTTCCCAACTATGTTGGGGTCGGCTTCCAGTCTTACCGGATGCAGCTGAATACCAGTATTTTACATGAAGCGACTGCCTGTCTGACCTTCACAACCCATGGTTAGTACTGGGTAATACGATACCCCTACGGTAAAACTGATTGTCAGACTTTTTAGGTCACTGACTACCTAACAACTATCAAAGATTTACAAATGACAGTCAGGACCAACGGCTTAACGTGCTTTCCACGGAGGAAACTCGGTATATTATAATATGTTGTCACCCATCTACAGACCAACCTAGGCATGTACGGCTTAACCTAAAAATCGTCCCGAGCGGCTGTTATTATTTAGACACGAGCTGCTGGAAAAAGTAAAGTAACATTTGGAATTAGGGTTTTACCCTAGAATAACCTTTTCATACAGCACAGTGGTTGAAAAACATAAATGACATGAAGCCTGTAAGCCCTGAAGGCAGAGGTGTAGCTATAGTACGCCCACATTAAGCCAGCTATGTCTGTTGTAACAGAGCCAAAGCCACCTGCATTGCCAGTTATAACAAACAAGTTCATCTACAACAAAATCCGACAAACCGCAGTGAAAATGTTAAAAGTATAGATAATTATGTCACATCCCAATCGGTAAATTGGTAGACAGGATTAATAACTTTACAAGTGTTTTAATGCTGCTCCAACTCATCAATTCAATAAAATTCTAGTTATAAGCAACTAGCGGACGTCACGCGGTTTCACCCGCGTAGTTCCCGTTCCCGTGGGAGTACGGGGATAAGATATAGCCTATGTTACTCAGGGTGAATGTAGCTTTGTAATGGTGGAAGAATTTTTGAAATCGGTTTATTACTTCCGGAGATTACCCCCTACATACAAACTTACTAACATACAAACTTACAAACAAATGTTACTTCTTTATAATATTATTATTAGTATATTAGTATTATTAGTAAAGAAGTAAAGATAATTTCACACTCCACTATAAAATTTTATATCGTCATACAAAATTCGGTCGTTTGGCACTAAAAACCCGTTGCCATGGTAATGCGTTTCCTCCGCCCAATGAACTCGTACAAAAAAATCCAGAACAAAGTTTTTCATATACTCCATACACCCCATAACAATTATCTGTAGGGTGTATGCGTGTGTGTGTGTGTGCGGCTTTTTTTGCATGTTATAATATTTTATGAGGTGCCCGTTCATTCTGTTGGCTACGGGCGATGGTGTGTGGTTTAAATTATGAGCTCTCCAGAGGCGATAGACTCGGATTTCAAAGGCCTAATCTTGTTCGTCTGTATGGTGTCGGACGTAAAGAATAGCACCATCCAATATCTTTCAGTGGGTGTCGTAAGAGGCGACTAAGGGACTTACCAGAGAATGGGCAGCAGCGTTCTCTTTGCTTTTGTAACAACCGTACTGCGATCGCCAACCCGCCTGCCAAGCGTGGTGATTATGGCAAAACACCCCCTTGGGGGAGGCCTGTGTCCAGCAGTGCACGTCTTTCGGCTGATATGATGATGATGATGAATCTTGTATCAAATGTTCATGAGCCGTCGAAATTTGTTTCGGAGTGAAAAACTAAAGCAGTTTTTCGCAAGTATAGTAGTTTATATTGTATTACTCCAGAGCTTATCAGCGAGCACGTGTGTTATGTAGTGCAGTTAAAATATTTTTTGGTTGAATAGTCGTTTCATTTAAGTTATTTAGCTTCCAAATAAAATTCAACAAAATTTAGCAACCAATACCGACAACCGCTTCACGCTCGTGCCTTAGACACCATAACAAAAAGCCAGCTAGTGGCGTATTGTCGCTCGCTTGCCAACTGCTTCCAATGTTATTATTATTATCTTTTGAAACGCAACTTACGCCCCGCGGCGTCGCTCGGTAACGCGGTATTAACATAACTCGCGCACAATGAGTTCGGCGCGGGTTACAGAATACGGATACAGGATTAACTGGTACTGTAGGTGCGTATGTATGTTGTGTACTTAGGGAAATTGTGACGTCATGCTTAGAATGGCGGTGGAGTTAATCATTTTATCGGCTTATTGGATTGACACGTATTAAATTGTGTGCTGGCGGTTCGTTAGGCCCTTTACAAGCTTTGTAATAGTAAAGGCTCTATAAGAGACAAAGTGACATTATTACAATAGTGTTATTGATAGATACAGATGATGAAGTTCAAAAAAAAATGTGAATCCTGTTGATACTCCTTGTATATATTGTTTATACGAATATTATAAAGAGGTAACATTTGTTTGTAAGTTTGTATGTAGGGGGCAATATCCGAAAGTAATGAACCAATTTAAAAAATTGTTTCACTGGTAGAAAGCTACATCATTCGTGAGTGCTATAGGCTATATTTTATTCCCGTACTCCCACGGGAACGGGAACTACGCGGGTGAAACCGCGGGACGTCAGCTGGTTGTATATAATCTTGTCAAACACACTTTGAACGCGATTACTACTTGCCCTGTCACCCTCTGGTACAGGTACCTATACACCTGGTAAGTGTAGGCAATGATAGCCTAGTGGTCTGCTGTCGGTCAGCCAAGTCATAGGGCTCAAGTTCGAACCCAAAACACGCACTTCTGAGTTTTCGGATGCATGTGCGTGATGTATAATTAACACGCTCTCTGTTTTACGGTTTTGCATGGCTCATAAGAAAATAATGCAAATTACAACAGGTATCTCGTACTTAAGTCCTTACATTACTTAGCCCTCCTTGAATTAAAAAAAAAAACTTATTCTAGACCAAAACTTTAATCAAACTCCGAGCTTCAAGAACAACATCCTATACTAATTTTGTTTCCAGGCAAATTGGGTTTGTTTTCCCACAAAAATAATAGGCATGGGACGTGACGGGCAAGCGACATGCCTGCTCAAATTGAACATGTTCCCTTCGTAATGACTGACACGAAGCCTTCATACGAATCTAAGGGTAAGTAGGTAGGGGTAAGTAGGTAGGGGTACAACGTGACGGGAGGGTTGGAGGAAGTTCCGATTGTGAGGGTATGTAGGTTGTGTCAGCTGGTATTGATTTTGTTTCTGTAAGAAATAAAAATACAAAAAAATATATTTTTGATTGATTTTCAGTTCTTACTGGATGAAAATTGTATACTGTAGTACTTTGATTCACATTTCTTTTTCACTTCAAAGTGTAGTAGTTATTATTAGTTAGTATTTATAACTTAGCATTGACTCGCTTATCTTTTATGAGCGTTTACGTCTAAAATTGAATATAAGAACCTTTTCAAAGGCCCTGTTAGGTATTTCTAAAGGTAACGATTGGACGATAAATAGCCGTCGACTTCAATATTAGTAATGATATACTTACCTACTATCGATTGATACTAGCCGTGTGGTGTCCGGCAGAGTAGAACAGAACCAACCCATTACACTCACGGGTGTCGTATAAGGCGACTAATGTCTGAGGCAGAACACCTTGCGCCTCCGTAGACCAGAGAATGGGCAGCAGCGTTTTCTGTTAGTCTGTCATCACTGCGATCTCCAATCCGCCTGCCAAGCGTGGAGATTACGGCAAATTCCTCCCATCATGGGAGAGGCTTATGTCCAGCAGTGGACGTTATGGGCTGATGTAGTAGTAGTGGTAGTATCGATTAATACTGGGTAGGTATATCATTACTAAACAACGATATTCATTTATTGCTTCCCAAAAGTTCCATTATACTCACAGCCATGGATAGAATAAAATAAGAAGGCTACCTTTTTCTTACCTTTCCTGATAATACCCGAAAGAAAAAGGAAAGGGTATCTTAAAGTTAGTTCGTAATAGATCCCTTACTAAAGGAGGCTGCGTTGTAACTATTTATAAGACAAGTGTTAGAGGGACAATAAAAGTGAACAACTTGCGTATCGTACCATCGCGCCAGTACTTCCTGAAGGGTTATGCAGAGGAGTAGGTATCTATAATACATCAAAATTTCGCTGGTTAATTATAATCATAATCATTATTTATTGCATTCATGTAGTTTACAAGTTGTTCATACATGAACCCTGCTAGGGCACAGCAATATAAATAGTTAAAAAGTACTACAGTGTCACAAAAATAAACAAACCACTAAACAAAAATACTAATTTTAACATGTCTAACAGGTGTCTAACATTTGTAATTTAAATAAGTAGCTGTCATAATATAATAAATAGGGTAAGAATAATTTAGTGGTCCTCATTAAAATTCACAAATTAAAATAAAATAAAATATTCAAACAAGCAAATAGCGATAGTAATAATCTTAAAAATAATAATAGTAATAGGTAGGTCAAAATTGTAGGTAATGTGAGTATTGTGTACAGGTATGAATGTCAATGTCAAAGTTTACTTATCGTCAAAGAATTCCTTTAGAATGTAATACGATTTTAATATAATTGTTTTTGGAGACTGTTTTTAAATTTATTTTCGTATTCTATGTCCTTAATTGAATTTGGAAGCTTATTATAAATTTTCACGCACATGGCTAAGGGTCCTGTATGGAACATAGTTAATTTTGAAGTCATATGGAACATAGTTAATTTTTAAGTTATGTTTAAGTCTCATGTAAAGTGGGGCGGGCCTTTCGTTTCTATAAATAAATAAAGAAAACAATTAGGTACTGTACCGACATCATTATCATCTACCTAGTTTTTTTCTCAACTATGTCGGGGTGATAGTTGAACAACCGTGGTGATCAATGCTCGTGCCTTCTCTGTATGTGAAGAGGCCTTTGCCCAGCAGTGGGACTGTAACAGGTTAGTATTATCATCACTATTACTATTATGTCGAGATCAGTTTTCAGTCTAACTATTTTATATGGAGCGAGTGCCTATCTGACCTCCACCAATCAAATAATGGTTAATACGATACCCAGATAATGGGTTTATTTATTTATTTATTTATTTAAGGATCTCCAACAAAAGATGTACACAAAGCATTGTTAGTTAGTGGAAGACACAAGGTATTAGGTAGGTGTACTCCTTCACTTATAGGAGACCACAGCATGCACAATATAGTTAATAAATTAAGCTCCTATTACTAATTAATATAAAAATGTTATTTTGTAAGTTTAAGAGCGATAAAAAAAAATACAAATAATTTTAGTAGAATTTGGAAAAATAGTAGAATAAATTATATGATTAACATTGACATAAATTGTAATGATGCAAAAAATTGAAATAAATAATCCTATTTAAAACATGGATATACTTTAAAAATTCAATTCAATTAAATTCCTAATATTAACATAAATATAACATAACATAAATATAACATAAATTCTTTCTTGAGATGTTGTATAATAATTTGTTTTGCAAGGTGAGCATACTGGATAAAAAATAAAAATAAAAATGAGAAATGGAATATTAAAAAATAACGTGATATAAGACGACTACAAATGAATTTCCAACAATTTTTGCTTGAGACTCTGTAAGCTGTCGCGGAAAATGTCGATCTCGGTATTAATGGCGATGACCCTATTGGTGGTGTCCATCATTCTGTTTAATGGTGCTGATCGACCGAGATTTGTCCGAGATGATTTAACGGCGAACATTTCAGGCTTTCGTACTGTTCTGACTGGACATTGACGGGGCACGCTCAGGCGCAGGTTAGCGAGAAGGTCGGAGGATGATATTTGACCATTAAGAATTTTAAAGAGGGTTGTGACGTCAGCCAACACGCGTCGCTGTTCAAGGGAATGCCAGCCAAAGTGAGACAATCGCTGTGAGTAGTCAGCTCTGTAAGGACAGTTGCGATCTCTGTACCGAAGGAATCTGGTGAAGTTTTTTTGGATGCGTTCGATACGATTAATGTGTACTTTGTACCTTGGACTCCAGACTGGAGAAGCGTATTCTAGGGTACTTCGCACGAAAGAGTTGAAAAGTACTTTCAATGCATGTGTTCCTTTGAAGTCATGCCCGATCCTTTTTATGAATCCGACCATCTTTCCGGCCTTGGTCAAAATTTTATCTATGTGAGGAATGAACGACAGGTTACTACTGAGTAAGACTCCCAGATCCCTTATGATGTCGACTTTTTGCAGTACTGTTCCATTGAGTGAGTAAGAAGATGACACTATTCGCTTTTTGCGGGTAAATGTAATGTGCTGGCATTTACTGACGTTGAGCACCATCTTGTTCGCAATACACCATTCCTGAAGGGAGTCCAAGTCAGACTGTAGCAAGGCAATGTCTGCTGGGGATTCGATTGTCCGATACATTTTAAGATCGTCTGCAAAGAGTGAACATTGGCTGTGCTTGATATGGTTTATTATGTCATTGATAAAGACAATGAAGAGTATCGGGCCGGCATGAGAGCCTTGAGGCACACCGGAAGTAGCGTAATAATGTGTCGAGTGGAAGCCGTTTACCACTACTTTTAGTTTCCGATCGCTTAAGTATGGTCTAAACCATTCCACAAGGTTCTTATGAACACCGTGTCCCTCTAATTTGGCAAGTAGTACTGGTGGTCAACTTTATCGAACGCGCTGCTAAAGTCAGTATACAATGCATCGACTTGCTGACCCGCGTCAACGTGGATGGAGATGTCATTGAGATATGATGATAGATTAGTGACAGTTGATTTGTTGCAACAGAAACCGTGTTGCTGTGGAGCTATATGTATTTTGAGATGTGAAGTTAAGATGGGAACGACTAGGGATTCGAATATCTTTGGAAATAATGATAACAGCGAGATAGGGCGATAGTTCTTCGCGTCAGTGTTGTCTCCCTTTTTAAAAACAGGTATGACGTTAGCCTGTTTCCATTCTGAGGGAAACTGGGAAGTTTCAATTGACCTGTTATATATCAGTGTTAATGGCAGAGACAGATAGCGAGCGCATCTTTTAATGAAAATAGGTCGAATCCCGTCGGGACCAGCTCCCTTAGAAACATCAATTCCTGACAGTGCTTTTAGGACTTGTCTTTCTGTGAATTTCATCGTCGTTAGTGTAGTCTGAGGAAACTGTTGTGTCTGCGACTCAGGAGGTAGTACCGTGCTATTAGCGGCGGAAACACTAAGCGTTGAAGAGAAATGTCGAGCAAAGATGTTGCATATGTCGTCACCCGTAGTAGCTGTTGAGTCATCAAGCTTAATTTCTGAAGGAATTACTGAGGAGTTGGAATTTTTTGCCTTCACAAATGACCAGAACGATTTTGGATTGTAACGAATGTGGGAAATCAAACACTTTAAAAACCACTTAAACTATTTTATTTTAATTTATTTATTCTTTACAAAAATCTTAACGTCTTTACGTCTTCCGTCAAAATCTACACTCTCTCCTCTTTCCCTCTCACACATCTTCGCTCTCACTCCATCTGTCATCCCCACATTCGGCCGTCCTGCAATTAGTCTGTCCCTAGACTAATACAAATAAGAAATATTTAAAACACCTAAAAGCAGTAAACAAAATATAAAATCTAAAAAAATAAACATCTTACATTGTTACTTACAACACTTAACACAACACAATATTAAATCATAAATAACTGTAACAAAAACAAATCATAACATTCAAGGGATTAAAAAACATAGTGTTTTACCGTCTGAACTGAAAATAAAATAAAATTGACTCCTAAATCTATCATCAATCATCTGCAGTATCGTTTTTCTGCACACTAGGCCATGGCTTCATGGAATCTGCCGCACTGCTCGTCTTATTCGGCCCTTCGGTTTCAGAATCCAGCTTTGCTACATCGTATCTATCGGCACCCTTCACTTTGGTGACCCGGTAAGGACCTAGGTACTTTAGTCTGAGCTTCATGCCTACTCCAAATTGCGTACGTCGTATAGCCACAACATCTCCAACTTTATAGACTCGGCTTTTCTTCCTTGCTTTATTAAAAACACGTCTATTCTCGTTTTGCAGTTTTAAAATCTGTTCTTTCGCCTTCTTAGGCAGTTCTTCTCGATAATTCATAAAAATGTGTTGATTCTCTTGTTGAATTAAATCTAAAATCTCAGGATCTGCTTGCCGTCTCATCCTTGTGCCAATGAGTAACGGAATGAGTAATGGTAATTCGCCTTTTCCAATTGGAGACAACAATCCTTCTTGCTTTCCTGCTTTACGACTTGCCAACAAACATGGTATGCATATTTGAATGTAATCTTCAACCTTTCTGTCTATACTCTTAATGTAGTAATATTTTTTTAGTTGATCGGTCAACGGCTTCGCAATCAGTGAGAAATTTTGTATATACTTACGAAAATATGACGTCAGACCAATGAAACTTTGCAGTTGCTTAGTGTTCTTAGGTTCTAGGAACCTACTTTTAACAGCATCAGTCTTCTCAGGTGAAGGTTTTACTTGACCATCCTCTATAATGTGGCCTAAATACTCCACTCGTCTTACCACAAGTTGTGATTTCTTCCAGTTGATTTCCAACTCGTATTGTGACGCTACGTCTAACACCTCTTTCAATCTTTCTACAGCTTCTAGCTCATTCTGAGCTGTGATAAGTAAATCGTCTATAAAAATCAATACAATACGTCTACAAATCAATTCATGGAAAATAGTCGTTATAAATTTTGTAAATACTTTAGGGCAGATCTTCAAACCAAATGGTGCCTTTATAAACTCATATTGTCCATTGTGCGTGACAAAAGCAGTGTACTTAATCGAGTCTTCATGTACTGGCAAATGAAAATACGCATTTTTTAAATCAA
Organism: Xestia xanthographa; assembly: GCA_905147715.2. Lineage (NCBI taxonomy): Eukaryota > Metazoa > Arthropoda > Insecta > Lepidoptera > Noctuidae > Xestia > Xestia xanthographa. The sequence goes on along the minus strand of LR990653.1, from coordinate 30,396,347 downwards.
TCGTACAGAAAATCTTAGCTTCTGCAAGTCTATCAATGTGGTCGTCAATAATCGGTAAAGGATATTCATCCTTTAACATCTTCTTGTTGATTAATCGGTAGTCCACACAAATCCGGATAGCTCCATCCTTCTTCCGAACCAAAACTAACGGACTAGCATACTCTGACCAACTCACCCTCACTATTCCTTCTTTTAGCCACTGTTCAACCTGTCTTTCAACCTCTTCTTGTTCACTGATAGCTAAACGGCGTGGCCGCTGAACTACCGGGATGTCGTCTTTCAAGATAATATGCAACCTTACCGGGGCGTCTTTCGTTTTCATCGGCTGATATCCCTCGACAAGATGCTTTACCTGCTGCTGAACATGTTTACTAACTTCAACTCCAATAACGTACGGAACGTCTGTAAAATAACAAGAAAGTTTACGCAACCAATTCTCATTCGACGGCAAAAACATTATGTTTCCTTCCTTCATAAACAATGTTACATCTTTTAAAAACTCATGTCCTATTATTATCTCATACGGCATAGAGTCATTAGATACCACATGGAAACACACATCACTATAGCTTTGCTCATCAATAATAACAGGAACTCTAATTTTACCCATAGAACACACTTTTACATGTCCAAAACCAAATAACGAAAGAAAATTATCTTCACTTTTTGGTGATCCAATCATTGTGTAAAATTCTTCAGAAATCAAGTTAACGTCGCTGCCGGTGTCGATCAATGCAATCGTCGCCTTATCAAAAATTTTCACGGTTTTACAGGGTTTTTTCATCAATAAATCTTTGTTTACATCGTTGTCCTTGTCAAGACCGTTGTCAAGCAAAACTTCAAATTCCTTTTTATTCGTGGTTGACAACTCAGTGCTGCCACCCGCGGACGTAAAATTAACGTTGTTGGCCTCCTTGTTGAACATCGTGCTTTTCGTGTCGCTCAACACACTCACGCCACCTGATGGTTTTTCACCAACAACTTGCCGGGTCGGGTGCTGCTGCTGACGTCTTGTAAAAGTCGCACCTGCTTGGTCACCGCCGCTTCGGAAATTGCTCGGTGCCTGCTCGTGTACTTCCGCCTTTTTGCAGCTTGGCGCAATATGGCCAAAACTATTGCATTTAAAACATTTCAGCCCGAGATGTTTATTTGGGCATTCTTTGGACTGATGACTTTTTTCCCCGCAACTGAAGCACCTGAACACGTTTTTTTGTACCACATCACTATATTTCGTCTGACTTCGTCGCATCTTCGACTCTTTCATTTTGTCTTTCAGAGTTTCGTAAATTTTCATTTTTTCTTTTAAATCGGGATACGTGGTAACTCCATACAACATTATTTTATGAATTTCTTCGTCTTGAATTCCTTCTACGATGTATTTTATAGCGACATAATCTGGCATCTTTCCCCTTTTGCCTAGCTCACGCATTACTAACAAGTAGTCCATACAGCTTTCATCATTCTGTTTCTTTCTGCTGGACATTACTTCGTGGGCTGTCTTCTGGTCTAATACATCAGGAAACTCCTTGGCGATCGCTACCTTCAGCTCATCCCATGACTTAAACGGGCGCTCAGACTGGAGCCATAAAGCTGCTGTTCCCACAAGGGATCTACGAGCTATAATGAGCTGCTGTAACGGCGTCCACATAAAAATCTCCGAGTTGTCATCTATTTCTTGGATCCATTTCGATACCGTGTATGTTTTATCCTGGCCGCTGTTTTTTTTCACCATATCATCCGCAAAATACCCTTGCATGGTAGGATTTTGGCTTGTCCCAGGCTTCGCCATTTCGTCTTCTGGGTGACTATATTTCAAACCCGTTGCGTCTGATAACCAAAAATGGCCGCCTTCAAAACTGAAAAATTTTTACGTCGTCGTCGGCACGTCGTCAATTTTTTTTCCAGTTTTCAACTTGTCAGCCCGTCTTTTATTGATTTCCCAGTATTCCACTTTTGTGGGCGTGAAAATGTGGGAAATCAAACACTTTAAAAACCACTTAAACTATTTTATTTTAATTTATTTATTCTTTACAAAAATCTTAACGTCTTTACGTCTTCCGTCAAAATCTACACTCTCTCCTCTTTCCCTCTCACACATCTTCGCTCTCAGTCCATCTGTCATCCCCACACGAATATTATTTTCCATTGTATGCACATATTTTCTAAAACATTCTTTAATGAGTAGTCGCGCTCGGTCGTCAAGAAGTCTATACTCAACTTTATCACGGGGATTGTGGTACTTTTAAAAGCGTTTTCTTGATTTTTCCTTTTCATTGAGGACTCTGACTAGAGTTTTTGTGTACCAAGGAGGGAAGTTACGATTAGTATAGGTGGTTTTAGGAACAGTTTCCTCAATTATGTTGTACAGACATTCATATAACGAAGTAACCATTGAGTTTACATTAGAATAAGACTGGAACCTGTCACTCCAATTAATTTTACTAAGTTTGTCGTTGATTGATTTGTAGTCAGCCTTTCTGAAGTTATACTTATATGAATTTTTAGGTTTTAAGCTACTGCAAACACCAATATCAAAGTTTATTTCTAAGGGCGGATGATGATCGTCTACTTTTGATAAACAAGTCACAGATTGTTCAACTTTTACATTTTGTATATTACTTAGAATCAAGTCTAGGATTCTGTTTTTTGAGTTCTTAACATGATTAAATTGACAAAGAGAATTCGATGACATAAAATCCACTAAACAATAGCCTAAGCTACTGCTGTAGTTGACAGGTTTAGTAGCAGTCGCATGAGAGGTCTGTTGGTCTGCGATCCATTCTATAAATCCTAAGTTAAAGTCTCCGATGATTATCATGTCATCGCCAGTAGTCTCGCTGACCATGGATACGTTGTCTAACAACGATTCGAGGTGGTTCTGAGTTACGGGCGGGGGTAGGTAAGCGGCACAAATGTGTATCTTCTTACCTTCTCTTATTTTGATGCTTACCCAAAGATCCTCAGCGGAGGTTTCCCATTGGCAAGCTCGCATGGAAATGAAAGCTTTTGATACGGCTATTAATACTCCTCCTCCCTCCTTACCATTACGCGCACTGGAGCTCCTGTCTCTCCGATATATATGGTACTGGTTATTGAAGATCTCGCCGTCATTGATGTTTGAATTGAGCCAGGTTTCTGTAGCTACAATAAGGTCGTACTGGGTTATACTAGCTGCCATGTTTATATCAGAAAGTTTAGTTCTCATGCCTCTGAAGTTCTGGTAATAGATGTTGAACTTGAAAAGTTTCCCTAGGGTTTTATATTAGACATTACCCAGTTTTGAACTTATAGAAGTGCAACGGCTTGTAAACTTTTTACCTGTTTAGGGCGGGCACCGTCTTCTTTGCGAACAAGTATGCGGCCATCACGAACCCATACGTATTTGTAACCCTTTTCCCGAGCAATTTTCCTAGTCTCTGCATGGATTGCCTTGTTCATGGGAGATAAGTGCTCTGACACGAACACAGGAGTCTTTGTGCCCCCGTAGCCTAAAAGGCTTGAGTTTAATTTCTTATCCTTTTCGAATGACTTGTTAAATTTCGTAACTGAGGCCAAGATCTCGTCACGAATTCGCGTGTTACGCAATTTAAGTTGAAGGTTGTTGAGTAATAAGTGGTTGTTGAAGAAAGGAAGGAATTCTTCCAAAGACCTAACTTAATTCGCCCAAGCTGATATCAACAAATCTTCCAATAGGCGTATAATATGCACTTATATAAGCAGTTAGGTAGGTCTGACTATCCACTTATAAAGGTTCTGACAAGTTAGACAGCTTTTTGATTAGCACAACAAGTTGAACTGACCTCTGGGCCCAACTTATTATTTTAATCAAACATGTTTTGTGGGCCCAACTGTTTAATTGAATTATCATTTGTTAGAAACAAAATATTGTTTGTTTCTGACATATTGCAAAGTTGGATGGTACGTGATCCGGAGTGGCGGAAGGATATTCTGGGAACATGAATCTGGTTTAAATACAATTATTTTGCTGTTGTTTTGTGAGTTAGATTATTTTCGTATTATGTTTTTGAAATCAAAAAGAGAGATTCTCTTTACCAAACTCAACTGTGATACGCCGGCCAGCATTACGTCTATTTCGGTATTTTTTTTTGCAAAATTTCTAGTACTTTTGGAAATTACTGGATTTAGGATACTATGAAAGTTTTTTTTCCAATTATCCGATTGGTCTGTTCACAGGCAGACAGCAAACACACTCCATAAGTCCGTACAGTCACGAGCACCAATATGTAAACACTTAAAAACCTTTAAAAGTGTTTATCTCCTACTGTTCTCATTATAATTTCACGTTGTTACGAACATAGTATATTCTGGAACTCATATTTGTATGAAAAAGATCCTATCCCTAAGTTACAATCGTTATTTCTCGCGAAAATTGCTTTTAAATTTAGGAAAGTGTATACATATTGATGTTCGTGACTATACACCTCTCCTTCTAACAAAATAAACACAATTCACACTACAAACAAGTGAGACTAGAAACACTTGAATTACAGAGAAGTGGAACTACCGCACATTAACGATTCAACCACCACACACATACACACACACTGTTGGCAAACATACTGCTATTAATTTGATTAAGAATGTAAAGCGAATCTATTCAGAGTAAACACTTCAGGGTAAACATGTGCTTTGTGCTTTTATAACAGTCCTTTGTCGTGAGAGGATTGAAAAGTTTTGAGAGACAAAATAATTGATTGAACAATAGACTTTAGAATATTACCAAGTTAAATTGTATTGGGAATTGATCTTCAGGGTGGCATGATATGACCATCAGCATCATGATCATCAGCACGATAACATCCTAGGGCAAATAATTGTAAAATATTTGTCTTTTTCTTTTTGAATATTGTCTGGAACCACCACCACCATGTTAACTGTTTGTGGCCACGTTTATTGCGGCATCACAGGGGTCGTCAAATCGTGCAGGTGAACGAACATTGTTGGGACATTCCATTAGATGTAACATGACTAGAAAATGCTTCATTTCATCAAAATTTAAATAAACGAAGGCTAGTTGAAGATTCCAGCACCCCTAGCCAAGTTGACAACCTACAATCGTTAACGCTAGTAGAAAACTATTCAAATGAAAGGGAATGACATCATCTCAACGTTAAATCACGTGATCAACACAAACGAATAGAAAATTCGAGCGACCGACTCAGTCGTGTCAACTTGGCTACCAATTTAGCGCTTTCTACAATCGCTTACGCCGAGGCGTTTACGATTGTAGAAAGAGAATCGATACGAAACGTTTGTAACTTGGCTAGGGGTGCAGGCTTTGCTTTTTGAAAATGTTTGACACAGTCGTTCAAACTTAGCTATAGGTACCTCTCTTATGAGGAAGAAATTAACCTGCTAGTCAACAAGATATTTCAATTCCATTTCCTTTCGTTTTGTCACAACATCGGTTATCCTTGCAATGTCTTCGTAGATATCTTATAATTTACATTCAAAAATAGATCTGAAGTAAATTATTTATAACTTTAGCTCTTGCCTAATTGGATTAAATTGTCAGTAGACAAGCTGTGATTGGCTGGAGCATTGACACTGTAAAATAAAGAGAAATTTATAGCGAATATATTGTCAATACGTGGGTAGTGTGGGAGGAACAGGGGTGAGTAAACTGAATGCGATGAAATTTTAATGGTTTTAAAGACGTGATGCGCTTACTGTATACGTCAAAGATTGATTTAGAAGGTGAAGTTAGAATACCTAAAAGTTTGTCTCAGCATTGCGTATCTTCGAAACTAAACTGACTCGTAAATATGAAGACCATTATGATTTACTTCATTCATTTCATTACAAATAACATTACGTCATGCCTGTAATCTTTAAAAGATTAGATAACTGCCTCTTCCCTTGGAGTATTTGTTGAAAAGTGGGTAACCAGGTGACGAATAAAGTTGTTATTATTTTAATTTAAAATAATATCTAAGCCTACCAACCTAGGTACCTATCTATCTAGTATATTGTTACTAACAGTATGAGTCTTGTTGCTCGAAATAAATGATTTATTATTAAACAAACCATGTAAATAAGACGCTGACCACACAACGTTTCTTTCTATAGTGTATGCTAGAAAGTAACCATCCCATCATTACCGACAAAGAACAAATTACACTACCCTGTGATTCCACCTATTTTAAAAGAAACCAGCATCAAAAGAACCTCGTATACATTTCACAACGATTAGATAAACAAACAAATATATCCGTGTGCGGTCTGCAATCTCGTAAATACGTTTAAAGCGAGCCAGCGCTATCTGGCGGCCACAAAGTGAATTATTTAAGTGCTTGCAACGGAGAGATGTTTTGAGTTATTTAATTTAGTAGTCGCCGCTTCGATTCCCAGTCGGGGCGGACGTAAAGTGCACTGGACGCCGCAACGAGTTACAGCTGCGAAGATTGTGGATGTGGTATTCAAGGCTATGAAGATATTTGAGAAAGTTTGTCGTGCTTCCATGCCACCTTTTTGCTAAGAATACCTTGGTATTGTCTTTGAGGAGAGAAGAAGACATTATGGCATACCTTCATAGTGCAATTATGTGTATACGCTGACTTTTATTAGGTTTATGTGAATGATTACAGCCCATTCCCTTTCACATAGAAGAATTCTGTGTCCTAGCAATGACAACAACATAGACCGAGCATGCTTGCTGATCAATTAAATGATTGAGCAGTGTTATAGTTTTTTTCAGTGTAACATAATCGTGCATTATTCAAATACATTTTCATTGGTATTTATTACCAATCAATAGTAGCAGTTTACTCCATTTGACTCATATAAAAACAATAAATGTTTTATTAAAATATCAAATTGGAAATATTTGGCGAGCTCAAAGGGAACAGTCAAATTTAAATTCTATAAATATAAATTAATCTCATGTTTCGCCATTTCACGTCCATTTTTCCTGTTAAATACGAATGCTGGTAAAAATTTGCATATATATTTTATTATGGGTGTAAAAAGCTAACGCATGAATTTTTCGAAGTGCCTCCGGGCTATGTATCGACTATGATATCGCACGACGGTTTTCAGAGGATTTTTATCTAAAAATACATTTATGTTTTTTGTCTAAAAAGCTAAGGATGTTGGTAAAAATACACGACGCTAAAATGTATTTGGGAATTGTGTTTAACTATAGTTAAAATCAGATTTTTTCGTGTAGTTTTGTGTTTCTACTAATTAATTTAAAATGGTATATTAATAAAATTTAACCGAGAGAAATAAATTAGTTAATTATGTAATTGAAGATGATAATAATTAGTATGGTCTCAATTAAGACCATAATTATTATGGTCTTACAAAAAAAAAACATTGGATAGTCTAGTAAGGATTTCTGTCGTTTAAAAATTCAACACTGTATACGAAGCAAGCGAGTATTACCGGGAAAGATAATGAACAAAGCATAATAGTCCTAAGCTTTAACAATTTCAGGCGATGTTTTGATTAAATCTCAAAATATGTACATCCACATTCCTTCCTACATCAATCTTCCTACAAACAATCCAGTAGAAACATCGCTACCTTCGGGAGCTCTGACGATTTACACAGCTTTGCTCCCTGACTCCTCCCAGTTTCACAGAGACAGACACAACAAAAATATGTCAGGAATATGCTGAGTTGTCAAGTTTTTAACTCACTTAATCTAACTGCTACGTCTAGAGACTGTAGGTCGGTACTTGTAGAATTTGTGACGCCTAGAGTGCGTTGTGCGTACAAATTCACAAACCACCAACAAAACCCTTTCAGGATTATTTTAAACTTGTTTGGAGCTTGGTCTGATAAAATATTCTGTTGTGATCTTTTTCCACTTATAAGGAAGCATTCAAATGGAATGAGTGTTCAAGTTAAAGTAAAAAAAAACAGTTATTGGTATTTAAATGACCTAAAATAACCAGTAATTAATTAATTTCTCGACTCATTGACAACGATGGTTTCAATAAAACTTACTTATTATGTTGGTTATAATATAATTCACAATTTGTGTGCATTTTCAGATGAAGAAATAATTACCCAATGACCGAATAAAATGCATGAATGTTGAATATTGCCACCTAAAACTAAGTCCTGCACAATAAAAGAGCCAGTTGTCACCAAAACGCCTCGTATATCCGTCAGTAAAGACAAATGTGGCGATGCGGCTCCAGCATGGCTCAGCATCGCCCAGCATGGCATGGCATAGCCGCAGGGAATTGGTGCGGCGGTCACACCACCGACAAACTGACGATGTTGCCTTGATGGGACATAATTTACAAGAGACAAGCGGAGTGACATCCACCGATATGTCACGCTCAACGTTTTTTTTACTACCTATAGGTACGAACATATTGCGAATGGCCTAAGTGTGAGCTATTCTTCTTGAGATAGATTTCACTTAAATTTTGTCCGACCAGATTCAGCTCCTTAGACAACTCTATCATTGGCTTATTTTAATCCGGAAAGGAAATTCCCCATCTGGCTATATTGTTTTCGCAGCGGACAACCTGGGCCTACAATCAAGATGATATATTTGTAGATTGGCCACTGCAGTTCGTGTCCAGGCGACAGATGTTCTGCTGGAGGTTGTCAGTTGCTGAGCCAAATAAATTTTATTTCTCTATGGTACCAGGTTTCAGTACGTACAATCTCAAAGTAGCCAGCTAGAGGTTGGGTTTCTGATTTTTTGGTTTTGAGATACATTTTTTGACGCTTTTCTATAAGCCCATTCTTTAATTTAAAATATCGTATTAACTACAATTAATATAATTAAAACGATAGTTGCAAAGATGTTCTTGTTGCTCATCCGAGAGAAATTAGGGAAAATTGTGCTTCTTTTGATTGCATATGGACTTTATGTCTCTTTTTTTCTGACTGTCAATCTCTAATCGTTAAATAAAGTGACATTTTGAGCAGAAAATGTAAATCTGTGGAGCCACAGGAACAGTGAACCTGTCGGCACGCAGAATGGTTATCAAGGCTCCATTCACTCACGGCGTAGAAGGAATTTTACAATCAATTTAGTGTGCTGGTGGGCTGCACCGCAGTGAAGCGGTCGTCACATGCGCCGTGCTGTGCGTCACACTGCGTTCACGCGCACATCGCTACATGGCAAGAATTGGTGGAGTGCAAGATGGGAGCATTAGCGGTAATATTGTTGAAAATCAGTTTTGAGAGGATGACCCTATTTACAAGTTATACTGTGGTCTTGTGTTTGAAACATTTGTGAACGGCGAAGGAAACTATCTTGAGGAAACCAGCATTTCCTTGAACCATAACTTTTAAAGACATGTATCATCTCATCTACCAATTCGTACCAACCCCGGGGTCGCGTAGTGTATAGTAGCCCACTCCTTCTCGTAGAGAGGAGGTCTGTGCCCCAGCAGGGGTATGTAATAGGCTAAATAAGCTATTTCAGCTAACTTAGGCCTATTTGAAATTACATATGTATCTAAACAAGATTTCCGACCTACTGTTAAATAGCCTAATAATTGAAAAGTGCTATTTGGGTTTTTTCTATTAGAACTCAGTACTAGCTCGGAGTTCGGAAGTTGGCAGTATGATACCCTTGTGCCTCAGAAACGTGAAGCCGTTGGTCCTATGCTAATGGGGCCCTAACTCTCTAACGTTTCGTCCGTATATTCGGATCTATCCGTCTCTCTCACTCGCATTCATCTGCAGACGTGCGCGAGAGAGACGGGTAGATCCTAATATACTGACAAAACGTTAGAGAGTAGGGCCCCATATCTCTCTCCGGTCGTGTCGGATTGCCGTCCCATCCAGTAAAGGAACAGAGAGTGTACTATATTAAATTGAACATTATTATTTTAGAGATTCTGTTATCCTGTTTTGAAATGACACACACATAAAATACACACACCATCATAAAATACATAAGATAATCGCTTATAACTTGACGTAGTACGTTAATCAGTCGGCCGCAGTACCATCTACCGTTCCCCTGATTAATATCAGTCGTCCGCCCGGGGACTCCATGTTTGGAAACTGCAATTGGGTAATACTCACTCTAAGCGCAGCGTAAAGCGGCTTCACTCCCCCAACGAAATGGTGCAGCGATGTTACAAGTGGCTGGAATTGCTGCATGTGAACAATTACACGATTAGCAGACGGAAGGGTAGTTTTTTTATGGGTTCTGTAGGAAATTGTGTGGTTGTGTTTTTTTGAAGACTCGGGTAAAAGTTAAAAGGTTCTATATGTATTGTATTAAAGCAGAATTGGTTCATATTGAACACAAATAGAAAGGGTTGTAAAACAGCGTTTCACCGATAAAAATTACATAATTTAAGCTGTTTTTTAGGGTTCCGTACCCAAAGGGTAAAAACGGAACCCTATTACTAAGACTTCGCTGTCTGTCCGTCTGTCCGTCTGTCTGTCACCAGGCTGTATCTCATGAACCGTGACAGCTAGACAGTTGAAAATTTCACAGATGATGTATTTCTGTTGCCGCTATAACAACAAATACTAAAAACAGAATTAAATAAATATTTAAGGGGGGCTCCCATACAACAAACGTGTTACGCACTTTTGTCTAATGTTTTTAAATAATGGTACGGAACCCTTCGTGCGCAAGTCCGACTCGCACTTGGCCGGTTTTTTTTATATTTTATTTTTTATTTATTAGGTCTACCAACAATTGTTTACACTAATTTACAAACAAAGATAAACATGCGCTTAAACTCTACACAGTGTAACAATTACTTAAAGGTAAACACCACATGGACAAAAAGAAAACAATTTTAAGTAATATCGTAAGCTACATTGTACAAGTAAACTCATTAAAATATACAACTATGAATCAATAACTTATAGGCTAAGTATTAAAAGCATCATTTATTTGAAAAGTACACAGTCACAAACAGTTCAAAAATTTAACTTTTTGCTTATTGAGAGAATCAAAGTGAAAATCAACCATATCACTACAACTATTTAAAACCCTACAGAACCTAGCACATGGAGAGTTAGATCCTAACACCGTTCTTCTCATTGGAGGACAAAGTGGAGTAATCGGTTTGCATGGAATCCTTGCCGGAGCACGAAAGTTAATGAGTGCGAGCAGTGGCAGAGAGTCGATATTTCCCTTCAAGATTTTGCTAGCAAACATTGCGTCATTCAGACAACTTAGTTCTTCCAAAGTGTGCTATTTTTGTAAGAACGCACTTTTTTGGTTATTCCCACAGAAAAGGCCAGATGCCAAACGAAACGTTTTTGGACGCGTTCTAGACGCAAACTATTTGTAGCGTAGTGTGGCCGCCACACCACACTGCAATACTCTAATATGCTACGAACTAAGCTCTGATAAAGTAAGATTTTAGTTTTAATTTGACGAAAACCCTTACATTGTCTAATGACAAAATCCATCATCCTGGATGCTCTTTTAGAAATGGAATCTACGTGTGGTGCAAAGGTCAGTTTTTGATCAAACAGAACTCCAAGGTCACGAATAGTGTCTGACGACTCATTAACTTTGTCCTCATTTTTGTAATACACTGTCTTTATTGGATTAGTTTTTCTTGTATATTTAACGTGGTAACATTTCTTTGAATTCAAATACATTTCATTGCTTTTACACCATTGAATAAGACTATTATTATCTGTAAATGTGAAGAGTCTCTGTTAGATTCAACAATAAATCGAACTTCGATTGGTAGAACTTTAAATCGTCCGCATACATACAAATTTTAGAGTGCCGTAAACACTTGAGAATGTCGTTTATAAAATAGTTGAATAATATAGGACCTAGATGAGAGCCTTGTGGGACTCCAGATGAGATATTATAAACGTTAGATTGAAAACCGTTTACCACAACATAAAAAGATCTACCTCCCAATCTCCCGATTTGCATCGTTTGTGTCTTCTTGGACCCGATTACTTCGATTGTGACACTCACGTCATTTATTGCTACTGAGCAATAAATGACGCAACAACAACAAACGAACGTTTTACACAATTCTCTGTATATAGGTACTGACCTATATACAGAGAATTGTGTAAAACGTTCGTTTATACATCCACAACGGGAAACGGGGTATTCCACAGGAAAACTAAAATGGCGCCAACAAATAATAACACCGTGATTCTTCTCACGACAATAGTTTATACAATCTTACAATTTCCCGTCGCTTTGTGTGCGCCGATTCCATCAAGTCATGACATCAGATAACTGAGCGCAAAGCCTTATACACAACACAAACACAGCTTGTCAAAGGAACGCGACATCATTCAATTTAAGCCCGGACTGCACTGATGGTGCTGTCACCGATGAGCTCAGCTTTCAAGTTATTAAAAACTGTGTTGTGTTTGGATGGCATGAACTGGATTTTATTTTTGTATTCGTTTGGGAGTTAAATTGGCGAAAGTTAGTTGTTGTAAAACGAGAAAGAGACGGACGTAAGAGCTGTCAAATTTAATTAGAACTAATATTGCCATACAAATGAAGGGTGCATGTTACATACACGCATAGCACCTAAAACGCTGACCGCGCGTTAGCCTAATTACCGCGGATTGCACCTTGCACCAGCGGAGACACGAGGCGCCGACGCAGCTCAACGTGATGCAGCCCGGCACCGGACATCGTGGCCTTCGCGAAATCGTCACTTTTGGCACAGCATCGGTCAACTGTCGACTATCTAGCTCATAATTAATATTGTAATTTTCGTAATTAAATTAAGTTTTAGTAAATTTTGTATTTCTTTCAATCCTCCGGCTACAGCCTTCGTAATTGGCGCAGTCGAGAGGATACTCGCGGGCCGGTTCGCGAGTCACCCGGGTGGCTTTCGGGCACCGTACGAGTATCCAGAATCTACAAGAAGAGCTGCAGTCTAGAGGAGTATCCAGACATCGATACAGAAAAGGTACAAAACCATTGCAAGTAAGTACTTTAGAATCGCTCTAGAGTCGCTTCCCTTTGTTATCCTTAATATTCCAAGATTTTCCATCCACGGCAATCTCGGTCCCCTAGGTTAGGCAATAGAAATAGTATTTTAGACGCTAATAGAAATTTAGAGGCAGAACAGGAGGAAAGTGATAGTTCATATATATCGAGTATGGCTGACTCAGTGGATCAAGTTTACAAGGCCCTACGATTGGTGCCGGAGTTCGACGGAAACTCGAACGTATTAACTCGATTCATAAAACTATGTGATCATTAGTACAACAATTTATGAGAAACGGGCCTGAATTTCAATTAACTAATTTGGCATTATTAAACGGAATTTTAAATAAGATAGTGGGACCCGCGTCGCGTACGATTAATTCGAATGGTATTCCGGAAACTTGGGAGGGAATAAAAAGTGCTTTAATAAATAATTTCGCTGATCAACGGGATGAGACATCCTTGTACAATGATTTAGCGCTCTTAACGCAGGGTTCATCCACCCCGCAGGAATTTTATGAACGTTGTCAAAATCTCTTTAGTACTATTATGACCTATATCAGCCTGCATGAAACGATAGCGAGTACCATTGAATCGAAACGCACCTTGTACAAGAAACTCACGTTACAGTCGTACTTACGTGGTCTACGCGACCCGCTGGGTTCTCGCATTCGGTGTATGCGGCCTGATACAATTGAGAAAGCTTTAGAGTTTGTACATGAGGAAATGAACACGTTGTATTTACAGCAGCGCAACGACCATGCTCCTGACAGGAGGACGCAGCCTCAGCCCCAGGTTAGTCCTAAATTTCCTTATGGCCTTATGCCACCGATTCACATGGCACAGCCCGCAGCGCGTGCTTTTAATTGTCACCCCCTGGTTCTTCTAATATGCCGGGACCCTCGCGTCCGTCTATGCCTCAAGGACAGCAACCTGTTCCGTTATGGAAAAATCAACCCTCTTATAATCGCGGTCCCACACGCACGCAGCAAATGTTCAGTTCACCGCCGCCCAATTATATACCTCAGGGTCAAGTTTTTAGAATGCCTGGTCCCAGGCCAACTACTAGTAACACCCCACGTCCTATGAGTGGTGTAAGTCACTATGTGGCTAGACCATTCACACCACGTGCATCACACGATTGGTCTAGATCTGGGAATCCGCCACCCTCAAATTATTTCAGAACACGGGAATCTAATTTTAACGATTTTTAATGACCAATATCAGTATGACTATCATAGTGATTATTTTGTTAGCGGTGACTATTACCCCCAGGAATATTTTGAGTATCCCATTTACGTGTACCCGAATGAATACGTATATGAGAACCCACAGCGTACGGACTCTTACGTTATAGTAGAAGAAGTGAAGGAACCAACTTCGTCTACCGAAAGGGAGGATTTTCGGGAGGCCCCCAAATCAGACAAGTCAAAATAGAAATTAACTTGCAAACGCAAAGGCAACTACCATACATTCAAATTTCTAACCCTCCGCTTAAGCTATTAATTGATACTGGTGCAAATATGTCTTTTGTTAGCCCCGCAGTTGTTCAAAAATTCTTTGCCCATATACCATGCAATTATGATCCCTTTGAGGTAACGAATATTCACGCTACCACTAGAAGTGATTATTCCATCACTTTACCGTGTTTCGAGGAATTTAACGAGTCAGGTGATATAACTCTTTTCGTTTATGCGTTTCATAAATTTTTTGATGGTTTGATTGGCTATGACTTATTAGAAAAATTAGAATCTAACATTGACCTGAAGAACAGATTGTTGATTACTCGTAATTCTAGTAATCCCTTATTAATGTACGACTCTCGCAATAGTAACCTATACGAGGACATAGTACCGGCCAATTCATACAAATTAGTTAAAATTCCTATAAACTCTAAGGACGGTGACGTTTTTATTCCTGAACAGTTTACTTCAAATTGTTTAATAAGCGATTGCGTTACGACAGTAAAAAACAAGAGAGGTATAGTAGAGGTAGCAAATACGTCACGTCATGACGTAGTCTTTTCCATGAATCGCCCCGTTAGTGCAGAGTTATGCAATGTTCAGTGCACGCGCACCAAACAACAGTCCGATCGTGTAAAGGAAGTTTTGTCTCGGCTACGTACGAATCATCTGAACCCCGAGGAAAAAGCTAACTTAGAAGCACTGTGCGCTCGGTACGCCGATGTATTCTACATTGATGGCGAGCCATTATCTTTTACAAACCAAGTAAAGTACTCTATTCGAACAACGGATGATGTGCCAATCTACACAAAAAGTTACCGATACCCATTCATACATAAGCAGGAAGTTCAGGATCAAATCTCTAAAATGTTAGAACAGAATATCATACGACCCTCACAGTCTGCGTGGAGCTCCCCCATCTGGGTAGTTCCCAAGAAAGCCAACGCCAGCGGAAAAACCAAATGGCGTTTGGTTATAGACTTTAGGAAATTAAACGAAAAAACTATAGATGACAGTTATCCTATACCCAACATTTCAGATGTCCTTGACAAGTTGGGTAATTGCCACTATTTCACCACCCTTGACCTCGCGAGTGGCTTTTATCAAGTTGAAATGAACTCAGATGACATCCACAAGACGGCATTTACAGTCGAGCATGGACACTTTGAATTTCTCCGCATGCCAATGGGTTTAAAAAATTCTCCTTCAACCTTTCAACGGGTGATGGACAATGTCTTACGAGACCTTCAAAATGTTGTGTGCTTAGTTTATCTAGATGATATTATTGTCTTTTCAGTATCCCTTCAGGAACACATGGTCAATTTAGAAAAGGTATTTCAGAGACTCAGGGAATCCAATTTCAAAATTCAAATGAATAAATCGGAATTTCTAAAATTAGAGACTGCATATTTAGGGCACATCATCAGTAAAGATGGTATTAAACCTACCCCGGATAAAATCGGGGCCGTTCAGAAATTTCCAATCCCCAAAACGGCAACTGAAATCAAACGCTTTCTAGGCCTGTTAGGGTATTATAGAAAATTCATTCCAGACTTTGCTCGTATAACAAAACCTATGACGCAATGTCTCAAGAAAGGTTCAAAAGTCGACATAACCAATCCAAATTATATCAGTTGTTTCGAGAAGTGCAAAACCCTTTTAATAAATGATCCGATCTTGCAATACCCAGACTTTAGTAAAGACTTTATACTGACAACTGATGCATCTAATCTTGCCATTGGTGCCGTTCTTTCACAAGGTCAGATAGGTACCGACAAGCCCATAGCATACGCATCCCGCACATTAAACACCAGTGAAATTAATTATAGCACAATTGAAAAAGAACTGTTAGCAATTGTGTGGGCAACCAAATACTTTCGCCCATACCTATTTGGTAGAAAATTCAAAATTGTTACAGATCACAGGCCTTTACAATGGGTCATGAATTTAAAAGAACCCAACTCACGTTTAACCCGCTGGAAATTAAAGTTAAGTGAGTATAATTTCACTACTGTCTATAAACCGGGTAAACTGAATACCAACGCAGACGCTCTATCCCGTATCGAAATCAATAATGAAGACGCAAACTCCATAGCAGTTAACACGTCTGAAAAACCCCCTTCAGTAACTGATTCTACAACAGCAACAGCTCACACCAGTGCTGAGAACCCCATATTAGAAATACCAATATCTGATGAACCCTTAAATAAATTCCACCGTCAAATATCCTTTGTAATCGTAGGAGATATCAAGAGACGCCCAACCGTGTCTAAACCATTCGAAACCCATACCAAAACCACCATACAACTATCAGAGTCAAATCTGGAAGAAGACGTAATTAATGCTGTAAAGGAATATGTAAATCCCAAAGTAAGAACCGGAATTCTTATCTATCCCCCTCTAGCCATGTACAGTATAATCCCGATTTTGCAAAATAAATTTAGAAGTTCCGCCTTGAATATGGTCTTAACGAAAAAAGAGATAGAGAACGTTAAACATTATTTGGACCAACAGGAAATCATTCGTAATTACCATGAAGGAAAAACAAATCACCGTGGTATAACTGAATGTTTCCTGGCTTTATCACATCGTTTTTATTGGCCTAAAATGAAAGAAAGTATTTCAAAATATATCAATGAATGCAGTATCTGTGGACAGGCGAAATACGATCGGAACCCCATTCAGCAAAAAATTTCCATAGTTCCTCCCCCAACTAAACCCTTTGAAACTGTTCACCTCGATCTTTTCACAGCACAAAATGAGAAATTTCTTACCTTAATCGACGCTTTCTCGAAATATGCGCAAGCATATCATCTCAGAGATGGTACCGCGTTAAGTGTCGTCCAAGCTCTTTTAACGTTTTGCACCCATCATGGCGTCCCTTACACTATAGTTACAGATCAAGGAACCGAGTTCACTAATGCATTATTTTCAGAGTTCGTCCGTCTTCATAAAATCCAGCATCATAAGATACTTGCACATACTCCTAACGACAATGGTATAGTAGAGCGCTTCCATTCTACTATTCTCGAACACCTCAGAATCCTTAAGTTGCAAAAGTGTAATGAATCTGCTGTAAATCTCATGCCCTATGCAATCTTAGGTTATAACAGCTCAATACACAGCTTTACTAAATGCAGACCTATAGACTTAATCACAGGACACTTTGATCCCCGCGATTCCTTAGATTTAAATTTATCAGAGCACTTATTGCAAAATTACCTACAAGACCATAAAAAACGACTAACCCAGGTCTACGAAATAATAAATGAAACCTCTCTTCACCATAGGACTGAATTAACTGAAAACAGGAATAAAGACCGCGAATCTGAAAAGGAATATATCCCTGACCAACAAGTTTTCGTCCGTAATCCACAAGCCAGCAGACAAAAGTTAGCCCCGCGTTATACCAAAGACATAGTCCTAGCTGACCTTCCCATACATATTTACACCAGAAAGAAACGAGGTCCCGTTGCAAAATCTCGTCTAAAGAGAAGCCCTAAAGATTCCGTATTGTTACAGGATGTTACTACTAATACTACTACTCCAAATGACGCAAGGACAAGAAGTAACGATTGACCCTTTAGGAAGCGGCCCTGGAATACTTCCGTTTAATCTAGGAACGACGCGTATCGTTTCCCACTATCATTCCTTCCTCAATTATGTCAACCTCGATAGTATACAATCTCAGATAGATGCAGTTAATACTAGATTGACTGATATTAGACACACATTAAATAATAAGACATCCCTATTATTTGAACCGCACATGAATTATCTTACATGCAAACTAACGAAAATATCTACACAGTTATAATCATTTGAACATAATCGCCATAATAGAATCTAGAATCATCCATTGATGGCCTCGGCTCCGTTATCAAGAGTATATCCGGAAATCTCGATCAAACTGATGCAATTAAATACGACAACGCCATAAAAATCCTTCAGGAAAACGAGTACAGGATGCAGGCTCAACTTAATCAGCATGTTAGTCTATCCAAAACTTGGGTTTCACAAAATGCCAACTTATTAACTAATATAACTAAAAACCAAGAGATAATAGGCAATGTTTTAAATTGGATAATTAATAGGTCGGCAAACCTCGAATTAATCCACTACGCCCATATGGCTCAACACTTAATTATCTTAGATGATAACATAGACAATTTATCTGAAGAACTCCATAAACTAGAGTACACTCTAGCCTTTATACGTGCATTAAGCACACCGCATTTATGATAGTTACTATAGCTGAGATTGAGAATATTCTAAAGAAACTAAGGATTTTATATTCAAATGACGAAATCCTTGACTTAGAATTAAGAGACTATTATGACGTAATTAAGCTAGGTTATTTTTATATAGAAAATCAGATAGTTATAGTATTTAAGGTGCCGATTGCCTTCCCTCCAATCTATAGCCTTTACAAACTTTCCATCGTCCCTAACAAGAATAACAAAATCCTTTTACCTACCTCACCTTTTATTGCGATTTCTGGACAAGATTCTATGTACATGGAGGCTGAATGCCCGAAAGTAAATTCTCTGTACCTCTGCGAAGCCAAAACAAAATACAAGGCCAAAGATGACCCCGACTGTATCCAGCATCTGATCTCCAAGCAAGAACTTCTCCCATCCTGTAAGCTGTCTTCAGTCGCCTTGAAGAAAGAAGCTGTAGAACAACTCGACGAGAAACATTACACCATCAGTTTCCCACATCCAACCAAAGTGAAGATATCATGCGGACAAGAAACATATAAAACCCTTGAAGGAAGCTATTTAGCTATCATCCCGCACAAATGCCACATCAAAACGCCTGAATTCACCATAGCGAACTCTAACAATCACATCAAGGGATTCGCTCTAGAGATTATGCAATTACCTACAAATAATGAAGACTTAGAAACGTCAAGCGAACCACCAATCGTACTAAACTCTGTCGATCTACATAATCTGCACTCTATAAACACGAAGATCATGCAACAGACTCCAGCAAAGCTTAATGAAGCAATTGATACAGCTCTCTACCATACCACGATCCCGGTCTATCTAATACTATCCGGTGCAAGTGCACTCATTATCGCACTGACGTACCGGCTATATCGAGTGAAACGCCTCCACAAAAATCGAACAATGAAAACCGATGATGCTACATGTCCAGGAAATTATGCTGAAATTCGAGAACCACATGCAATCAGTCCTAGCGAGATAAGAATCGACCACAGCAATATTTCATCATCTCTCTCACACAAGATTTCGAAATAGTTGCTTATCTTCGGGGGGAGGTGTTACATACACGCATAGCACCTAAAACGCTGACCGCGCGTTAGCCTAATTACCGCGGATTGCACCTTGCACCAGCGGAGACACGAGGCGCCGACGCAGCTCAACGTGATGCAGCCCGGCACCGGACATCGCGGCCTTCGCGAAATCGTCACTTTTGGCATAGCATCGGTCAACTGTCGACTATCTAGCTCATAATTAATATTGTAATTTTCGTAATTCAATTAAGTTTTAGTAAATTTTGTATTTCTTTCAATCCTCCGGCTACAGCCTTCGTAATTTGCACGTAAAAATATGTCAACTAAAAACACGGTGAAGCGTAAAGCAAAAACTAGTTTGACATCTCTGACTTAGTTCATAGCTATAGCCGTCATTTTCTCGTGCTGCCTTTTAGTGAAAGATATTATTATTATTATTATAAGCCTGTATTGTCCCACTGCAGGGCAAAGGCCTCCCTTGCCTCCTTCCACATTTTGCGATCTAGTGCGATTGTAGGCCAATCCTTTGCGAAAGAGTCTAGCTCATCCCGCCATCTCCTAAGATAAAAGATAAAGATAGCAATAGCCTAAATTAAGTTTAGTTTGTGCACAACAGAATCGACACCATTATCTTCTAAAATCTGCACCTAAATCCATGGGAGTGTGAGGGGAGTATAGTGCATACCTGGCTAATCTTCGCTTAGATTGGTCTCTGTGATCAAAATACGGGATTTTCTTAATTTATTCGAAAATTTGGGATTATTTGCCATGTTCACGACTGACATAGTGAGTGTGTCTAGATCCGCCATTTGGTTTCATACATTTATAAGTACGCCTACAGGCAGTTAGTCAATTATAAAAAATTGCCCATTTTAAAATGAATAAATCACTCGTGCAGTTTCGAAACATTATACAGTTTTTTTTTAAATAATATTATTTTGTCCGTTACAAAACGTGTACAACTGTTAATCCTTTTGAATGTTTAAGTTATAATCCGATGTCCGACACACAAAATGTAATTGAGTTTTATATTATGTACACGTAAACCTTACTCATAATTTAGTACTAGGGGATTATAGACGAAACAGTATCTACCTACCTACATGTTAGGATATCAAATTACTTTTAGATTTGCTGACTCGGAATATCAAAGGTTTTGTTATGCAAAACAATTTGTAGGTAACTAGACGTTCTTTGTCACAAAGTAGTTCTAAAACTCTTTTCTCTTTATTCTTCGAAAAATAATAAAATAATTTACGAACCTTATAACAACGGGCTGTTTTAATTCTATTTATTATGCAAATAAGAATAAACTATGTAACATTAACATTTATGGAACTCTTTAACGTAGTAATAAAATAATGTAAGAAAACTAATTATAGTGTTTACGTTGGTTATCCGTAAAAACAACCGACTAAATAATGTCTGAAAATCTAATAGCAATCAGCCCCTGATTTCTCAACAAATAGAAATCGTTTTGAAAACTTTTCTCACTTCTACGAGTTTCAACAGGATCAATCCAAATTTTTAGCAACTTATGTTAATCCAATACAGTTCTGATATCTTCATCATCATTACTGCTAGTCACATCACTTTTTCTGGGTCCAGTCTCGGCTTTGTCGTAAGATATTAATACTAGTTCCTCATCATAGTAGGCAAAGTGCAACATGTAATCATGAGATAAAACAGATTGTTCATGTATGTGTAAAACGAGTAAACATCTATACTAATATTATAAAGAGGAAAACTTTGTTTGTTTGTTTGTAATGAATAGGCTCAAAAACTACTGGACCGATTTAAAAAATTCTTTCACCATTCGAAAGCTACATTATCCACGAGTAACATAGGCTATATTTTATCCCCGTACTCCTACGGGAACGGGAACTACGCGGGTGAAACCGCGGGACGTCCGCTAGTTATTAATAAAATGAACAACTGAATGTAGGTAAGTATAAAAACGTATAGGTGGAATATGTATATAATTATGTAAACAATATGTTTATGAAAGTGCATGCAGGTTGGGGTTCCTTCTATCTGGCAGAATCTTGATGCTCCGAAATTTATTTGGCATAACACACTTGGCATAATCTTCTTTAAACGAATATTTCTAAGGCATAAAAAATATTTAATATAGTTATTGTTTGGCCGAATGTTTGTATTTCCGAATTTACAATGGCATACTTTTGAGATGGCAGAAGTTTATTTGGCATAATTACCTTTGGCAATGTTCAAATTTCGCACAATTTTACTTGGCATATTACGAAGATGGCAGAATTTCATTTGGAATAATTTTATTTGGCATTATTGCCATTTCTATAAAATAGCATTTTTAACCAAACATTTAAATATTGTCTACAAAAGTTAGTGACAGAAACGAATCGCTCCAAAACGGACTTTACGTAGTCTTGTCTGCCCTACCCCTAGAGTGTAATTTAAAATTGCGTAGGCGCGGAGGGGCGAGGCGGCCCGCGAGTTGAGGAGCAGGTTGTTGTAACACTCGCCAACGCTGCTGAGGCTGGCCGGCAAAGCCGGCCAGCAAGCCGAAGCTGAGGTGGTGAGCGTTAAACACATCTGCGACGATAAGCTCGCGTGGGACCGCCGGAGCTCCGCAGCGCCGGAGTCGTGACATAAACCATGCCTGCTGCATGTTACATGC
The DNA here is from genome assembly GCA_905147715.2 of Xestia xanthographa. Lineage (NCBI taxonomy): Eukaryota > Metazoa > Arthropoda > Insecta > Lepidoptera > Noctuidae > Xestia > Xestia xanthographa. The sequence continues at coordinate 30,374,073 of LR990653.1, read as the reverse complement.
TTGCTTGCATGCTGCATGCTTGCTTGCATGAATGGTGTATGCTTGCTGCATGAATGGTGTATGCTGGTTTGCATACTGCATGCTTGTTTGCATACTGCATGCTTGTTTGCACACTGCATGCTTGCTGCATGCAAGATGTATGCTTGTTTGCATGTTTGCCTCCTGCTTACAGGAAAATAAAAACCACATGTTCACAATCAACTGTTTTAATGAATTTTCTGTGATGTGGATGTGATAGATGAGTCTTTCCATTGTTAATCAATAAGAAATGTATGCTAAAAGATGATTCTAAATGTAAACTTTCTGAGATATGATACCTAGTTCTGCTTTTAGTGACTATCGATATAAAATGTATGCCAAAAGATGATTCTGGCTGTGAACTTTCTGCGCTAAGATGGTTCTACTTTTAATTCTTATGCATATGAAATTTATGCCTAAAGATGATTCCGACTTACAAAATTATGAGTTTTGAATGTATGATAAATGAGTGTCTGCCAAACGATTTTCTGCGAAATGAAGTTTATGCTACCCGCTGTTATGCAAAGTAATATTATGACATAAAAAGTTCTGCTATAAAGGGTGGACCCTGCAGGTTGCTATCAATAAGACAATACAGACAAGTCAGCAGAATTAATCTGATTACATATAGTGCCGACGTATACAATTAATACTAATTCAAACAACTACACAATGGGATTGAATAAGAGAACACAATTACATTCCTTGTTGTTTCGTTGGTCTAGTTGTGTAAATATACCAAAATCAACTTCAAACTCTTTTTGCCACCAACTTAACTTCACTGGGTCACAGAGGAGACATTTGCGTTGCACTTTTGAACCGGTACCAGATTGAAACAGCTACAAAATCTGGTTAGTATGTTTGTGTACAGTCGCGAGCAAATGCGTTGACTGTGCACTGTATGTGTGCGTGATGCATCTTTGTGCACTGCCACAGAGTATAGATTTGTAAACCACCAAATCTGTGAGCTGTCATTAATCTGCTGTCTATAAACGATTGTATATAAATAGTTGTTCACATGGTAACCAACCTGGATGTTCCACGACGCTACTGATAAGTAACCAGTTCATCATTCTCTTGTACTTATCCCAATTCCTTCTTCCACACTTTTCTATTTTTCGTCATCTCATTAGACACTTCTTTTCTTGCCATATCATTCTTAACACAGTCCATCCATCGTTTCTTTGGTCTTCCTCTACTCGAAATTACAATTTAGTGAATATACAGATGCGAAAGACTAATATTCGTAAAAAGCATATACAAATCATCAATAGCTAGGTAGCTATCACATCTATTCACTTTTAAACTCTATGCCACTACTCGCGCGCAATTTGGTTGAACTCGCGGCCGCTCGGCTGCTCGCGCACAAAGGAGCTAGTGCACGCGCGCTTTACATGCTAATGTGCACATTTTTACAAATACCCGCCATCCAGATGCATATGCGCCTCGTTGCGCCAACTGTGTGTTAATTGATTTATTTTACATACCGTGCGTTGTTGAGTTCAGTGTTTGGTTTTTAAGAATTTTCGGAGAAGTTCCGAATTAAAATGTTTGGTTTAGTCACATGTGACATTTTGCGCCTGAGCCAATTGTTCTAGTAAAGTTTCTTGTTTCAAGTCTTATTTTATGTCACTGATACGTTGTTTCCCAATTTTAATGCCAGTATTAGTTTCACAGACACCACTTTATTCGTACTATTCATTTTTTGAAGCGGCGTAGCATATTTTTGGCTATGTACGTAGTACGTGCTACGCCGTAGCGAAATCGTAAAGCTCGCGTAGCAACGTGATACGTTACTATGAACTGGATATTTCACTATGGATCTTTGATAAATCATAGTGTTGGGGCTTCAGTGTTCTCAATGAAACTCCCGCGTCGAGGTATGGTGTGTATTTTTACAATAAAAATATGCGGAACGATAGGTTACCAGGTTGACAGTTTTTGGACACGCTAAAGTATAAGATGTAGGTGGAAGAATAAAAAATACAATCACAATAATCAGCTGTTGAATCAGTGCGGCGCGCGCCTAGCCCTTTTGGACAAAGCGCGACACAAACACTGCACTGCACTGCACACTTAACGTAGGCGTAAACACATAGTAACTATCCTGTATACCAAACTAAATAAACCAGGCTTATGTACAAGCACACTACTCCATGTTGAATATTGTAATTAACTAATTGCCTACCGTTGTGTATCTCCACTAAGACATACAGACATTGCAAGCATGACGTTTATTATAACAGAATACCAGATAATACCATGTACTTACGTATCCGTAGTATTCAAGCTCAAGTTTGGAGGTGTAATGTGGCTCACATTACAGTTATTACGAACCCACGTCAGCTTCTAATGGAACACTGACTTTTGGAACGTTTTGGTATGTTCCCGAATATTCTGAGTCGGAATGAAACTTGGAAAGGATTTGTTTAGGAAGTAGGGCGTGTCAAGTGTGGCCACGTGTTTAATTTTTACGTAATTTACTTGTTAACTTATTTTTGTGAGTTCCCTTGTGGGTAGATAGTCGCTTTTTACTTGTATAGTGCAAGAAATATAAAGTAATTTATTTTACGTTGTTAAGAAACTGGCTAATTTCATTAAACTGCTAGATCTCGGTATAGTCGGATTCGTACTCACTCTACCAAATTTACAAAAATTACCACTACGTATGCTGGTTCACTTAAGTCGAAGTTATCCAGCTTTAGTTTAACTTTACTTTGAGTTATAAGTCGAGCTACACGTTAACTGACAAATGCTTGCGCTGACTGGACAGGTCCACTCAAATCTGTATGGTTCTTTCTTCAAAAGACCATCTCAGACACTAAGCTGCATAGTCCTCATGTGAATTAAGCAAAATTGTCTGGACTTTAAAAGAGACTATGACCTCTGAGTTTGTTTCGGCTGTTTCTTCTCAGAGTAGTCAGGTACGAAACACCGGCCCCATCTAGTTTAAAAAAATGACGTGTAAAAGTGTTTGTAAAAACCTACTTGCAAAATAAACATCATTTATCATTTAATATTGATCTTAAAGCAAAAATAGGGCTTTTCCTTATTATGGCGTAGGGTAATATTCAACCAACGATTATGAGCGCGAGTATACATACAACTTGGTATCTACCACAAACCAGCCCCATTTTTCCCTCCAACCCTTCAATCCATCAGTGCACAAAACAAAAAATCGTTCAATAAGTAAAGATTACGGGTAATCTGTATAAAGCGGCGCACACACGGGCGCAGGTGGCGGCGCTCGTTAATCAGCGCCTCAGCGGTAAGCGCACGCCGGTGGTAAGCGCGCGATTAACGCTAGCCTTATAATTGTTGTCTTTTAGATTTGTTTTGTTTTTAATTGTAATGTGTTTTGTGTTTGTGCTTTAGCTTTGATTTGCCGCGAGATGATGACATCTTCCAAGAATAATATCCTCTTAATTAAGGTCAATCGCAACTCAAATTCGGCGCAGGAGATATTAAAGTGCACAAGTGTATGCGCACGTACAGATGCACTCTCCCCTCACTCTCTTAGTCCGATGGGATGACAATCCGACACGAGTGCAGAGAGATCAGTCGCAAAACCAACGGTTTAACGTGCTTTCCGTGGCACGGGGGTTTCATACCACCAACTTCCAAACTCCGGGGTGCTACCGTGAAATTCCTAATGGAAAAACCTAACATTACTTTGCCCGACCCGGGAATTGAACCCAGGACTCAGCAGGCGCGCGTGCGACCGCGAGACCGACAGAGCAGTTTTCTTTCCGTCGCGCTATCATTTACTCCTTTTTCTTCTATTGAGCCGTAGATAATCCATTCATCTTTTCTTTGGTCTTCCTCTCCCTCTCCATCCGTCAGCATTTATTAGGTATGCCTAGAAATTACTTCTGATATGTCTAGTAATTTAGAGAAGTAGATCACAAAATAATTTGGGACAAGAAACTAATACAGTTCTGCAAAGAATGTAGTAACTAATTTAGAAAAGCAACGGTGTGAATTTATGGCTCTGTTTTTAGCTTAAAGAATTTAAAAGAACGAACGTGGGCATCCTAGTGATCTCTAAACAATTATTATTTCTGTCTCACAACTCGTGATAAATTAAAATTGCTCAGTGTTAAATTAAAAACTCTTGTACCCTCTTTGTGTATAATTTTAAAATAAGTTATCTCACGCTTAACGTAGGTTTACTTATATATTTTGATTACGATTTCAAAACAGTTTTTGATTTAAATAAATCCTAATTAACCTGTTTAAAGGTACTTTAAGTTAATCACTACTGGGTTAGTTTCACGTAATACACAGTCCAAAAAGGCTATAGCTATATTTGCGGTTTTTAAATCTGCAAATGTCAGTCTTGTTATCCTCTTGGAACCCCTACGGACACCCTTAAAACTCCTACTGTCATAATAAACCGGGATATGTCTTCGTCCATCCCATTAATATGATAGTGCCCCATACTACCCACGCCACTGGACCATTCTCGCTAATTACCGGATTATGCTAATCTCTAAGAGCAGACTATGATGCAGGGTGTAGCAGGGTGGCCCCGTGGGAGAGGTTAACTATCAGTAATTGTCATATCCTGGCTAATTAGATAGCTATTATCCGATTGTTATAAATATAATTATTTTATAATACGGACACCTTGCGCAAACACTTTTATAAAGAAGTTGTGATTGTCTTTTACTTAAAGTTTACTCACATACATACCGCTCCTTATTTTTTTTAACATTGCACCAAACTAGGAACTTTTCCTGTGTCGTGGAGGCGTCAAAAAAAATTAATACTCACACACACAATCAGCCAGACTCGGAACAACTACCTGTAGGTCATACAATTTTTTTCCGTGCGGGAATCAAACCCGCGGTTCGCAGCGCATCAGCTACTCGCTCAGTCACTGCGCCAACCATGTTATCCTTTGAACCGTGCTAGTACAAATATATATTTGGAAACAGGTCTACTTACTATTTCTTAATAGTCTTGTACTTACAACCACAAAGTTACAATTAATCGCTGATGATACAAACAATAACAAAAGTCTTATGAACTATTTACTTCGTGTTTTGCCAGCACGGCAATTATGGGAAGCGAACAAACAATGAAATAAGTTAATATTATGGTTTTATCATTACTGCTTGTACTATACCTACTTTGCTCGCGCGATACGCGAGAATCAGACTATTTAACGGTTGTGTTGGAATCGCGTCTATGTCAAAAGTCTCATAGCTTATCGCAGCAACAACAACAACAGCCGCAGATGATGGGAGGAATTTGCCGTAATCTCCACGCTTGGCAGGCGGATTGGAGATGACAGTCATGAAAGACTAACAGAAAACGCTGCTGCCCATTTTCTGGTCTACGGAGGCGCAAGGTGTTCTGCCTCAGACATTAGTCGCCTTATACGACACCCGTGTGTATATCGCAGCAATAAAAGCTTATTACGACTTTAGTTCCGCAGTATTCACTGTATTTGTTAACAGACAAGTAAAATCCTCTATTTCCGCAGGTTTGAAAGTTCACATTAGAGTCTGACAGGTGCCAAGTCCCACGATTTGCGAACATTTCGCGCAATTAGATACATCTCATTTTCAACGCCGAAACGTTTCCGATTTTACTCACAGGATCAAAACATCCCACGCTTTTTGGATAAATGTGGAATTTTAAGTTATTTACTGTACATTATTTATTACACAGACCCTTAAATAATAATAAAAATATATACATGTATTAAAAGTGGAAAAGAAAATGTGAAATTGTTCCTTTCTAGATTTTGATAACTTAATATTATTTTGTAAGTAGCATACTTATTGTAAGTGATTATAAGTTCAAGGAGATTGTGTTTGTCGAAAGACGTGTACACTTTTATAAGCTATTCGTAGTCAGTTTTAAACAACAAATATTTTTTACAGACATGATTCTTGGCAACGTTTTAAAATAAAACTTACTGTTTGTTATAAATCCATCTATACTAAATATTATAAATGCGAAAGTAACTCTGTATGTCTGTCTGTTTGTTACTTTTTCACGAATAAATGGCTGATCGGTTCGTAATGAAATTTGGCAAGGAGATATATTTTAACCTGGGGAAGAACATAGGCTATATATTGTCACGCTAATAACTTACTAATCAATTTCAGAAATGCTGGTTCGAATTGAAAAAAAAAAATAGTGTTGGATAGCCTGTTTATCGAGGAAGGCTATAGGTTAAATAATATCACGCTACAGCCAATAGGAGCGGAGCATCAATGAAAAATGTTGCAAAAAACGAGGATAATGTATTCCTTTTAAGAGGTTCCGATGCGTGCGCTGCGTAAACGCTTAAAGTTACGCGACAATCATGAATGATAGTAAAGTTCCTATTAAAAAGTTTAAAAAAAAGTACGCGCTAACATAATGTCTAGCTTTTAATGGTGACTTACGCTCTCTCTAACCCTTAACAAATCATTAAAAATCTTAACTTTCCCATACCTATATATTTGAAGTAGCAGTGTTTGTCAAATGTAACTTGAACTTGTTTCCTGCGATATTAAATACTAGAAAACGAACCACTCAACTTAGATCCCAATACAAAACCATGTTGTGTACAAGTTAACACAAAACAGGCTGAAGAAGGCAAGAAGAAGTATTTTAGGCATGGGTCCGGTTATATACAATAAAATTCCTGATAGCACTAAGAATGAAAAGTTGCACAACTTTAAAAGAATATTAAAGAATATTTTAATAGAAAAATGCTATTCAATCAACGAATATTTAAATGACATGCTGTTATAAAATTTCAGACATTTCATAGGTAACAATTATTAATCTTCCTTTTGAAATTTAATTTTAATTGATGACATCATTCAATTTCTTTAACATTCTAAGTGCTGAAAATTTTCATTTTATTACAATAACTGCGGACAATTTTTATTTTTAATTATTTAGTTTTCTTAACTACACTCAGTGTTTTAATTTTAGATATTGCATGCATTAATACTTTTGTACGCCTTATAGGCAAAACATAGCGCCCTCAATGTATTACCAAATAAGAACTTATAATGTACCTATGTTTTACAATAAATAAATGAATCGGAATATCTCTCTATAATATTATAAAGGGGGTATGTGGGGTTGTAAGTTTTGACGTACAGGGTTATCTTCGGGTCCACTGATCCGATTTCTAAAATTCTTTCACTAATCACGGAAGCTATATTGTCCTTCTTCCCGAGTGTTATAGACTATGTTTAAACGATCCCGTAGGAAAATTTGTTTTTATTTTTAAAGCACCCGTTTAAATAATTTTAAAATACCTGCTCTGGGTGTATTTAAAATCAGGTTACAAACGCTCGAGGCGGTTTAAAACCAGGTTATTTCCCCGGAGGTTTAAGCAAATATATACCTGTAGTTCACCCAGACCCTTGTATGTAACTCCCTTGTAAAAGGGGGCGGGACTATTAGCGTCAACGAGCCCTAATTCAAACTCTCGAGAACGAGATAACTATCAATAATTTTCCGTTATAATAATTAACACAGGTATGACAAGGAGCTTCTATACTGCCGTGGGACTGTAACAAGCTGATCTTATATAAACCTGTAGAAACAAAAGCCCCTCAACAAACACTAGCCAGGCCCAACACACGAGCATCTGCCCGCCACCTAAGCTGAGATCAAGAGGGCTGGCAGAGAGCCAGGCTCCGCAACAATTGACCTAATTACGTGCCAGTTAGCCGATCAAGATGGTTGCGTAACCATGAGTACGGCTAGTTTGTTGGTTTACATTTGTAAGGTTTTCAATTCATTGTAGTTTGGCCTAGGAATCTTACGCAATAAAAATAAACGATCAAGTATGTGTTTAGAACAACTTCAAAGAGACTGGGCGTGGATACTGGCTGTGGACCCGTAAAGGGGAAGTGGAAGACGGAGATGGCGGGACGTCTTCTTTGAGGATTAGAAAGAAGTAGCGCTGAACAATGACCGATGAAATGAATGGAGGGAGGCCTATAGCGAGTGGTGGTACTGTTCGGGCTAAAATAACAATAAAGTGCCCTAGCCCGACAGTTGCTAAAAAGTTGTTTTTGCTAAAAAAACCGGCCAAGTACGAGTCGGACTCGCGCACGAAGGGTTCCGTACCATTATCTATACATTAGACAAAACGGCAAAAAAATCACGTTTGTTGTATGGGAGCCCCCCTTAAATATTAATTTTATTCTGTTTTAGTATTTGTTGTTATAGCGGCAACAGAAATACATCATCTGTGAAAATTTCAACTGTCTAGCTGTCACGGTTCATGAGATACGGCCTGGTGACAGACAGACGGACAGACGGACAGACAGCGAAGTCTTAGTAATAGGGTTCCGTTTTTACCCTTCGGGTACGGAACCCTAAAAAGCAGCAGTTCAAATGCAGTGCAGCAGTGCAAATCAGCAGCCTTGCTAATATTGTCATTTCATTATGACTGTGTACAACCAGTAATGTGAACAACAACTAATCTTAACAAGAATTCGCTGTGAGTGGAATAAACAATGCATTTCACGTAAGAATCCTAATAACAAATAAAAAACATCCCACCTACATTGTAACAAAACATAATTCAGTAGAATCCTCTCATTTTTCCCGACACGCCTCTGGCAAATAAATACGCCATTTTTAATTCCATACAGCGCTATTTCGCTTTTAATTATCTCATTAGTAGTATTTACGGCAACGGTTAGTGCACGTTCATTATGAATTAGTGGTACGTGGAACTTTGAATTTAAGTTATATCATATTGTGTGGTGTATTATAGAGAAATGTAAAGTGCTTCCTGCACATCCAAGGCACTTGGATCGAACATCGTTGTGCTTGCATAAAAAATGCAGGTTTTCCGAAAACCTACATAATAATGTCTTTCATCTTTTTTGCAGTGTAAGCTCCTGTTTCTTAATTATGCCCTCACACATCTTCGCAAAAACAGGAGCAGACAGTAAAAAGTATGGAACTTGAATGTACCCGTACCGATCAGTTCAGATTCCGTTCCGACTTGTCAATACTGGGAACCTGTATCTTAATACAAGCATCCTACTCCTTTTCCTTAGAGATGCATATTTTTATAAACAGCGGTCCTGATGTGCGGCTTCAGTCAGCCTAGATACAAAGAGCCATCCATCAACTCATAATTGCTATTTATGCGTATTATCATCATCAATTAACTAAAAACTTGACACCATGACTACTCTACTTATCTCTGCAAGTGAATTGTTGTACATAATTATGTTTGGCCGCTGAGAGAATGCGTTCCTGACGTCTGTCAGTTGGTACAACAATTTAGCGCGAAATTATAACATTTATTGATAATTGATTTATATATATATTTTATTTATTTATATTTATATATTTTTTTTCATTATAGAGTTAGTATGTAAATAAGATATTAAATTAAATTACAATATAACATGATATCGTTTTTAATAATATTATTTGTTAAAAGGGCTTAAGGGGTAATAATAGTTATGTTATAAATAAGCAATAAGTTATCTATCATCCCTAATAATACTAAAACTCGCGACCTATCAGGAACGCATTCTCTCAGCGGCCGAACTTTATTCATTTATTTATTTATTAAAACTTTATGCACAAAATGTACAAAGGCGGACTTAATGCCTTGGGCATTTTCTACCAGTCTACCTTAGGGTGATGATTTATATTTTCATTCTTCTCACAGAATCCTCTGGCTATCCTAAAGGAATTATGCAATATTTTAAATCAGTCAACGGGAAATATGTTGCGTATTCAAATGGCAAACAAACACGCTACAAATAAACACCATGTTCCACCATTGTTCGAACAACAGAGTAATTACGCTCTAACAGCTAAATCTCCCTGATTGGGTTTCTTTGGGCAGTGATCGCCATCCCCTGTGGCCTGCCAGCCTGTCTGGGCAGATTACTGAGCGGTTTGCTTGTAGCTGCAGTCCTGCACGCGCGCGTTTTGCCAAACAACTGGCGCTCTCTTGTACATTACATACAGAGGTAAGTTATAAGTGGAAGGCGTCTGATGAATAAGTTGATTGTCTTCAGAAATACTGATGATCAAATTCTCATTGCTGACCGTTTCTTGACTTACTAACATAATACTGCGTTGATCAGAATACTCTCATAGTATGTAATGGAAACTGCTGTATTTTCAGTTTCAGCTAGTTGTATTTATAAATACCTATTAAGGCTGGGGTATCTTTGTGTTGGTTTAAACTTCGTTTGAAATACTGTTACAATAAAGTTCTAATCAGCTTGCACTACAAAGTGGTTGTTACGTCAGTCACTGCGGGCCTAATAGTGCGAAATTAGTGGTTTTTATTGAATTGTACCTACTAAATCATTGGATCAAAATGCCAATTGTATACTATAAGAAGAAAAAAGTGACAAATATTTTTGTGAAAAAAAAAAACTAAAACCTAATGCCGTTTAGGAGTAGTTTTTTTAGTTGAAATTTCAAAGAAAAAATGCTTCACTTTGAATATTTTTTTCATATAGTAATAATAAAGTTATAATTATTTCAATTGTACCAATTAAAGTTTAAGAGTCTAATAAGCAACATGTATTTTTTATGCACACGTAAATATTCACTCAGCAAAGAGAAGTAACATGGAGAAAACCTCTCGTTAGCAGATACCCTTAAGTAAATTATAAGCAGATAGGTAGTTACAACTCAATTTGTAGTGGGTAAAAAACTCATACTTGGTAAAATAACCAATGACTTTTTTACTCAATCAATCAATCAAAGCCTATCATCGCCCTATTACGTTAGGGTGCGGTTAATCCGGTATAGACAGATTGCTGGTTGGCTGTGACAGATATTTCGTTACATCTTCCGCCAGTCCATTTGATTGTCCGGAGTTTTATAGAACCTAGGGGTATTTCTTATCGGGAGGTTCCTGCACCGAATCGGGCGGGAGGAAACGCCCGGGTGCTTCCATTGTGAGGATCGACCGGAGGACACTGTGGAACACACGGTGGAGGTGTGCCCCGCGTGGGCGGAGCACCGCCGTGTCCTCGAAGCGGCGATCGGCGGCGGCGACCTCTCGCGTCCGGCCCTGGTGCAAGCCATGGTCCGGAGCGAGACGGAATGGGACGCCGTCACCTCCTTCTGCGAAGCAGTAATGCTAGAGAAGGAGGTGGCGGAACGTGAGAGGGAGAGAACCTCTCAACGTCCCGGCCGCCGCGGGAGACGCCCGGGCGTCGGGGGCCACCACCACGTGGCCCCCGGCCACCGTAGGCGCGGGCCTGTGGACGGTGGACTATGGGCTAGCTCGCCGTCCATCCGTCTCATGACGACAGGCCGTGTCGACGGCGCATTCGTGTTCCACGCGCGCCTAAAAGAGAGTCAGCAAAAGGGAAGGGGTCCGTAAGGACCGATGCCTGCCGGGGTTGCGGGACTGTTCGAAAGAGATACCGTGGCCCCGGAACACAAAGGGCGATGAAGGAACATGGATGGGTTTTAGTCAGTAAAAGTCTGACACTCCCTCCTGCTCCGCCCAGAGCGGGAGGAGTTATTTGATGATTTCCCATCCGAAAAAAAATCTTTTCAAACTCAAACTCAAACTTAAAGCATTTATTTCAATTAGACCATTACGGCACTTTTGAAAGTCAAAAATACAAAAAAGAAAATCAAAGCTACAGCCCCAGTCACAAGGCATAATAACTTGAGAAAGTACTGTAGTTGCCCATTGAGTCGAGCGTGATTCCCAAGAAAACCGTTTTATCGACAAATTCTAGTTTCTCTTGATTCAATATTATGTCACAATCACTACTTTTGACATTTGGTAGAGCAAATCTAATGCATTTTTTTTTTTTCCCATTTAGTACTAAATTATTAGCGGTAAACCAATCGTGGACCTGCAGTAGGGCGTTATTTACGTCATCAAGATTAGTGGCACGTCTGTTTATTTTAAATATTAAAGAAGTATCGTCAGCAAACAACACCATATGCGGATGGTTGTTAAATAGATGGGGTAGGTCATTAATATATACTAAAAAGAGGAACGGACCCAATATCGAACCTTGTGGTACACCCATTTTTACTTTTAAACCCATTGAGTTGACTCCATTTATTTGTACCTGCTGCTGTCTATCATTCAAATACGATTTTATTAAACTGAGCGCAAGTTTACCTAAACCGTAATGCTGAAGTTTCAAGATCAGGGTTTCATGATTTACGCAATCAAATGCCTTCGAAAGGTCACAAAAGATTCCTATGGCATCTTGTGCCTCTTCCCACGCAGTAAATATGTGTTTTAATAAAGTGACACCGGCGTCAGTTGCACAACGTCCTTTGGTGAAACCATACTGTTGCTCGTGTAATATTTTATTAGTGTTAAAATGGTTAAGCATTTGATTGAGCATTATCTTTTCAAACACCTTGCTGAAAACCGGCAACACGGATACGGGCCTATAGTTATTGGTGTCTTTACTGTCCCCGGATTTAAAAAGCGGTATTACCTTACTGAATTTCATTAGATCCGGGAAGACCCCTTGATCCACGCACAAATTAAATATTGAGGCTAAATACGGCGCTACAGTCTCAATAATTGAGGTACAAGCTTTGATAGACATACCCCATAGATCTTCCGTTAATTTGATCTTGATTTGCTTAAAACCTTTTATGACTGTTATGGGGTTTATATGCTGAAATTTAAATTCATTTGGACAGGCTGAAACGTTCGCTTTCAATAAATCAATAGAGAGCAAGGGAGAGGAATTTAAGGCTTCTGTAGTTTTAAGTGGGATACTGGTAAAGAAATTTACAAATTCTTGAGCAACTTCATTGTTGGAGCTCACAAGGCCACGCGATGTCTCTAGTGTGAAGTCATTACCTTGTTTTTTATTTCTATTTGTTTCACTGTTGATGATTTTCCAAACCGTTTTTATTTTGTTGTCGGCTGATTTAATCCTGTTGCTAATGAATAAGGATTTGGCTACCTTGCAAGTGTTTTTAAAAATTTTCGAGTAAGTAGCAACATATTTATTAAAAGCTTCAGTGTTGATGTAAGGCTTAAGGCCGTACAGCTCAAACAATCGTTCCCTACTTTTCCGAATACCCTGTGTTGCCCAGTCACTGAAAATAAACTTTGGGCCAATAGTTTTAGATTTCTTTTTTAAAGTATTATTAAATTCGGTGTGCACTACCGAAAAGAATTCTTCATAAAATACATTTGCATTGTTTCTAATATGACCCGGTATACTTAACTTGCTAATTAAATTATTATTAAATTTGTCTAGATTGCTGGGTGTTATTTGTCTAGTTTGTATCTGAATTCTTTGTAATTGTCTATTGTACGCGAAAGTAACCGTCTGACCACTATGATCTGAAGGCAGGTAATTTACGATGGATTTATTTATGTAATCGCAGCAACAAAAAACATTATCGATACAAGTAGCAGTATTTGTCGTAATTCGAGTTGGTTCTGAAAACACATTTGACAAGTTAAATGATTTAAAGAGACTTAAGAATCTACTGCTATTCACATTATTCTCTATGATATTGACATTAAAGTCACCACAGATAATTATTGGTTTATTACCAGTTACAAGTTTTGCCAAAGCATCTTCCATTACTGACTCAAAGATAGAATAGTTCAGGTAATTAGGGGGTCTGTAAACGCACACTATTACATGCTTACCTAGCTCAACACAAGACAATTCAATGCTATGTTCAACCGATAGATCGACTATATCATTACGAGACTTAGATTTAATACAATTTTTTACTAGGATTAATGAACCCCCACGCATCTTAGATTTTCGGTTAAAGCAACTGCTCACATTGTAATTCTCATAATTTATTTGCATTACTTCATAATCTTTCATCCAATGTTCAGTAAAACAGATAATATCAAACTTAGTTTTTTCTAAAAATAGTTCTATTTCTAGTTCTTTGGAAGAAAGTCCCTGAATATTCTGGTGAAACAATTTTAAGGAATTCTGCTCAGCCCCTTTTTTACAGTTATTTGATTGAGAGCTAGAAGATACCTCAAAGTTGACGAGATTAACTAAATTGTCACTCGTACCTTCTATTGTCTTATTAACTAGTTTAAATCTAAGCTAATACTATTTGTATAATTACAATTAGTATAATTACTAATTTTCGTAGACCTATTTACAAAAAAACTGCGACATACCACATATGTCTGAGTTTATATTAAAAGCTAATAGCCGAGCTATTTGACGTCTAAAACTAATAGGCAAGTACGCATGGTTTCTGGTTGACTTCAATTTCTGAACGAAACTGTTAGTGTCGAAAAATGTCAACCTGTCACTATAATGACTAACTAGAAAATGCAAATGATTATTTATGGCATGGATAAAATGGTTTTGCTTGCTAGACAATTTCTTAAAGTACGGGAAGGAGCACAGAATTACTCTCTTACAATTTAGTTTTAATAGTTGAGTGACATTGTCCGTGATATCATCAAGTTTAACGTTAGAACTGTTACCTACAAGTACAGTTATAATGGTATTAGGATCAAATTCCTTCCGAGTTATTGATGTTATTATCTGGTTGTAAGAAGCCTGAGGAGTACAATAATTTAGAGAAGAATGACTCAGATTGTTACTAATTAACTTGCCTAACCCTTTTCCTATACTATCTGAGAACAAAATGGAGCAGCAACTGTGTGTATTACAAGAAGGGGGAGAACTACTATCTATTTGACCTACCTGTGATGAACCTTGTACAATATCTGGTGAATTTTGAATGGAGATACAGTCCGGAACACTGCTCAGCCGGGTCGGGTTCTCCGTTACCTCGGGTAAGAGAGTGTCCGGGCTGGATTCACTTTGTGATGTACATTGAGTGTTGTTGAAGGTCATCGTGTCTACACAGTCTGCATTACTATTACCGCTATCAACTAATTCGTTTGCAGCAAGGATATGTTCCTTAATTTGTTTTTGAGAATTTACATACATAGAATAACATGACTTTAATTGACGCTCTAAAACTTGAATTTCAGACTGTAAGTTTTGAGTGTCTATTTAATAAAACTTCTTACTATCCTCTAATTTAATTTGATAACTATTCAACTTTTTTATGAGGAAAACACGTTCTTTTATTAGTTGAATATTTTTGGAACTGTGTTTTTGTTGTTTTTTAAATTTCTTGCATTTTTTTATAATTCTATTTAGTTTTGCATATTTCTTTATTTTATTTTGGCTTACTTTATAACTACTACAATTATATTTCAGAATAGAATCTTCAGTAAGATCTATTGTTGTTAAGAAATGTGGGTTGCAATTTGAATTTAATAATTGATTATATAGGTGATCAGTTTCCCTAACCTGAGTACATTCTCATAATATTGAACTTAGTGCTACAGAGCTTTTAATTGGTTAATATGAGCTACTTATTAGACATTAAAACGAAACAATTATACTCCCCAGATAGATCCGCAGGTACATCAGCTGTTCGTGTTATAGGTTACCGGTTGAGTTAGGAAACCAAACTCTACGTGTTACAGTGTATTTTTCCGTGAAAACAATAATCTTGGGTATTAATACACTTAATAGACATTTAATTATAATAATACAAGTTTTTTACACTAAAATATTAATTAAAACTAATTTAAAATTACGGAGCTAAATTTTGACATGTCACTCAACCAGTGTTGCCCTAGTTTTCCAAATGGCAAATTTTCTAACAGCAGTAAGCCATCCATTGTTTACCGGTTGCAAGTAGTTTACCTCATTAAACTAATAGAAAGAGGATCATAGTCCACCCGCTGTCTCTTCCATCTTCCACCTTGCACCATACCCACCAGTAAACTACAGAGTACATACATCGGCTGCAAACAACTTGTATTAGTTTCAATGCAATCTGAGTGTTCGATGCAATGCCGTTAAGTGCTGTTTGTAGCGCAACTCTCAAAGAGCCGGACTCCAGTTACCAAGTATTTTGTAACTTAGAGGGATTCAAGTTTAATTGTAATTGTTGGACTGAAAGCACTGGTCCTGGGGTTTCTTGCAGATGCTCTACAGTTTGACACAGAGGAACTAAACTCAGTCTGTGACAAGTGCCTGTGTGTTAGCGAAGTTATGTGATCTGAACTTAATAACTAGTTTTACATAAGCAAAAGAAAATGCAAGTGATTAATAATAATAATAATATATTATATATATATTATATATTATAATATATTATAGCCAAGAGCTTCGATGACCATCTATCGAAGCTCTCTTTAGGCGGTTGGATCAAGGGCCTGATTCAGAAGGCAGTACTCCTCGATACGGCTCGCATTGTGAGGAGGTTCCTGTCTCTGCAGCCCTAACCACCGGTGGCTTGGACCCTGCTCCCGACACCGGCGGACTACTATTTTTTTAAATATTTTTAAGTGTTTTTTTTTTGTATGGTTTTATTTTAAGAAATACTTAAAAATGTAAATAGATAAGGATGTAAATGAATAAACGAAATAATAATAATGTGTTTATTTTCTCATCACAAACGTTACAGTGAACAGTAATTATTAAATCTAATACACAGGGAAAACATTTGTGAGAGACTGGTGCCCGAAATGGGTTTACAATACCTGTGTTACGGGTCACCAGGCCCCCAAGACTTACAGGTATAAAACTAATTTAGATTAATTACTAACAAAAATGCGTGATGATTTTACTTAAATACTAGGTACAGAATAAATTAAAATAAAAATAAGAAAAATTAGCAATACTCTAAAAGGGCAGATGTGTGATTTATGTGAAATGTGTGATTTGCGGTAGATAGTGTGTCGTATTTATGTAGTAGATAGATGTTTACCGGATCGGAATCAATAGACTCTCAGTTGCCTGATAGTCTAGAGTTTTCAACCATTTACAGACGGTTAATTTACAGACTGGTCTCCGCAGTGGGTAAATTGTAAGTGTTGTGTTGATTTTATTGTACAAATATCCTCCAAGAAAACAGAAAAATCATTGGGAGAGAATAGTACGAAAAAAGCTTGTAGGACAGACATTGATTGATATTTTCCGCGATAATTTTATTCGAAAGAAGACGGTCGTCTTTACTAAGGCAGGCCTAAGAAACGCTGGCGTGACGAATTGGACTGTTCCTGACTGATTGGCCAGAGAAAAGACAGTGAACAGAAATGAGGAGACCTTTGCACGCAGTGGGATAGAATAGGCTAAAAAATTATAAAATGACGAAACGAACTCGGAGTTTCGGAGTTTGATGAAATCCGTTTAACTGTAAAAGCATGAAAAAGTAGTTAGCAATACAGTCAGTGTATGTGTGGTGAGTGTGTGGCATTTATGTTTGATGATTATAATATTTGTGGGGCAAACTTTGACAACTAATGCAACATCTAATGCAAAATAGAAAGGACTGGTTGGAAAATTTAGTAAGGGGTGGCCTTTACCCAGCACCAAATAAAGAAACAGACGTACTTCCTGGTAATATCTTATGCAAAAATGTTAATGTTTGTAGTACCTAGCCCCCTGGTAACTTTGGGAGCTGACAGTACTGTACAAAAAACAGTTGAAATTTATGATTGACGAAATGGAATTCGGTGAATGAAGATTAAAATAGTTATGAATTGGGACACTTTTTCACTTATTTTGCACGTCTTTTGTTTACTTGTCGAAATGGCAAAGTTACAAGATGGGATGTAGCCGCACCTACGCTATGCAAGAACACATGTTGCAAGCCACAATAGTTTGTACATAAACACTGTGGGTACACATAAAAGCGAGCGAGGTCTTGAGCACTGTTGTGTAGCACAAGCTTGCTTCAATGTAAAGCCGGCTTTAGACCCCAGACATTATTATGATAGACGCTATGATTTCTAAGGACAAATGATTTCCTTTGAATCCCTACAACCCTAATTACCTTAACTGTGTATGTTTTACATCACACCGATTTTAAAAGATTAAATTTTCGTTAATTTTTCTCTTTCATTCGACATCGTTCACTCGAAGTGTATTATGTGAAGTGAAGTCAATTTAGACAGTGTTAGATTTAGGCAGGTCGGCTTCTTACATATACAGACCTGTTCGGAAATGATGAGGCAGCTCTTTTCTTTTTTTTTCCCTATTTCATTCCTCTAAAGCCCCGACTGGTTGGAATTCCAACCGATCGGAAATATCCGTTGAGTCCCGCCGGGACGAAAACGTCCCACCTCGTATCAGCAAATTCAAACCTTATTTTTACTTTACATACGGTTCTAAATCATTAGGCAATTTTTACCTCTGGTGCCTGACAGTATTCGATTCGAATGATGCCAAACACTATTAACCTAAAACGGGCAATTAAAAAAAAAAATATATAGAAGCGCGTCATTGTCGTTGACGTAAACATTGTGACAGTCAAGTGGTTTATAACGTGTTTTTGTAATTTAAGTGCTTAAAAACTTTGCGAAGTGAATGTTTATTACCTTACTAGCTTCTGCCCGCGACTTCGTACGCGGATCCTGTTGCTTATGCCAGCGACAACGGGGTCGTCAAAATCGAAGATCTGAAACGTCTGATGTCGAATTTTAAGAGCCCGGGGACGGGAATACAACGGGATGCGCGAGACGATTCGAGACGGTCCAGATCTTTCATTTTTGTAAGTCAACAGGAAATGCCCATCAGACTAAACATTTTTATAAGTCGACATGAAATGCCCATCAGACCAAACAACACTTATAAGACGTCATTCCTATGTGTTATGGTGTAGCTGGGCTCTTGGAGTTCCACAACAGGTGTTCCAGATCTTCGAGGTGTTCCAGATCTTCAAATTTATTCTCACAGCAGAAAATGCTCATCACGTAGAACAATTTTTGCTATGGTACCATTTTTGTATCTCTTATAGTTCAGCCGGTCTGTTGCGGTTCTGCATCAGGTGTTTGTTTCAAAGATAAAAGTCAACAGGAAATGCCCATCAGACCAAACAACACTTGCTAAGACGTCATTCCTATGTGTTATGGTGTAGCTGGGCTCTTGGAGTTCCACAACAGGTGTTCCAGATCTTCGATTTTTATAAGTCAACAGAGAGTGCTCATCAGATTGAACAACTTTTGCTAAAACTTCATTCCTATTATATATGTTATAGTGTAGCTGGGCTCTTGGAGTTCCACATCAGGTGTTCGAGATCTTCGATTTTTATTAGTCAACAGAGAGTACTCATCAGATTCAACAACTTTTGCTAAAACGTCATTCCTATATATATGTTAGTGTAGCTGGGCTCTTGAAGTTCCACATCAGGTGTTCCAGATCTACAACAGAAAATGCTCATCACGTGGAACAATTTTTGCTATGATACCATTTTTGTATCTCTTATAGTTCAGCTGGTCTGTTGCGGTTCTGCATCAGGTGTTTGTTTCCAAGATAAAAGTCAACAGGAAATGCCCATCATACCAAACAACACTTGCTAAGACGTCATTCCTATGTGTTATGGTGTAGCTGGGCTCTTGGAGTTCCACATCAGGTGTTCGAGATCTTCGATTTTTATTAGTCAACAGAGAGTGCTCATCAGATTCAACAACTTTTGCTAAAACTTCATTCCTATATATATGTTAGTGTAGCTGGGCTCTTGAAGTTCCACATCAGGTGTTCCAGATCTACAACAGAAAAAATGCTCATCACGTGGAACAATTTTTGCTATGATACCATTTTTGTATCTCTTATAGTTCAGCTGGTCTGTTGCGGTTCTGCATCAGGTGTTTGTTTCTAAGATAAAAGTCAACAGGAAATGCCCATCATACCAAACAACACTTGCTAAGACGTCATTCCTGTGTTATGGTGTAGCTGGGCTCTTGGAGTTCCACATCAGGTGTTCGAGATCTTCGATTTTTATTAGTCAACAGAGAGTGCTCATCAGATTCAACAACTTTTGCTAAAACGTCATTCCTATATATATGTTAGTGTAGCTGGGCTCTTGGAGTTCCACATCAGATGTTCCAGATCTTCGATTTTTATAAGTCAACAGAGAGTGCTCATCAGATCGAACAACTTTTGCTAAGACGTCATTCCTATATGTGTTATGGTGTAGCTGGGCTCTTAGAGTTCCACATCAGGTGTTCCATATCTTCGATTTTTATAAGTCAACAGAGAGTGCTCATCAGATTGAACAACTTTTGCTAAAACGTCATTCCTATATATTATGTAAGTGTAGCTGGGCTCTTGGAGTTCCACATCAGGTGTTCCAGATCTTCAAATTTATTCTCTCAGCAGAAAATGCCCATCACGTGGAACAATTTTTGCTATAGTACCATTTTTGTATCTCTTATAGTTCAGCTGGTCTGTTGTGGTTCTGCATCAGGTGTTCAAGTTTCCAAGATAAATTATAGCCTATATCTTGCCCAGACTTAATACCTATACAACAACAAAAAAATCATTCAAATCCGTTCAGTAGTTCCGAAGATTAGCGTGTACAAACAAACAGACAAACAGACAAACAGACAGATTTTTTTTTTTGGATTTGTGATCTATTACTGTTTCTTAACCCCCCTCAATTATTTCTTTTTTAATATATTCAATGTACAGACACAGTTTTTCTACTGTTTTATTATATGTATATATAGATTATCATATAATGCTAATTTGTAGCAAAAATTTGGTTGAAAAATATCCCAAAAGTATTTTTTGAGCCAACAAAATTTTCGTCGAACGATTTTTTTGTCAACATGGAGTGAACAATTGAAAATGTGAATTTGACTGTTCTAAAATGAAATATGGTCTTGGAAACAGTACTAACAAGGTAAGAATTAGTGATAATTCAATATTTCTACTTATTCGAAGCATAAATATTCATTTTTTATAGATTTCAAGTATTTTTTTCAAATAAAGGTCAATGACAATCATCAAAATCAAAATCAAAATCAAAATCAAAGCATTTATTTCAAGTAGGCCAGTTACAGGCACTTTTGAATTGTCGAAACAAATATGAAAATTAAATGTAGCTACAGTCCCAGACACAAGACATAAAAACTGTGAAAGTACTGTAGTTGCCCATTCCCTAGCGTAGATCTCTATGGAGAAGAATGGGCAAGAAACTCCATGGACACTCTTTTAAATCAGAATATTTTTACAAAATCTTGGTTACATCATTCATGTTGAGATGGTACATTATGTGAGAACAATGTAGCAAGATGTGCACGTTAAAGGTGTCCATAGTAAAAAAAAAACAAAAACAATTAAAAAATAAAATTATTAAATTCAAAAGCCGTGGCAACCAAGAGCTGACCAGTCCCAACTGACAGCGCTCGTTCACGAACATGACGCATGTATCAGCACCATTCAACTCAACCATTTTGAAGGGAACTAAATGATCCGACACACGCGTCACCATCAGCGAGACATTTGAGTGAGCATGACATATCTCCTAATCGCCACGGCACATTCAAGTCAAGGAAAAACGTAGGTTTCTAGCGACTGATAGCATTCTAGTACATAGCACTCACACAATATGCGATATGCGGCTATATAATAATAAAGAGATTGATTCTATACAATGCAAAGATAGTTGTACAATCTTCAGCAGCTCCAACAATACAATTTAATGCTATCAATTTATGCGCCCCTGTCCTTGTGGAGCAGGACCGGCATTGAGCCAAGCAGTTTTATCAGCGATATAGTCGTCCAATTTGTAATATGCTTGCTTACAAAGTGTGCGTTTAATACATGTTTTAAATTTTGTTTCATTCAGCTCAAGAATGCTTTGTGGAATTTTATTATAGCATCTCAAACAGTACCCCATGAAAGATGAGTCTACTTTAGCGAGTCTGAAGCCTGGCTGAACTAATTGGTCCCTATTTCTAGTACTGTAATTGTGTCTGTCACCTCTTTTACCAAAAATATGTAGATTTTTTCTTACGTACATTATGTTTTCGTAGATGTATTGACAATGTACAGTCATGATGTTTATTTCCTTAAACAGTTCCCTCAAAGAATCGCGCCTACGAAGATTGTATATGGCTCTGATGGCTCTTTTTTGCAGAATAAATATAGACTCAATGTCAGCAGCCCGTCCCCATAACAAAATGCCATAAGACATTATACTATGAAAGTAACTAAAATAGACCAATCTAGCAGTATCTACATCAGTAAATTGACGGATTTTTCTAATAGCATATGCTGCCGAACTTAGCCGCCCCGCCAGAGATGTTAAATGAGAACCCCATTGTAGCCTTGAATCAAGCGTAATCCCCAGGAAAACCGTTTTATCTACGAATTCAAGTTTCTCTTTATTCAGTACTATATCACAATCGCTACTTTTAACATTCGGTAAAGCAAATCTTATGCATTTCGTTTTTTTTTCATTTAGTACTAAATTATTTGCTGTGAACCAATTATGGACTTGAAGTAGGGCATTATTCACGTCATCTAAATTTTGGGCCCGTCTATTGATCTTAAAAATTAGGGAAGTGTCATCGGCAAATAACACCATATTTTGAGGTTGGTTTTTCAGTAAATAGGGTAGATCATTTATATATACTAAAAAGAGGAAAGGACCCAATATTGAGCCTTGCGGAACCCCCATTTTTACTTTTAAACCCTGTGAATTAACACCATTTATTTGAACATATTGTTGTCTATCACTCAAATAAGATTTTAACAAACTAAGTGCAAGTTTACCTAGTCCGTAATGCTCAAGTTTCAAAAGCAATGTGTGACAATAGAATGACAGTTTGCCGTAAACAAACTTTTTGTTGGAAACTAGTTAGAATCTGCTACGAATGTATCAGTATGACTCTTATATGAATTATGTATTAGGTTACTTGTGTATTTGTTACATTAGTTCTAAAGTTTCGTGTAAATTGAATCAGTAGTTTTTCCAAAAAAAAAAAAAAGATACGACCACAGGTAAATTCTCCCATGTCATCTATGTTAACTCATGTTTTTAATTCTGAAGTGGTTTTACAAGTGTTGTTTATATTATAAAACACGGTATGTGTCTTAACGATTACGACAATGTTTACGGTTTGAGATAAGGATTTGTAGAACTCGAGCGATAAGTGTTTTACTGAGTGGTGTCAGATAACTCATGCGATGACGTAACTGCGGCTGCGACGGCGGGGCGGGAGGTAAGTTTACCGTTTTAACTTGGGGCTCCAGAGGTTACGGTAACATAAAACAAAAATTAACAGTCACTCGAATGAACCGTATACTCGGATGAAGCATCTGAAATCACCTTTCAAAAGGAACGAATACCCAGCTGTGCCTTATCACAATGAAATCATTACAGATAGGCACAATAGACATCAGTAAGTAGAACCTTCTCTACTTATGAGTTAATGTTATGTAAACGATAACGTAGTGTGAATAAAATAATAATTCCTGGTTGCGCAGCCCTCCGGGGTATACTGAATAACGTTATTTTTGCAACACACAGTAAACGCCGGTATTGTACTCGCGCTTACAAAGGATATTTTTCCTTACATACGTCTCTTGGGAGGTAAAGAATATGTTGTAAACGGTTTCTTGTTGCTTCAATTATGTGTTTTATTCTTTGTAGTTTTTCTAGGAAACTGTTCATGCCAAAGACGAGGCAAGAATAATTTCAGCAATAAAATAAGATGAAAATAAATAAAAGCGATGTAGAATCGTTTCTTTGTTTTTTACTAGAACACTGGCTAACAGCGACTAGCCTACAATGTTCCCATTTCTGGTGCATAGGCTCGCTTTATGAGAGGGAATGTCCACCTCACAGGCTCGGTGCGTGTTAGCACATGTCTTCAAATTTTTAGTTCTGGGACATGCTGGTGGCCTCACGATGTTTTCCTCCATCATTTGGATAATAATGGTAGAACGGTTAATAAGCTCCGAAATAGTTACCGCTGTTACTGCATGACACGACGAAAATTTGCTTACAAACATGGCTAATGTTGAATATTCATTATTTTTGTAAGCTAGTGCTGAGAATATGGTTTGCCCAACTAATTTTAATTCACAAAAACAATTAAATATCGTCTTTTGAAAAATGCTTACCAACGAACTAACATGAACAGATGATTCTGTAATCAGGCATTGTAGCTGATATTTTGGTGTGGCAGCGTAGTCTCAAATTTATTAATTATAAGGAGCTTGGAGCAAAAACAGGCGGCCATTTGTTCAACAAATTATGTACATAAATTAGACATAATCGTCGTACCGGCTGCGCTTCTCGCGCTCTCGTGACATAACCCCCTAAATGTGGAATTTAAAACGAAACATTTTATTTTTTTACTACTACTTTGTAGTAGGGCTGTCGGGCTTGGGGGCTTAGCAGGATTTTTCTTGGCTGCGCGCTTTGCTTTTGTTTAATTTGGTGCAACTTAATTTGTGAATATTCTATTACTTAGATGTTTTATGTCTCTTAGCGCAGGCAGTGTTTACTATCTACATATTTAAAGATTGTACGTTCTCTGTTTACAGATCTTGTGGCCCACGCAAATTATCTACAACAAGCAACGTTGGGTGATTGGCTCGCTGAAATTGAGTTGGTAATTAGCTACATTGTATCTTATTCATCATCAGCCTATGATGTTCCCATTGCTGTGACTTGGCCTTCTCTCAATGAGAGGGTCTACCACGTGGGCCCAGGGTGGATTGGTCATTCAGGGACTGGGTAGTCAACTTTATAAAATGTTCAACGGTTGGAATGCCCCAGTGTCAAAATGAGATGTCACATGTCTTCCAGTTTTTTTTTTCTGATTTTTATCATGTACGATCATAATTCGATCTGTATGAAGACCATCTGAGGAAGATATATCTCAACAAGGCAGAGATTAGTAATATTAAATGGAGTAAATAATAAATTGGAGTATTTTATTTCCATAATATTATTACCTATTATGTATGTGCAGATTAAATGGGCTGTTTGGTTTGATGTGTGTGTGACAACCCTGACTACTGAGTACAGACGCAGGATTAAAATTAACGAACTAATCGGACGGTATGGTAATTATGTATTGAAATCTAAATCTAAATTGGTATGACTAAGCTAGTCGGAAAACATACGGGATAGCAAATCATTTGCTTATTTTAAAATACACAATACAGTGAGAAAAAAATTACGTTATTTTTACAAGAAAAATAGATAACGTAGTTCGGGTTAATTCTTTTTATTCATAACATTTTTAAGATCACGCCTATAACACCTAAAGGGTTAGGCAGAGTAGCACCCAGTAGTACACCCACAATAGGCATGACGACAGTATCAAAAAATTGCAAACCTATTGTCTGAGCGTTAACCGAAATCATAGCGCGATCACTTAGATAATATTTGATAATTAGTACCGCATCGCTCGATAGATGGCAGCACAGGTAAAATTAAAACTCGCTATGGTTTCGTTACATGCATTTAGTTGGGTCCGGTGGATTATTTGATTTTGTGAGCAGCGCACCCAACGGAGTTACGTGTAACTAATTATTATTAATATACGGGTAGTGACGTAATTCAGTGGTGTTATTTCGAATCCCTCTCCAAGTCGACCCTCGGTTGTACATGGTCCTTGTCGAGTCGGATACGGCCGCGAGTGTTTTGGTGGTCACCGGTGGTGGTAGTGATTACCACCCTACGCGTCGTTACTGGGCAGTGGATCGCTGTCCAGATCAGCCCCTTCAGCGGGTACCAGGTGAAAGGTGCCCAGGAGTTGGAGGTGGAGCCGGGTGGAACTGGAGCCAGCCAGAGGAGCAGCCTGTTGGAGCCAAGGCAGCCTGGACTGGCTGTGACACCCTGGAGGAGCAGCGCGAGGGAGGTGAAGCGGACCTTAGTAAGCGACTAAGCAGAGGGCGCCACTTGTATGGTGCAAGTGTCGATCATCAGTGTGAGTGAATAATTGTGAAGAAAAAACTGTGAGTACACTTAAATAATAATCTAAGAAGTGCATTTCTGTTTACCTCGGACTTGTAAAATATTTTCGGTAAAAGTGGTTGGAACGGGGAACCTATGCCCGAATTCCATAAAACGTCAATTCTCAAACACTTGTAAAAATTTAAAAATCGTGATTTTGACTCAAGTTTGTTGGAGATTAATTTGAAGAAGTTCGAAGTGTTTTAGAGACATTAAGTGTTGCTTATTTGTATTTCCTATTGTATTTGTGGATATTGTTTATAAACATGGATGCCTATAATGATATTCAGGATGACATTAAATCCAAAATTGTAAAGGCTAAAATTAATTTTAAGAAATGTCCAAAGGATCGACTTACGGTCTCATACATAGAAACACGTTTGGAAAGTTTGGAACAACATTGGAATATGTTTTATACTACGCACTTAAAAATAATTAGCGAAATTAAACGATCAGATTTGTATAGTTCAAACTATCACAAAAATTGTGTGTATGATGAGGTAGAGGAAATGTATTTGCTACACAAAAGTGATCTAAAAGAACTTTTATGTGAAGGTAAAATGGTACAATATAGCGATACACGTAGTAGTTCAGGAAATTGTAAAGAAGTTTCTAATTTTAAATTACCTGAAGTAAAAATTCCTGTGTTTTCTGGTAAATACCTCGAGTGGCAGACCTTTCGGGACTTATTTGTTGGGTTAATTCATAATAATGAAAGGCTGGATGATGCACAAAAAATGTATTATCTCAAGGGGTATTTGACAGGAGACGCAGAAAACTTGTTGAGAAATGTAAATGTTACTTCCGATAATTATAAGGCAAGCTGGAAAAAGTTAGAATCGATGTATAACAACAAAAGATTTGTGGCAAATGGTATTATAAAACGTCTATTCGCGCAAAGGGTTTTAACGGTAGAATCTGCTACGGATATTAAAAGGTTAATCAGTACTACATCTGACTGTTTGGGGTCATTACAAAATTTGGGTATTGATGTGGCGTCCTGGGATATCTTGATAATTCATATAGTTAGTACAAAATTAGATAAAGATACCAGAAAAGCCTGGGAATTGCATGCAGCTTCTGATACCACAGATGAATTGTCTACATTTAAACAGTTAAGTGAATTTTTAACAAGTCGCTTCCGCGGTTTGGAAAATCTGGATAGCAAAATAGATAAGAACCCTAAAAGCACACAGTCATTTCATGTATCAAAGGATTAAAAAAGTGTTACTTGTGCATATTGTTCAGCTGATCATCGAATTTCATCTTGCCCAAAGTTTTCGAAAGAATCTATTGATAGTCGTCGAAATATTGTACAAGAAAAGAACTTATGCTTTATTTGCCTAAATAGTAACCACTCTGCTAGGTTCTGCAAAAACACTCACAGGTGCCAGGTGTGTAAACGCCGCCACCATTCTTTGTTACATCCCACGGGTGGGTCGGCATCGGTTATTGGTGAGGGTAGTTCGGCTGCTCGCGAGGGAACCTCATCGATGGCTAATGAGGAAAAAGATGTTGCCGCGCAAGCGGAGGATAAACTAGTCTCATGTCTTTCGACAGGAAACAACAAACAAGCGGTGTTGTTAAGCACAGCCTTATTAAAGGCTGAGTCAAAATATGGGACTTTCCGGGTGGTTAGGGCGTTACTGGATCAGGGATCACAGGGATCCTTTGTAACGGAATCCATGGTCCAGTATTTGGGTTTGAAGAAAATACCTTCAAAAAATACGGTGGTGGGTGTGGGTGGAGATAAAAGTACTACGTCGACTGCCAAAGTAGTTGTCACGATTGGCTCAAGAATCGATCCAACGTTCAAACTGCAGGTAAACGCCTACGTTCTGAAATCGGTCACGGCTTTTCTCCCGTCTACCAAGGTATCCAGGGTAGAATGGGTAGACTTAATCGATACCGAGTTGGCAGATCCGGAATATTTCAGGCCTAACAAAATTGATATTTTATTGGGTGCTGATATATACAGCCAGGTTATTCGGGACGGGGTAAAGAAGAACTCAAGCGGGACGCTCTTAGCGCAGGGCACCGCTTTAGGCTGGATATTGTCGGGGGCAGTCGATGTGGACAACGGTCCTAATATCCACTCACATATTACTGTGATGCATTCCAGTGTCCAAGATGATGATATGCTAAGAAAATTTTGGGAGTTAGAGGCGGAACCATCTGCAAAAAGGATGCTCACGGAAGATGAAGTCAAATGTGAACAATTGTTTACGACTTCTACATTGCGGAATAAAGATGGCAGATATATCGTTAGATTGCCGTTGCGGGATGCAGAGCTGGTTGGCAAGTTTGGCGAGTCAAAAAGTATAGCTGAAAAAAGATTTAAAAGCTTAGAATTAAAATTAGAAAGGAATGATCAATTAAAACAAGATTACAAAAAGGTTATACATGAATATTTAGAATTACAACATATGGAAAAGGTATCACAAGATAAAATAAAAATGAAAGAAGCCATATACTTACCACACCACGCCGTCGTCCGCGCGGACAAGGATACTACAAAGGTGCGAGTCGTATTCGATGCCTCCTGTAAAGGTTCAAATGGAATGTCACTTAACGACAATTTGTTGATTGGACCCACCTTGCAGGCAGAACTTCGGCATATTATAATGCGTTGGCGATCTTACCAGATATGTTTAGTTGCCGATATCATTAAAATGTATCGACAAGTTTTGGTGGACCGCAAAGACACGATATTCCAACGCATCCTTTGGAGAGATAGTCCTGAAAAGGAAATACAAGAATACGAACTGAAGACGGTGACATTTGGTACTGCATCAGCACCATATTTGGCAGTTCGTGCTCTTCACCAAGTGGCATATGACGAATGTGAAGATCGTCCTGTAATAAAGAAAATAATTTTAAATGACTTTTACATGGACGATTTGATGACTGGAGCTGAAAACATAGAAAAGGGTATCAACATCTTCACAGAAATGAATGATACTTTGAGTAAAGGCGGCTTTAAGTTGCAAAAGTGGATGAGCAATAGTAAAGAATTACTAAATATTATAAAAGATAAGAAAGGATCTACAGATGAAGAGTTAAGAATAAAAACGGATGATATAACAAAAATATTGGGACTTACATGGAATTCAAGTGAAGACTTCTTCCAATACTCTCTGGAACTCCCGACGATTACTGGACCTGTAACAAAAAGAAAAATTATTTCGGAAATATCGCGTTTGTTTGACCCTCTGGGATGGTTAGCGCCTAGCATAATATTGGCTAAAATATTTATACAGAAATTGTGGTTAGCAGGGTTAGATTGGGATAAAGAAATCCCAAGCAATTTAGAACAAGAATGGAGTACTTACCATCACAGCTTGGCTTCTCTGGTTCAGATTAAAATTCCTCGATGGTTATACACTGGTCCTAATAACACGAAGTCAGAGTTACACGGGTTTTCAGACGCATCAAAGTTAGCGTATGCAGCAGTCGTGTACCTTAGAGTGGTAGATAATTTGGGAAATGTTCATACGTCGCTAATAACATCCAAAACAAAAGTAGCACCTATTAAACAAGTATCTATCCCAAGACTGGAACTCTGTGGAGCTGTTCTAGTTACTAAATTAATAGCGGAAGTAGGTGAAGTTATGGGTATACCAAAGGCTGATTGGCACGCATGGACCGACAGTGAAGTGGTATTGGCATGGTTAAATTGTCATCCATGCCGCTGGAAAACCTTTGTAGCCAATCGAGTTTCTGATATTTTAACCACATTAGACACATATCACTGGGCACATGTGTCAACTATTTTTTTTTTTTTTTTTTTTTAGGGACAAGCCCGCCACACTGTTCCCAACCACTGTAACTCCTGAAAGCCAGAATCAACAGTGGCGACCACCAGAAAAGCGCCGAGACAATGAAGCTCGACGAAGTCCCAGAGAATGAATTTAACTGTCTTGGATCCCGCAACGAAATTAATCAGAAAAGTATAGCGATGGAGTAGGAAAATCCGTAATTTCCACTTCCCTCCATATCAGCAGGAGACACAAAGAAACATGGCCAATAGGCGCAAAGGGACGTTTACAACTGGGATAGGCCCAGTTGCCTAGCACCACGGATAAAATATTAACATTAATGGGTCCTAAGTTGTGAGCAGTTATATTTGATTCCAATAATAGGTATGGCAAAAACGCTTGAACGCACGGAAATTTGTTCTAGTTTCTACAAGGTCTGTGTAGTAAATAACTCCGGATGTAACCTGTACACTATCCAACATAATATTGCGTTCATTCTGCCAAAGACTGCACTCCCATAAAATATGATGTGCTGATTGTTCATATTCGCAGTCAGATGTGGAACATTGACAAAGAGGCGAGTCAACAAGCTTGAAGGAAAATAATTTACTCTTAAAGTTACCATGACCGGTGAGAAATTGAGCAACACAGTGATCAACCTCCAGCCATGTCCTGGCCAGCCGTTCACGAACGGATGGAAAGAACTGGTGGAGGTGTCGGCCCTTGATGGAATTATCCCACCTACATTGCCATTCAGACAAAAGTTCCTCTCAGACGTCGGTCTGTGGTTTGAATAATCTAGAAATCTTATCACGGTCACGTAGGGTTAAAAAGTCTGCGTCCGTGGTCTCACGCGCGTTATAGTACATTGCAGCCCGTCGCTGCACTTCAAGATCGACTGGAAGTACACCTGCAAGTACCGGTAAGGCTTCAGTACTAACCGTCCTATACGCTTTGCATAAGAATATCAAAGCCAAACGCTGGCTTTGAAGCAATTTACGTCGTACCGCTCCTATGGTGGCCCTATCGGCCCAAACAGGTGCCCCGTAGCACATACACCCCAAATAGGTAGCTCCATAAATGGTCTTTAAAGTTAGAAATGACAGACCCCACGTAGATTATTGGATATTCTAGTTAAGGCATAAAAGTTCTTTTTAGCTTTTTCACCGACAATTTTTATATGATCTATGAATGAAAAATTCTTCTCTAAGACCAAACCAAGGTAGCACACGGACTGCTTTCTTTTCACGGGAACGTTATTAAATTTAATACTAGGCCACGATTTAAGATTACCTTTTAAAATTAGTTGATAAGTTTTTTGCGGTGCAAAGGTCAGACGGTTTCGATCGCCCCACTGAGATATTAATCGTAGGCAAGTGTCAGCTAAATTCTCGAGTCCAGCCCGAGTACTCGACTGAATGAGCAGCAGGCCGTCGTCCGCGTAACCGGTTAATGAACAGCCGGGTGGGAGAGGAATCGCGAGAAAATCATCGAAACCTAAATTCCACAGATACGGAGCGATTACCGAGCCCTGAGGACATCCCATGGTAAGGGACTTTGACAAAGAATGATGTCCGAGTTTGAATTTCGCGGAACCATTTAAAAAATATGAATAAACAAGATTATATATGTTTTTATAGCAGCCGCGATTCTTCATTTTAAGTAGTAGCATCGGCCACCATGCGTTATCAAAAGCCCCGGAAATATCTAAAAAGATTCCAACCACGTACTTGTGTTCCGAGTTATTAACAATTTTTCTAACAGAAAGTGCCGCGTCTACGGTAGATTTTCCCACGGTGAAACCGAATTGGTTGTTATGAAACTTTGGCCCGTCTGGCAGCAAACGTGGAACGATAAGGCGCTCCAGGAGTTTTCCCAAAGATGGCAGTAGGGTTAAGGGCCTGTACGACTTAGGGTCGTCTGGTGGCTTATCACCACTTTTTTGAATTATTCGTATAAAGCCACGTCGCCATACACGAGGAAAAACGCCGTCCGCAATACATCGGTTGAAAACAGATAAAATGGCGTCACCCGCTGTTTTACAAGCTTCTATTATCATCCGATTAGATATTTTATCTTCACCTGATGATTTGTTAAGAGGCAGTTTCCTGACAAGATTAATGAATTCGTCAATGGATGGAAGGTCTGACGTTGGTGATTCAGGTGGCACAGATGCCCACGCTCTGATCTGCTGATGGTAGTCATTGTCATTTACTGGCGAATCATCAGGTATCAGACTATTTAATAGAACTTCGGTTGTTTCCTCAATACCGGTCGTGTGTCTATTATTTACTTTAATGTTCTGGACAAACGCCAGGTCGACTGATCGATTAGCTTTGAACTCGTGATACAAAAGAGACCACGGACCTTCTTTATCTAGTTTTTCTACTATTTTTCGCAGTAAATTACCCTTAGACTTTTCCACTGATGCTCTGTAGCGAGACTTGGCAACTCTAAATGCATTTAAAGCAAAGTTAAGTGGGTCTCCGGTGACCTTTTGTTTTCTAAGCTTGTTTAAATGTCTGCGCGCTCGGCGATAGCTTTTACGCTGCTCAATTAAGTAGTCACACCACCAATCACATCTATGGATGTTGGTCATAGATGCGCGACCAATGGCGATGTCAGCACAGTAAGTGAAGGTGTCTGACATAATTTCAGCACTTTCTTCAGCTGACAGCCCATCACGAGTGAAGTCTTTAGCGTGACACGCAAAAAGCAAGCCAAAGAATTCCCAATTCGCGCCTTTACTTTTATATCTAAAATTACCAGTGATATGAGATGGACCTTGAGTAGACCTCGGAACAAATTCGTACACGATCAGGCGATGATCACTGCAAGACGCATCTGGTAGGACACGCCACCTATCCAAACGTACGTCTGCACTAGAAAGTGTGACGTCAATACAAGATTCGCCCATTGGGCTGCAAAAAGTAGGTGGTGCATCAGGGGTATTATGAATTGATAGGTTCATTTCTGCTATAAAATCTTCAACAGCACAACGTCGGTCGAAATCCGTTGACCTAACCTTGCCATACCACAGAGACGATGACGCGTTAACATCAGCGCCAACGATAACTTTACTGCCCGCGAGTGACTGTAAGACGTGACGGAGGTTATGTATATGAGGTGCAACAGGGTCTGAGTATTGAAAGTAACAGCTCACAACGTAAACTTTAAAAGAAGCTGATGAGACTTCCGCAACGGCACAGTGGGGCGTCATGAGGTTACGCAAAGACGTTACTGTAAAGTTAGAAGAACGCGCCACGTAAATTCCGGCTCGTGCTTTGCTGTCCAGCTGAACTACTTTGTGACGTAAGTGAGCGTTCTGGTATTGTTCTTGAACAAGTACTATGTCTAAGTTATAATCGATAATTAATTTGTCTAATTCAGAGGTCGCCACCCTATCGTTGTGGAGATTTAATTGTCCTATAGTTAAACTATCCATTATTTTAGTAGTTGGTATTGAGGATTAACTGTTCGAGCTTAAGTTTGTAAGTGGTACACTCTGGGGACCCGCAACGATGGTCAAACGGTTTTTTAAAACGTTTACACGCCACGCAAGTCGGTATGTAATTTAAATTATCCTTGTGCGGGCAGTTATTTGTTTCATGTGCTTCCGAGCAGTTAGCACAGGTAGGTGATTTATTAACGCAGTGTTTCTTAACGTGACCGAACTGCTGGCAATGTAAACAACGAACTACTTCGACATCATCGATGAAACGGCAAGTCGCCCAATCAATAAATAATTTATCTTTGGTGGACACTAAATGTTTTCGAACTGTGGACTCGATTTCAACGCCTATCCACTTGCGACCGTTATCTAAGGAACGCCTACGAATAATTTTAGTTGACTTAATAAAATCATCCTCATTTATTGGCAGCTCGTCTTTAATGTTTTGACGGTATAACGCGTGCAGAAAAGCATTGTCTTCCATTGAGGATGGGACGTCCTTAACTAATATACGAGGCCTTCGGCCTTTCGGTTTTTCAAGTCTTAAGCCGGCGGACCTAATAGCATCGACCGATTGCAATTTTTTTATTTGGTTGTCATTAGCGACACGTAATACAACGCCAGATTTCGCGGTTTTCTTAACGCCTACAATTTGAAATCCGTCGTCACTAGGCTTAATCGCTTTCATAAGCGCTTGTTTAGTCGCGGACGATGACGAGTAATCGGCTAACCGGTCAGCTGTAGGGTACGCGACGACGCACGGAAGGGGAACGCGGGACTCCACGGCTGGCGCAACTTTAGGTAGACGAAGTTTCAAAGAATCCGCATACGAAGATTTGTTACAATCACTAGTATTGACATTATTAGTATTACGATTTAATTTCATTATATCCAATTCGCGTTTCGTATTGGCTAATTTAGTTTCATTGGAGGATGATTTTATGGCTAACAAAGAAACGATGGCCGTTACGCGCTGAGTCATGTCCATGATAGCGGATTTATTTGCGACATTAATGCGGGACCCTTGATCATTAACAAGGTCGTTAATTTTCGAAAGAAATGCAGACGCCTGTGAGACTAAATCGCAGTAATTGTCATTGCTCGCAGTACTGACGTTTAATATTGGCGAAGGTTTCTCAATTGAGTCGGATGTGTGAAGCCGTTTTGACCTTTCCTCGGGCGATATGTACGAAGGTGACATTTCGCGAAACAAACGTTTTGATGAACTAGCGGAGGTCGTCGGCGACCCGGGTGTATGGAATGCATCTCTGCCACGGTCAGGCGGGTCATCATTAATGGATAACATATTATAAATTATGAAATTCAAACAAACTATTAGAACGTAAGAAAGGTAACAGAATTAACGGACGACAAAATTATTTCGAGGTACCCACACACCAAAAAAAGTAAATGTACTCACCGAAAGTAAACGAAATTAACTAAAATACCAGTAAAACCGACGTAAAAACACTAAAAAACTTACGATACCAGCATGTGTCAACTAAGCAAAACCCTG
This sequence comes from Xestia xanthographa, assembly GCA_905147715.2. Taxonomy (NCBI): domain Eukaryota; kingdom Metazoa; phylum Arthropoda; class Insecta; order Lepidoptera; family Noctuidae; genus Xestia; species Xestia xanthographa. The sequence continues at coordinate 30,339,593 of LR990653.1, read as the reverse complement.
CAGATTGTGCGTCGCGGGGTGTTTCTCCTTCAGAACTCGTAGGTACTTCTATATGGTGGGAAGGACCGAGCTTCCTAAAGGATTCGGATGTCGAATACAAAAGGCCCAAACATCTTGTAACGCGTTTAGAGGAAATTAAGGTACACACATCTACGTTGGATGTAACCTTTTGGAACAGATTTTCGACACTGCCAAGAATGATCCGAGTTATAGCTTATTGTCGCCGGTTTTTAAGACTGCAAAGGCAAGGAATCAGGCCGAAATATTTGAGTAAGCAAGAACTGGAAGAGGCAACAGAGATATGTATAAAGAAATGTCAAGAAGATGGGTTCGCCAATGAATTAGGAGAATTGGGGAATAATCAATATCAGGGAAAAGGGAGTCTCAAATCATTAAATATATTTTTGGATTCAAAGGGAATCATAAGAGTGGGAGGGCGGCTCGAGATGTCCCAATTAAATTATGATAGAGTTCACCCCATTTTGATACCGAAAGAGTCCTTTCTCACAAGTCTCCTGATTGCCGATGCACATCAAAAAACCATGCATGGTGGTCCGCAATTTGTGATAACCTATTTGCGGTCCAAATATTGGATTATAGGAGTAAAGCTTTCAGTTAAAAAGCATGTAAGGGAATGTGTTAAATGCCTGAGACATGCATGTAAGGTTAGAACACAATTAATGGGACAGCTACCTTCGGCACGGGTTACACCCAACAAGCCATTTCTGTGTAGTGGAGTGGATTACGCGGGCCCCATTAATATAAGGGTTTCAAAAGGTCGAGGAAACAAATCTTACAAGGGCTACATAGCATTGTTCATATGCATGTCTACGAGATCAGTGCATTTAGAAGCGGTTAGCGAACTGAGTACAAGGGGTTTTCTGGCTGCGTTCAAGAGATTTGTGGCAAGGCGTGGTCGATGTGCTGAGTTGCACAGCGACAATGGCACAAATTTCGTGGGAGCAGCACGAGAATTACGGCAGTTATTTACGGAAGAAAAATCCCATTTCAATTCGGAATTAGCAGAGGAGCTTGCCACCAATGGTACTGAGTGGCACTTTATCCCTCCTCACTCGCCAAACTTTGGGGGCCTTTGGGAGGCAGGGATAAAGTCCACAAAGTGTCATCTTAAGAGGGTCGTGGGAGACTCCACGCTAACCTACGAAGAAATTGCGACGGTGTTGGCTCAAATAGAAGCATGCCTTAATTCGAGACCGTTATCCTATGTCGAGGATCAAGATAAATTAGTAATTTTAACTCCAGGTCATTTTCTGGTGGGGGAACCACTCGTTGTACCTCCAGACTCAAATTATGAAGGATGTAATACAGGTAGTTTGCAACGATGGCAACTCCACCAGAGAATGACGCAGGATTTCTGGCGTCGATGGTCGCACGACTACCTTCACCAATTCTTGCAGAGGCATAAGTGGGCTTACAAAACCCCGGAACCATCAATTGGTGAAGTGGTCTTAGTGAAGGAAGATAATTTGCCCCCTGGCAAGTGGTTACTGGGTAGGATTACAGCAAAACATCCGGGATCGGATGGTGTTACCCGGGTTGTTACGTTACGTACACAGTCGTCTACTATAAAAAGACCGACGTCCAAATTATGTGTGCTCCCTGTAACCGATTGAACTAGTAACTTTAGTCTTAAGCAATACATTTTAGGTTATTTTTTGTTAATTGCTAGTATAGTTAAGGCATAGATATAATGATTGTTGTTAAATTGGTTAAGCTTCTCACCAATGACATTGGCACACCCTATGTTCAACCAATCCAAATTACTTTGGCACGGTGGGCGGTGTTGAAGGACATTGGGCAGTATGTCCTTGGTGGGCGGTATGTCTGAGCGTTAACCGAAATCATAGCGCGATCACTTAGATAATATTTGATAATTAGTACCGCATCGCTCGATAGATGGCAGCACAGGTAAAATTAAAACTCGCTATGGTTTCGTTACATGCATTTAGTTGGGTCCGGTGGATTATTTGATTTTGTGAGCAGCTCACCCAACGGAGTTACGTGTAACTAATTAATATTAATATACGGGTAGTGACGTAATTCAGTGGTGTTATTTCGAATCCCTCTCCAAGTCGACCCTCGGTTGTACACCTATTTAGTCCGTCAGTTAGAGCATTGGAAAAAATGGACATAATTTTTTTTTGTTTTTGTAAATCAATGAATATTGACAAAGGTCATCGCGCATCAAAACTCGGGAGTGAGGGCTCGTGACGTCAGAACTAGCTAAAAATTATACCAAGGCGTGACGTATTGAGAATTTTAAAAGCGTCATATCTCTGTCAATTTAGGTTTACGTAAAAAAGAAAAAACGTGTGTCTAATACTTTTGGAAATCTATCTGACGGAATAATTAGATTTTTTTTGTCGTCTCGCTTATTCGTCTGTAAAACAAAAGTATTACTTCAGAATACAAGATTAGTACCTATGTCTTTGGAATAGAAGATTGTGATAAATCCTTGAATGACCTAAGGATCGTAGGAAGTAGCATTTCGTTATTTCTGCCTTACCCCATAGGATAAATTATTTTAATTGAGTTATTTAGTGGCCTGATACTGAATCAAACCTAGCCAGCAATACATCAATTGATATTGACCCGAGTACGGTAATCGTTGGAAAGCATTGCTACCGCATCGGCAAGATAATTCCACATGGATGACAATTAAAACAGCTCTGTATGTTTCCAAAGTTAGCCAAATATTAATGTAACCGATTTCACCACGTTTGCGATGTTCGATTGATGGACCATTTGCATATCTGCAAAATATGCAGATCGCTCCAGCGAATGATAAATCCCTTTGAAGTCAAAATTGGCAACGTTGGTCAATACACAAGGGTGTTAAATTAAATCCTCGTTTTACAAGTCTTTCATCAACGTTATAATGAAAACATAAAATATATTTTTTCTTAATGATGAAGTTGAACCAATATTTTACTTAATACAATTAAAAGACGCGACAAATAATATACATTGTGTAGCGATCATGAAGAATCACGTAAGAAAACAGACAACTCGGTGTTGATTGTTTAGACCTGTCTATTATATCATGAATTACAAATGCTTATGCTCGTGGCTTCGGTATAGAGTTCGGTAATTGTCCCAAGGGGTCGTACTACGGGGATAAACCTGTGTTAATTAAGGTTACAAAATATCTGTGTTTAATTCATTTAAATCCGTCCAGTACTTTTTGGGAAAAGAGTAACAAATATCCATCCATCCATTCATCGTTTCATTCGTCTGTTGTTTACAGGGTTCCACAACTCAATCTATCCGTATTTTATTTTATTTTATTTTATTCAAAAAGGAACAACAAACAACTGCAATATAAAACATAGACATAAGAAAAATATACAAAGCTTATAGACAATATTGCAACCCACAACGCTGTTCACAGATTAACTCTAAGGTACTTGACAGTGAAATAATCGCTAGGGTTACAAATGCGAGATATATAAAATGTTGTAAAAAAAAAGAAAAACAGTGTAAGAAGGTGTATAAATAATTAAGAAAGTTCTTTAAGTATAAGACGTTTAAACTTGTATGGAGAACATGCAAAAATGTCAATTTGCTCGAAAGTACTATTGTAGGAATCGACCATTCTGCGAACAGGCGAACGCTGGCCAGAGTTGGACTTGCAAGTGCCCACGGAAAATAATCTGCCAGCGCGCACCTTTCGCTTGTGGACCGTCCTAGGAACCGCATAACATAACATATGTATGAAATGCAAAGCATACCATTATTCTGCATAGCACTACATTTTACATACCTATATTTCACAACACAACACTACACTTCGATACATTATGTTATCATATCACGTAAAGCAGCACTTAAAGCGCTTCATTCTAACTCCATCCCCAAAACCAATTAATAAACAACAAATTTAATAATTAATTTAATATTAGGTATCTATGAAGACGGCTCGATTATAACAACCCCGACCATCCCGCCATCCCGGGTGTTCGCGTTACTCATTTTAATCGCAGCCGTCAGTCAGAGCTGAAGACAGTAAATTTGGCGGGAACGTCAATTAGGCCTGATGGGAGTCGTTAAACCGATCGCCCATTAGACGGCTTCTATTTGGAGAGGCGAACATTTTTTGGAAGGCTTGCGAAACTTGAGAGGGCAAAACAGGGATAAGGAGTTGCTATTTGCTGCAACTAAAATATTTAAGATACTATATTATAATAATAATAAATTTACTTTTATATAATGGGAGGTATGAGAAGCTCGTGAGGAGCTCGTGGCTAAATAATAACAGCCGCTCGGGTTGATCGTTAGGTTAAGCCATGCTTGCCTAGGTTGGTCTGTGGATGGGTGACCACCCAATACATACCGAGTTTCCTCCGTGCCTCGGAAAGCACGTTAAGCTGTTGGTCCCGGCTGTCATTTGTAGATCTTTGACAGTAGTTACAGGTAGTCAGTGGCCCAAAAAGTCTGACAACCAGTCTTACCAAGGGGTATCGTATTACCCAGTACTAACTGGGTTGTGGAGGTCAGATAGGCAGTCGCTCCATGTAAAATACTGGTATTCAGCTGAATCCGGTAAAACTGGAAGCCGACCCCAACATAGTTGGGAAAAGCCTAGGCAGATGAGGCAGATGATGGGGGCTATGAGAAGAATGTAGGGAAACTGTGATCTATATTGGCTATATTGCAAGCTACATAAATGCCAAGTTTGTTTTGTTAATTCTTTATATGCTGCATTTAAGGTGACACAGCACACGAGCTCGAACTCATTGGTGGGCGTGGCTAAAAAGCACGCTGTCTCACCTGGCATCGTGCCCGACAGAGATAGTATCAGTGATGAGCAGTTAGACGCTAGTCTTCACGTGCGTCTAGTTCGTACGCACACACTCAGCGTTCCGAACCGTTCCGAACAAAAACGAAGTTATAATACTTTCGTCTGAACTTTTATTTTAATGCGCTAAAAAGAATAAAATAAACTTTTTCTTTAAAACTTTTACTATCAACTTATAACGTCATCGTCACTACACAATTCGCGAGATTAGGCAACAATAATATTGTATAACTATATTGTTTGTTATTGTTGGCCTGGGGTCACGATGTCCTGGACGCTTTCCGCCAGGTCTGCTAATCCCTCGAGAGAAATAAATAGCTGTGAAGCCAGCAGAGTCTGGACGTTGGTCGGCAGACGACTGCTTTATATTGTCATCGTGGTACTGTGGATTTCCTTGGCCTGATAAAGTTTAGGATTTCCTTTTCAGGGCGTATCACGTCGGAGTCACCAATTTAGTGGTTGTTGTACACTAACTAAATTAAATTAAAAATGTTCATAATTCTATATCAATTTAGTCAACACAAGACAGAGAAGTGACAGATCAGAAGAAAAGTAAAAATTATATCGTGAAGGTTTTATGTATATAAAGTTTCTAAATAAGTAGGTCGCTACACCATATTATAGGGTGTGCGTTTCGATGGCGCGACCACGGCGTTTTTTTTTTTTAAATAACTATGCCATGATTTTGTAAAAATTATGTATGTACAGTCAAAGGTCAAAATTCCACTTCCACCGCAATGCACATTATCGTTTGCGCTATACGGGCGGCGGCGCCTATACACACATACGCATATTTAAGAAGAAGGTCATAAGTACCACCAATATTGCTTTGCCATTGTGTTGCGAGATTGGCAGTCGACTTCTGACTGTTACTGTACGTGGTTCAAATTTCCCAAAACCTTAAATTTGTCAAAGTTATGGTTAAAAAGTTATAAGGGTTTGAACGTGGCCACGCCATCGAAACGCGGAGAACCGCGCGGCCATGGAAATCTTAAAAACTAAGCGTTGCAGAGACCTGAAATTTAGGTAAATAAAAGATTGAATTTGTAAAAAAAATATAAAAAATCCTAGGTTTATATTTCAGGAGCATACGTATGGTATCGCTTATCACCTTCAAAATGTTACGAATGTGAAATATTTAATTAATTAATGAATTTAATTTTAAATTATGTATTTATTTTTTACAAAATCTTGCCATAGTTTAAAAAAAAAGAATGCCGTGGTCGCGCCATCGAAACGCACACATTATAGGAGTGCAATAAAAATGCACAGGCCCTTCAACTTCAGCGAAAAACAAATGACACGTCACTGACGTCATGCATGAAATGAAAAGGACAGGAATATAGGTCTTGTTCTTCTATCAAACGAAGGACATGTCAATATGGCGTGTCCCCCTCCCGCACCGCACCGGGGGAAACATTATTCAGTGAGATGCACGAAAATTCATAGTAAAAGGCGCGCGTAAAAAAATATGAAAAGGCTTTTGGGAAATCGAATTTTATGAAAAAACCACTGCATAAATCATTATCAAATAAAATTTATTGAATTCTTCGATAATTTTGCTGTGTCAGTACCGACTTTGTTTTGGAAATTTGACACTTCTTTTATTACTAATTTACGCCCAAAGTTACGTTAAAATTGGCAATAAAAATGAATCTTTGGTAGCTCGTAACTTTTGAATGCCTTTTTATTTTACTATTCTGTTTCCGCACAGACACAATTAATAATGAGACAAAACGATATCATGTTTAACTTTAGATGTACCATGTCAAACAGTGGAGTAATAGTCCCCCGAAATTTGTATGGAAAATATGTTGTGCAGATCAACCTTAAGGAGAAAAGCGCAATTCTAAGATATATAAATAAATAAGTACCTTTAAAGAATTTATTCCGGACCAAACCTTTTGTTCTACACATTTTTTATAAACCCACCAAACCGCGTAAAAGTTTGTCGGCTATTTCTATACAATCTTGGTATTGCCAGGAGGGATAGATTTTGTTAAATATTCTCTGTTTTTCAAAGTACCGCAAAGTCAATGGGTTAACAATCATACAGAAAACCTATTCGTAAAGTCTGATGCACCCGGCACGTTTCAATCAACGTACTGCTGCTATAATGCTGTTCGTCTTAATTATCATGATCGATGTGTTAATCCGTTGAACAACTTACCAAAATATGCCTTCTTCAAAATTACCTAAGTACGTCCTACGTGGCATACCCATGGATCATTCCTACTAGTTCTACTACACAGTTCTACGGTAGAACTAGTGGGACTTTTTTTTCCCACAAGTCCTACGATTTCAGGTGGTACTAAATCGTAGAAATAGTGGGAACAAAAAGTCCCACTAGTTCTACTGTTCTACTAATACCCACCTGCACCTGCACCATGCATAATATTTCAAATCCCATTTCAATATGCGATGAAACATATCTGTACCCAGATGATTACAGTAACTGAGTTACAGCGAGCCTTGGGATACGACAGACAATTCAATTTGAGACCTTTCTCTTAAACGAGCCAAAATTAAGATTTGATTTGGAAAGTCTCGCTGAATAAAAAATGCTAAGCAATCCTTTCGGCGTCTAGAATATTCCACACCTCGTGGAACGACCGGTCGAACTATTAGGGTGCCGTCTTTATACACGTTTTTTGTAAAGTTTAAAACCTTTTTCAATTCATTCGGATTTGTAAACCGTAATTTTGACAGATTAAGGTCGGTCTAGCTTTAGAAAGTAAATGTGTGAGCGAACCTATATAAAAGAGTTCTCCGTTTAACTACATAATAACGAACTGAAATCAGTCAATCAGTTGTCAAGAGACGTTAATTTGGCATAGTTTTCCAAACGACGTTATTTTGTAAACACATTATTTTTTTAAGCAAAAAACTCCAGCGGAGAATTTTTAAGACACATGCGTAACTGCAAGCCTGTCTGTCGGTTGGTTCATTTGCAAGTAAGGCATCAAGGGCAACACACTATATTTATTACTTGTTATAAAAAATAGGAAACAACTGAGAATCGAGACCTGTGCATGTGACCGCGCAGGCAAAACCAGTGAAAAATATGTATTTCGAAATTCCTGGAATGCACATGAAACCTGCATGTGCATATTTTCAATGTTTGTTATCATATATGTTTTCAATCTGACTAGGCAGATTACAAAATGACAGGTTTTACAATATGACGCCGATATATACCTACAAACGTGCGTTTTGAAACGCTGTTGTTGTTCTACTTAAAAAATTTAAAAAAAAAAAGATTCTAAAACAAAAAAAAACCCGGCAAATCTTTTTTAAATGAAACGAAACAGGTTTTCTTCTGAAAGAAGAGATGGCCAGCGATAATAGACATTGAATCCTCTTGAAGTTATCCCATAAGACGGGAACATAGCGAGCTATTGCTAGGAATTGCCTCAATATTGCGAGGAGCACCGCTGAGAGCAATGTATCGGAAATGTGCAGTAATCTGCGTCAAATTGTTGGTGCACAACCAACTTTGAACTGAAGGGTGATGTTACATAAAGTTATAGATTCTAGGATGAGTGTGATGATAGAATATATACGAATAACTTAAAATTAACACTAAAATTAATATGTAAAATAAATTTAAAATATTTTTTTAAACCAAATATAATATTATTAAAAAAAAAAAAAAATATTTTTTTCAATAATCAATTTTTTTTTTTTTTCTAGAATTTTATTTAGTAGTTAAATGTTTTTTTGAACTTATAAAATGTGTAGCGAATACCGATACAGTAGAAACCAAATAGGTAGGTACTTAATGCCGACAAACTGTTTTATACCTTGGCAAATAGTGATTGATTACTGTTATTTATTTTTGGGAAACAAAAATCTTGCTATGTACGTACCTCAGAATTGAACCTTCATCATGATTGAACTACCCGTATTTGCCAAACGTGAACTTGCAAATGCATTTTATGTAGTGTAATACAATATTAATTTGTAGAATGTTTATTGTTGCAAACAAGAAAATAATACTTTAAATATAAGAAATTTCCACTTTTGTCTAATAGGAAAATCACCTAATTGGTCATCAATACGGCAGCGAATAAGGTCGAACCTCCCGTGAAGGATGTCAGAGGCCAGCCCCAGTAATTAACTGCGGGCGGTGACTCGACACAACACTATTAAAAACTTCGTCTGACGACGCCGTCGCGCGTCGGGCTCCGAAACCAACGAGTTACGACTCAACAGCGAACACAATAATATTTGTGTTGCAATTCCAGTTATAATTGGGCTTGTGACTTGCAAAAGACTGTTTATAGCGGCTTCGTATGATACAAATGTATTATGAAATAATGGTAGCGACTAGGTACGGTCGAACAAGCTATTTGGTTTACATTTCACAATGTAATTTGTGGGTTAAACTGTAAACCAAATAGCTTGTTCGACGTACACTTTGGTATTTACCACCTAGTCCTAGTCCTATTGTAAATCAACCGTTACAGGTACAGCAGGCATCCGCCAGCCAGGTGAAATCTTTCCACATGCCGGCGACGGGTTTTATTCATACATTTTGCCTCAATCATTGCCTTGCCGTTGTTAATATTTAGGAGATTTGAACGCACTCTATGTAGATAGTTACATCACTGTCACTGTCAGGTAGCTATGACAGATAATGTAATAATAATAATAATAATAATAATTTATTTTATTTCGGACACAAAAAGATCCATAGAGTGTTAGTAACATAATATTAAATAACTTATTATCTAGTGTTAGTACCAATTACCCTCTGCACAAGAAAAATTACAATTGGAGAGCTATAACTCTCCGCTACAGTTCTCAGGATGCTGTTGCGACTATCTCTCACTCTCCTGAGTAGCGAGGCACTTTTTTTACGGACCATCGCGTGAAACCCGTCGGTACGAGCTTGCGCGAACATCCCCGACGCACTGCAGAAGCGAGGTAGTCTCAACAACATCCTGAAGGCATTATTATACTGGACGCGCAGGGCATCTAGCGACCTTTTGGTGTAATTGATCCATAGATTACCCGTGTACAGACTCTGACAGTAAGCCTTGAAAAGGGTGATTTTAACTAGGTCCGTACACCGAGCAAATCTACGGATCAACATATTGCACCGGACGGCAAGTGCCCTGCGCTCCCTTTCTATATCTACATCGTCTTTAAGGTCGTCGGACAGAAAATGACCCAAGTATTTAAAAGAAGATACTTTACGAATTACTGACCCATTTATAAGCAGCTCGGGTCCCTCTTCCCGGCATTTGCCGCCGACCTTAAAGACCATGTACTCACATTTTTTAACATTATAAGTTAAACCATGCGCGGCAGCGTAGGCTTCACAAGTCTTAAGTAATTTCCCTACCGCCCCCGCAGACGGACCCAACAGCACCATATCGTCCGCATAGCTGATGTTGTTAATGCTAACACCACCAACACTGCATCCGACACGCATGCTGCTGAGTCCCTCTATGAGGTCATCTACGTAGAGGTTAAAAAGCCTGGGGGACGTCAGACCTCCTTGTCTCACCCCACACTGCAACCTATAAGGCTCAGAGAGCGTACCATCCCATCTCACGTGATTGGTCTGATTGCCATACCAATACTGGAATAGCCCACATATTTCCGCGGGTATACCCCTGCTTGCCATTTTCCCCCAGAGCACATCATACGAGACAAGATCGAAGGCTCTGGAGAGATCAAGGAAGCAGGCGTACACCGGCGTCCCGCGATCTACATAGTATTGAACTGTGTGCTTGAGACTCAAAATAGCGCTTTCAGTTGAAAGTCCGGGACGAAACCCGAACTGAGCATCATGAAGATGTATATAGTCATTAAGGCAAGTATCAAGCACACCGTCCAACACCTTTGCTATTATAGTCGCAAGAGAAATGGGACGATAGTTACCCTGATCAGAAATATCTCCAGTCCTATTTTTCACAATGGGAGTCACGATGGTCTTCATTAGATCAGCAGGTAAGTACGCGTGACTAATACACATTGTGAAAAACATAGACAGGACTCGCGGCAGATGTACACCCGCGTGCTTCAAGTGCTCAATACTGAGCCCATCATGACCTGGAGATTTTCCTCGGCTCATACCATTTATGATTGCACTCACTTGCTTACTTGAGAATCGCATTAGAGGTCCACGACTGTTGGGCTCAGTATCTACTTTCACGGTTGAGGGACCGAGAGGGGACTGAACTCGAAAGTGCTCTTTGAACATATTAGAGATCCCACTAGGTTCATTTATACCACCCACACTCGTAGGGAGTCCCGGTTTCCCGTCCAACTTACTAGTGGATTTCCAGAAATCGCTGAATTTTTTACTAGCGCGTAGTTCGGCCAATCTATCCATAATAATCTGCTCAGCATGGTTTTGACAGTATTTCAGCCGGCTTTTAAAACATTTTCGCTTCTCATGCATATTATCATAGATAGGTCCCGAAGAGGGGCGTTTGTTATTTATCCAGGCCTGAAAACTATTCCTGGCCTCGCGATGAGCATCCCTTACATGCTCATTCCATCCACACACACGCTTGCCCCGTCTCGGCCCCCCGTTGTGTGTTACTTTAGACTGCCTAGCCGCCGCACAAAGTATTTCTACAATCTGCCTATACAAATTGTCCAGCACAGACTTATGAGCAGCCAAACTACACGGTCCACTACCGCATCTCTGAAAATCATGGGGGAAATCAACATCTCGCAACTTACTGTTACAAATATTATGGTAGTTTAGCGTTTCAGACTTAGTTCTTTCACCCCACACCACAGAATCACGGCAGATGGTCCGCGGCATCATTTTAGGCCGCATCACTTCCAAATCACATTCCATGCAAATGGGAAGATGATCCGACACGTAAATATCCTCGGATACGTCAACACTGACAATTGTATGCCACGCTGATACAGATACCAGGCAGTGATCCAACCACCTCCTACACCCATACACATCACTTATAAAAGTGTATGTGTCGCTGTCCAACCCCCGTTTCTCTACATCAGCACAAATCCAAGATTGGTCAGAACAGAAGTTAATTAATTCTTTATAGAACAGCTCATGAGGGTGGGCATTGAAATCGCCTAACATAAAAACATTTTCTATGTCACAGCTCGCTATCGTAGCACTAATTTCACTCAACACATCTGTAAAAATAGGTAAGTTGTCTGAACAATTTGTAGGCATATACACAGAAAAAACAAGAATATTACGGCCCTTCGACGATGCTGTGATGGCCACCAAGCGAGGACTACTACAGTCAACAACAGACACGGAATCAAAGATGCCTTTCCTCCAGAGAATGGCTACCCCACCATGAGGCCTTCCTTTCAATAGGCTCTCAGAGGAATCCACAGCCGACTTACCGGTATAATCAAAGTCAGGACTTATTGTTCCTAAGATTGGAATGTCATGGGAAAGTAACCAGGTCTCTTGTAGGGCCACCACATCAGACCACACACATAAATCCTTAATATTATCTATCGATCTCTTAACCGACTTACAGTTAAAACTAACATATTTAAGGTAATTGTTAATTCTTTGTGTACCCATTAGAATTAATATAATTAATTAACTTTAACTATAGACTCCTGGGGCTTCGTTCTGTACATAAAATGCACATAACGCCTAAAAACAATGCCATCTGGCCATAGCTCATTATTTAGGAAAAAGTCAAGTTTACATTTGGAAACATACAGTTTAAACGCATTGTACTTCCTAAATGACTTCATGTTGATCTTTTTAAGAGATACTATTTCACTTGTTTTGTCTTTTATATAATTAATAATGTCATCTTCACTGGCTTCAGTACTGACATTGGAAATTAGCAACGGCACTTTTATATCCGCGGCCCGAAATTTACCCTCTGGCACAGTTAAAGCCTTTCCCTTCTGACTACAAATCCTATTTTGTTTGTGTCGTTTATTCTGCACTAACTTCCATTCATTGTCACCTACCACTTGATCACTATTCACTTGTTTATTACGCAAACTCGCACACTGAACCTCCCGCTCCTCCGGCGGCGATGACGCGGACGCGGGCGAAGACAACGCTTTTGCCTCACTCGCTATCGAGTCACACGACGCCTTGAGAACACTCACTCGCTGGCCACTGGTAGGGGACATCTTCGCACCGGTAGCCGGCGGCGACGAAACCTGTTCCTTATCGCTCAACGTCGTAATTTTGCTCGTCATGCACTCGGTCTCACTCACACTCAGCGCAGCTGCCGACCCGTCTCGCTCACCACCGACGTGCCTTGTGTGCCTACTATTCTCCGTCCCACTTTGTTGTGTTTGTAAAACAGAGACGCAGCTATAATCGCACTGATCAGCTGTTGTTGACGTGCTTTTTGCCGTTCGGCCGTTTGTGTTTGAATCAGCTGTTATTTGAGAATATTTTATGGGCACATATTCTAAGCCTATAGGGCCACTGTCCAGAGTAATACTGTTTTGTAAACATGCTCCTCTCCTTTTGTTAATGTTTCTGTTGATCGTGTAAGTGTCAGTTAACGATGCATGTTTCATGTTTTCTACTTCTAACTTAAAGCGATCAAATTGTTCTGTTGTGACAACTTTTTCTTCTAAAACACTAACCTTGTTCTGCAGTTTCGCTACGTCCTTTAGGAGTCGGGTGACATCCACATGGTCGAAGGAGACTGGAGGAAGCCTATGTAGCTCCCTAGCCACAAATATCGGGAAAAGATCAGGATTAGATCCTTTTAACAGACAAATCATGTCATCAAGGTCTCGTGACATTTTCTTCTTGCCATCCTTTCTTCGAAGAGGCATCTTCTTCCCAGTAGGCACCGCCTCAAACAACAAAGTCTTGGCCTTTACTATTTCTTCCGCAGAGAAAGACGAGGTACACAACTGGTGCACACTCTCTTCATCCATAACGTCCAACACGTTTCGCAGAAACGCCAACAACTCGTTAATAACAACATTGCAACTATTACACTTCACAGTAATGAGCGACATAGCTCACAACAGTTTTGCATTGGTTTTGCACAACACAACACACTTCAACACAGTCCAGTATCAGGACGACAACTTCGCGAGAATTCGAAAACTTAGAAATCGCGACATCGCGTGCACACCGTGTGACGGCTAGATACGGACGTAATGCTGTCCCTTTTTCTCTCTTCCTGTGTCTCTCGCTGAACGACATGCATTGATCTGTTTGTAAATAAATCTAATAATATTTTCTTAAACGTTTAATATAATTGACGAACATTGTGTGTTATGTTTTTGTGAATAAAAACAGTTTCAATGGACCCGGCGTATTTTCATTTGCTTTCTGGCTGAATCAACTTCCCGAATAGGTTTGGAGTATGTATAGTGTCCTATCCGCTGATCAACCTATAATATTTCATTCAGAGTTATATGTATAGTGCAGATGTATAATGCAGCATTGTTCTTTTGGCGTGTGGTCCAAATCGGATAAACGCGACGACCATCTTGTTTTTTCTGTTTTACAATTTTGTTTTCGCTCTTGTCTGCTCGCAGTTCTAATGGCGTTAGTGTCACAAAAACGCTAGAATTTCATTAAGAGTTTAAAAGACTTGCCGACGATAATTTCCAATTAGGATTTAAACGATAGTTTTATTAAACTATTTACTTTGTTGTACAGCGTCGCTCAAGAACTTGTAGTTCATTCAACAATTTAAATAAACCGTGAAGACGAAGTTTTAGTATTGTATTTTTTCTTAATAGAGTTATTAATAACTGTGAGATTTTGTGTCCGTCAAGAGTATTGAAATAAATTATTAGTACTAAGTTATTTATTTTAGTACCTTCAAAGTTTCCAATTTAGTTGTTGAGTTTGTTGTAGAAAGGTTATGTTATTACCTAAATTAGAACTCGTTTTGACCTTGAATTAAGTTCCTACATGATCCTTAGAAAACATACCCTATTATTTCCTGTGTTACTCGGCACTCGCTTTCACACAAGATTGAAATCATTAAACTTAAAATATGCAACGTTTAAACGCAAGTGCTGCGAGTTGAGCATTTCGAGAGTATCCCATGTGTTCAACATTCTCTTGAATGTAGTTTGAGTAACATCTAGTGTTTTGGAACTTTTTCTGAAGAACATAGTAGGTCCTACCTATTTTTGTTAGTTTTGAGGAACTTTTGCTTTTTAGATAAAATGAGCATTTTTCACATCTTCTAACTTACTCAATCTTAAACTTGTGATTTAGGTAAGTCTGCTCGAGATAAAACTACGTCTCATTTCTCTCAAGTAAATCCAACACACCTTTTAATTTCAGAGAAATCTTTTGTCCATCGTGTTCTCTACAATACATTTACAGTTCCAGCGATTTGCAACTCACTTAAGGTAGAATGCAGCATTGAGCGTCCGAAGAAAACGCCTTAAGTGCTGAGCTGAAGTGATTCCCTTGCGTGCAGTTTGGCAAGCCGCCAAGCGTGCCACTTCACTGCTCAGCCTCAAACTGTTTGCAGTATGACACACTTAAATAAAACAGTGATTTAAATAAAAAAATGTCTCGTTTAAAATGCAGCACATGATGAGGTTCTGTTAAGAAGTATCTCATGCTCTCAACCAACGCTCCCGTCGGTACTGTTTGGCAGAATGCCACGACATTGCCACTTTATGGTCAAGGAGAATGGGCGCCAGTTTTGCGTATAGTACTTAAACTTATGTAAAGTACGGATACGGATAGCCAATTTTGAATAAATCGAGTTTGGAATATGGGTTATAAAGACGATTATTACGTAACCTTGTGGCTGCCCCACTGCGGGGTCTACCTATACCGCCTACGCATTCAAGAAAGGTACGAGCAGCGATCGTCCCACTTTATCATTTCTCGATTACTTAGTTCCTCGTGATTTAATCGTTCAATACTTCTAAGTCGTTTTTAACACTTCTTCTTGTTTACGTGTCGATAGACTCAAATTCAATTCAATTCAATTCAATTCATTTATTCAGTCAGACAAAAATATCCATAAAGTAGTAAAACAATTGCCATACATAAACTAATAATAATTAAATAACATATTCAAAATCAAAATAACAAAATGAGGAATTTAATGTAGCTGCATAATTATAGAGTTGTCATTTGTAAATAACGTAAATAAAACTGATAACTTGTAAAATAATAGAATAACAAATTAATTAATTGAATTTAAAATAATAATCTAAAGTAACAAAGTCAATAACATTTAATAGATTAATAATTGTCAATAACATAATAATAATATAATAATAAGAATAACCTAGAGAAACACTACTTATTTACCCCAAGCCCTAAAAAAGGGCGCATGTAAGGCTAACCAATGCCGCATAAATGGCCCGTCCAACCTGTCGGCGACGACGGCGAGGAGACTGTTTCCGCTGGCCCTCACCCTGCCCGCTATCGAGGCTGCCCTCCTGCGCATAGTGACATAAAAACAGTCTACGCGCACATTGGCGAACATCCCCGACGCGCTGCAGAAGCGAGGCAGCCGCAGCAATGCCCTCAGCGCATTATTATATTGAACTCTGAGGGCTCCATAGGCTTTCTGCGAGTATGACACCCACAGGCTGCTCGTATAAAATGCAGTGCAGTAGGCTCGAAACAAGGTGACTTTGACTTCCTTGGAGCTACGAGCAAACCTGCGAGCTATCATGTTCGCCCTCACCGACAGCGCCCTGCGTTCCCGTTCAATATCGGCGTCATCCTAAATAATACCCGACCAGTATGTTGCCACCTGCACAGCTTTGTCGTTGGCTTCGTTTAAATCCTGGAAGGTGCAGGTGGCTGTGCATGATTTTAATGATTTAACACTAACTATAAAGTATTAGCTTAATCTGCGTTTGTCTCACGGGAACTCACTACCGAGATAAAAGTATTCTATGTTCTAACGTAGGTAATGGGAATACCATTCAGCCGAAAAGTCGAGAAAGTGTATCAGTTAAAGAGTACTTTCGCATTAGTATGTAGTTGACACTGACATTGAAAAAGTCATTTTGATGAAAAGCAAGCTTTGTTGGTCTCACAAACTTCAAGCCACAAAGACTTACAGCAGGAATAAGAAATAAAAACCGTTCTAAAGCTTCAAAACTAGTTTCTGAAGTCCTCCAACAAGTTCCCGGACCAATCTCCCGACCGACGGCCCGAACTCTGAACGTCGTTCAACGAAGTCAATAAGTTTTTTAATGCCCTCTCGCCCTCCTGATTACTTGTTAATCGATACTCAAGTAATTTATGTTTAGTAAGCGAACTCCAACACTTTTTGTAAGGAAATTGAGGAAGTTGAAAATTGTGAACGGTTTCTTTGGCGAGGTAGCCAATTAAAGGAGCGTTTGAAAAAATATATTCTTGTAAGATTCTAGGAACGCTGGTTTTTAGGGTTCCGTACCCAAAGGGTAAAAACGGAACCCTATTACTAAGACTTCGCTGTCTGTCCGTCTGTCCGTCTGTCCGTCTGTCCGTCTGTCCGTCTGTCCGTCTGTCTGTCTGTCCGTCTGTCTGTCACCAGGCTGTATCTCATGAACCGTGACAGCTAGACAGTTGAAATTTTCACAGATGATGTATTTCTGTTGCCGCTATAACAACAAATACTAAAAACAGAATAAAATTAATAATTAAGGGGGGCTCCCATACAACAAACGTGATTTTTTTTATAATAATTGGCCGGTTTTTATAGTACTGAAGAGAACTTCAACTATGAAGTCCTTTTTTGTTGTCAATTTAGAAATGTTCCATGTTTAGTGCAAGATTTTATTAAGACCTCACACTTTTATAAAAATAATTTGCATCATCTTACAAGCTTAATAAATATTAGATAAAGGAACTTCTTCCGAACTCACTCGAATTATTTATTTTTCTTGGAATATCGGCGTGGGCTAGTCAAGTCAACCACTTTGTAAAATAGACAGAAAAGTAATTTCTTTCATGAATTCTATTAAAAATTAAAAATTTACGTTAAGAGCCTGTCAAATAATGTTAAAAGCATACCTAACGTCCAATTGTCTAAATAAATAATAACTTTTGTAGAAAAGTCTGTTTTAAAACGAACTAATCTAAACTTTTATGGCAAATCGAGAAATATAAATTGAAACTGAATGAAGTAAATTGACTAAGAAATTGTAAATTGAGTATTGTTAGCCTACATTCCAGTTTTAGTAATTTAGATAGTTTTGAAAGTTGTAAGTTCAAAAGTCTTAGTTTTGAAGACTTTGGAGAGAAATTTCAAGATTGAAGTCACTTCGTTAGATATTAGGTCGACAGGTCGGTGTTTCAGATATTTGAAGAAGTGTTAAAAGAAATAGGTAGTGAAACAGAGATTTAGCTGATAAACCTTTTATAATAGTCATCAAACAGCTTCTGTGGCTCTCAATGTAGGTACCTAACTACGACATTAAGTAGTTACCTCCAAAATATTACTTCTAAACACTAAACAGTGTCGTGCAATTTAAATCAAGTCCTCCAATTTTCACCACATAAACCAAGTCACAAATGTCTGCCTCATGAAACGACGAAAGTAAGGAACTTATTAATTTTCATCCACTTTACATGAGTTTTTAATGAGAAGACTCGCTTGCTACTTTATATTAATTAAAAGTTAGCAGTATTTCAATTTATTCTCATCAACGGTATCAAACGGCTTAAGAGCTTCAGACCTCTTACAACCGACGAACTTCTAAACAGACTTAAAAATGTGAACTTATTTTGTATTAACGTGAATAACGTTACGCCTTATTCCGTGATAGTATTTGCCTGTGTTGTATTTAACACGCCTAAAATAACTGAAGGGTTAGGCTGTGCAGGTCAGATAGGTAGTCGTTCTATGTATAATACTGGTATTCAGCTACATTTGGTAAGACTGGAAGCCGAACCCAACACAGTAAAGTAAAGGTTAGGCAGATGATGATATGACTGTAAATGCAATAAATTTATGTTTATAATAATAACGATCATGTTAATGTAACTTTACAATCATAATACCCACACCATCCATCTCCAGCTCATAAATTTATCACCCCAGAATCCCCGCATCATCAAATTACGTAGAAAACGTAGCATCAGTTTAATTGAACTTGGTAGCTGTCAGCCATGAGCTCGAGAGCTCGATTTATAGCTCCCTAGACGCCACAGTGCTAACAACATGCAGTATTTCAATTTTCAACCGACTTCCAAAAAGAGGAGGTTCTCAATTCGACTGTATTTTTTTTTTTTTTTTTTGTGTTTGTTACCTCAGAACTTTCGACTGGGTGAACCGATTTAGATGATTCTTTTTTTATTTGAAAGCTGGTGCTTCCCGTGTGGTCCCATTTAACTGTTCTGAATATCTGATGCTGATCTTCGGAGATATACAATGGAACTCTTCAAAAATAGACGGCAAATGTGCCGTGATTGCTGAAATCGCTTGGATGTTTATTGTTTATACATCATGACATAACATCACGCCTGTATGCTCTGAAGGGGTACACAGATGTGTACAATACACCCAGATTTCGACAGTTAAGTATGTTAAGTTGGCGCGATCGTGTTCCGCGCGAGCCTCAAATGACGTAACATCACACCTGTATCCTCTGAGGGGGTACGCAGATGTGTACAATACACCCAGATTTCGACAGTTAGATATGTTAAGTTAGCGCGTTCGTGTTCCGCGCGCGCCTCAAGGCGATGTCAGCAAAAGGGACTGTTCTAAAAGAAACTGCTGCCCTGGAACGCAAAGGGCTAAGAAGGAACATGGATGGGTTTTAGTCAGTAAAATTCTGATACTACCTTCCGCTCCGCCGAGAGCGGGAGGGGTAATTTGATGATTTCCCATCCGGATAAAAAGGTATGTGAAGTTCCATAACTTCCATATATTGGGGATAGGTACGCCTATTACCATGACATGTGTTGTTAACAATTTGACAATACATTCATGGCAAATATTTGTTTGGGGACAACTAAAAATGGAAAAATAAAAAACTTTTTAACAAAAAATAAAACCGACTTCAAAAAACACAAAAAAGTGAAAAATAACTTTAGCTTCAGAAGTCGGTGACAAAAAAAGTAAATCAATCAAACAAAGGTCACCGACTTCTGAAGCTAAAGTTATTTTTCACTTTTTTGTGTTTTTTGAAGTCGGTTTTTTTTTTTGTTATTTATTTGCAAGATGGCTGGTAGCAGCTGGATGAGACTTCTCGGGAATCGAGCTGAATGGCATGAAATTGGAGAGGCCTATGTTCTGATAACTAATGTAGGCTGATGATGATGATGATTTGGAGTAGGTATCAATGTTCACATTCAACAGTCAAAATTGGTTCACATAAATACAGGTAACAGGTTACTCGTGTCTCTGAGAAAGTCGCATCGAGTCGAGACAAGTGGCAACGTTTCATGTGTAGGTGCAATACAACAAAAAGTTTACTTGATAACCCTAACACCCAGCTACCATCAACATGAATTAAATGGTTTTGTAAAGACAGTCTAATTCAAAAAAGTATCCATAATAAAAAGTCTTTTCCCTTCTTCTCCATGCAGATATGCGCTTAGCAATGAACAACAATAGTCCTGTTGAAGTTATTATGCCTTGTGGCTAAGACAGTAACTTCATTTTTAACCTTCTTTGTAAATCCAAAAGAGAGAAATAAATGCTTTGAGTTTGGGAACCGAGTTTGGTTTCACAAATAATCAGTTGGTTTACTAGTTATCAGTATACAGTGGCCGCGCCGTGACTGACCGGGGTGCAGCTGTAGACAGTGCTCCGGTATTTAAGACACGTTTCGATTATGATGTGAGATTGTACTGCAATTGGGTAATAATGCTGCATTGTGGATGTATTGCCTGTTTTTATTGCTGACCTAGTTTGCTGGCTGGTGGGTAAGAATAAAACATTTTATGGTTTTTAGTGTGTGTGAAATACTGCAACCCAACTGTGCTAGATATTTGAAAAGAGTAACGGCTTAGTTACATTTCAAACTTTATCATGATTTCGAGTCCTTATAGAAACATATTTGAGTCCTTGTGCATCTAGCGTAGACTGGGTAAGAAGTAGCTGCAGTAATAAAAAAGTTTTATTTCGTTATTACAAACGTATATAATATGGGTGATATAAATACGACGTGCAATAAGATGGCATGATATTAAAGTTAAATACGAAATTGCCCTGCAGTGGGTCACTTTCAGGCTGGTACGATGCCACTACAAAGATATTTATATGCGATTCAATAACACCTACGTTTAAGTCCTGCCTACAAACCTAACAACAACCATTACAATACAATTATCCGCCCATACAATAAATCCATACACACAAATAAATACGAGCCATTTATTGCTCTGGCATTATCATTTATCGATATTCCTCGCTACACAAACAGACGAACAATACGATTCACTAAATCTAATTTCCATTCTATTGTGCGTGCGATACAATTCAATCACCTGATTGGCTGGTCCGCTCTGTCTTACTGTGAGAGTTAGAAAAGGATGGGTATAGCAATCTTTAGTCAACAGAAGCATCTTGACGTTTACATTGTTATCAAGCAGTAGATCACTTAATACAGATTAAATCTGAAATAATTTAGGTACTTCGTAGTGTTTTATTAGTTAAATATGTCGACGTGAATTGCGTTAGCTAACTATTGTGTATTTTAGGTGTTGATTTTGAGGAAGTTCTAGAGATGTTGTTGTTATATTGTTGAAGGTGTGCTAAATTATATTGTTAATTTCAATAGATTAATAAGTGTGTTGAATTTGAAAGTGTTGCAAAGTTTTGTAGTAAAACAGTAAGGAAGTTATACTTATGGTTTTTCAAATGCAAGGACTTGTGTCTTTTCAAGTGCCCTATTGTTTGGCTTGCAATTTACTAGATTTTGACTAGGTGAATACATGATACGACACGACGACTTACGTATTTACTTGAGTCTTGCTTGTCTTGTAGTTCTCGTCTGTAGAGTTCAGTTTTCAAGATTTTTTTAAAAATTTAATTTTCAAAATAAAATGGACCCCACGGTTAGAAGTCATATTTCAATCCTCAACATTCGTGTTATGACTTTTCCAAAACGAATTTTATAGTACCGGCACACTAACGAGCATTTTGACTTCAAAACCGGACAAAAGTGACAATTACAAACTTCTGTAAATCTCACCCCAATTGGCGTTTTATTGCACCTGAGTAATGGTACTATCATAAACCGGTCCTACCTCGGACCCTTACCCGCCGCGCGCCCCGGTCAGGTAGTCGGAAACTAGTCTTAGTTTAGTACGCACGTCTACTTTCACGATACGTTCTATTATTTTAAAACTTGCACTTGGTGTTAAAAGTGGTTTGAAGAAGGATTGTGGAAAGTTTTAACTATGGAATCTGAAGAACAGGGTATGTACTTAATTTTAATGTATATTATCTTTAATACGAGTGACTATTACGTATTTTTAGAAGCAACATCAATAGAGAGGAAAAAAAATGAAAATCGTGTATGTTTTGTTTTTACTTATTAGTATTTTTGTAATAGTACCGAGTTAGATCGGGTTATAAATAAACTTTTGTTGTAAAGTATAGAGTTTCACCTCATCAAAACAGTAAAAACATTTTCCACATAATTCCACCACTTTAAAATAATGTACTTTTAAAGTGATATAAGGATTTTTAAATTATTTAGCAAATTTATAAACCTTGTCGTTTTTTTGCAGATTCGACATCAATTAATGTGATTGAAATGTCTCGGAAATCGTTGTATATGCTTTTTAAAGAAAGCCCAGCTAGAAGACTAGATGACGAGGTATCATTTATGGAAAATAAGGTCCGAGAAATTATGAAATGTCCCCAAAACGAGTATCAAACCCTAAGTCACGATTTAAGTCATTTCAAATCTGATTTAAAGAAAAGATGGACATCGTGCAATTATATTGAACAGAGGTTTATGAAAAAAAACGAAAGATGGCTGAATGTTTCAATACCAGTAGATATATGGACGCCGAACGCTAAGCCGGGACGCCCAAGTAAGAATTTCCAAGAATTGACTGATCGCAGTAAATGACGGAAAACAAAAGAACTCCGTGAAGAGGTACCAGTCGAAGTGCTTACCTTCGCAGCTAGCGTCAGTCAACTTACGTCGGGAAATGGAAAATAAATGCAGAGAAATTCGGAGAATTTTGCAAAGATACTGCAAAAATGTATGTGGAAATAAACGGTTGGCATCCAATGACGCCAACTCTTCACAAAATCCTAGTGCACGGTACAACTATAATACCATCCTCCCTATCGGACAACTATCCGAAGAGGCCGCTGAAGCCCGTAATAACAGGCTGCTTGATTATAATTAAATAATTTTGTGTTTTTTTTACTATTATTGATCGAAGTTTTTAGCTATATTTGTAATAATATACGATTTTTTTTATTCACTTACGTATTTTTATTCATTTCCAATATAATAAAACTGCTAATTAATTTTGTCCGGTTTAAAAAGCAAAATGCTCCTTAGTGCGGCAGTGCAAGTACGTAGCTCTCGATTCGATACGATTCGATAAATCTGACAGTTATTCTCGATAAAATGAGTTTTTAACCAATCGAAAAGTCGGATTTATCGAATCGTTTCGATTCGATCGTTATCGATTGCTACGTACTTGCAGTGCTGGTTTGTCAGTTGGTCCGTCATAGCAAAAGGCTCGCCCACACATTCATGACGTAATATTCATGATTCATGGCTACACAGTTCATTATTATTACATATTTTTTTAAATCTCCTTTGATCGCAGCATTGCAGAAGCTTGGCCGCGATACCGTTAATGAGCTTAGCTGTAGAATATATGTGTCATTAGAAGTTTTACATGCTCAGGTACTAAGGCAGCAGAAGTGCGGAGCAGGAATACTGAACGGGAGCCCGATGTAAACGGATTAGATTGCCTTTGATTTGTTTGTTTACTTTGTGCACTAAACTTGAAGGTACTGAAATTAATCTTGTTCTGAGTTTAATCTTGAACATGATTTCATAAATAAAAGCAGAAAGAGGTTTCATTTAGGTTGAAACACAAACCTTAACGTCTGAAGCCCTAAATTCTGGCATCCAGTACTATAATCATACTAATAGGTCATAGGTTGACGCTCCATGTAAAATACTGGTATTTAGCTACATACGGTACATAGACTGGAAGCCAAACCTAAAGTTATTACGGAAAAGCTACGTAGTATTACTTCATAAGCATGATCCACGAGCTATGGGCATTTTTTACAGAAAACGCAATAACACAAATTTGGCGACGATTCGACACACCGTAGAACATTGTCTCCCCACCAGAGTCCACACATATCCGAGATATGTATGGACACTGTTGTCCAGTATCGCAGGTAAGAATTCAGCGCTGTATCCGAGTAGTAGATTAATTCTCGCTGCACGCCGAGCGATAGCTGTCTTCGCTTGAAAGCGTCGCGACGACTTTAGCGGGAGAGAAGTGCAGTACAAGACATTGGCTGATAGTTCTTCCTTATATATACGTAGCTTCTCCACAGACTTATAAGGAAACAGTATCTACCGGCTCACGACGACGGCGTAGGTTACTAAGATGACATTTTGCTATGCATTATATGCTATTTCGTAATAATTTTCGTTACTAGCAGAATCATTGTCAAATGAAGTGTTTGCGCGAACACTGAAAAACACATAAACCCTTTTTCTTTTTCGTGTCGTTGATACTATTCAATTTCAGCCCAATACTTCGTCACTCCAAACGTTAGTCCTGATAACAACAATCGCTGCTGCTCATAACTTGCCCCGAGCTAAAACTAAAATCAATTTATCCAGCGCTCGCGCAGAGCAACTAAATCGATTACGTCAGCGACTGTTTGTCCGGTAATGGAGCTATCCGTGATGTCGCGCAGTGATTCGTCTTTGTCTCTCACTAGCTTTTGTTTTACAACTAAATAATACAATCGCTTGTTGCGACTTGTTTGCTTTTGAAAGTACCGAAGTATGCTTTATGAGCGCGACGCGAAGGTAAAACAAATTAGAGTTTTAAGTGGCATAATTAACTTAAAACGCTTACTTTTTATCGATCTTCTACCAAGGGGTATCGTTTTACCCATCATAAGTATTTAATTGACTGGGTGGTGGAGGTCAGATAGGCAGTCGTTCCATGTAAAATACTGGTATTCAGTTGCGTCCGGTTAGACTGGAAGCTAACCTAAATATAGTTGGGAAAAGGCTAGGCAGATGATGATGATTTTCTTAGGACGAATTTCACAAATAAAACAACGTGGTCAAGAGCGTTTAAGAGCTGTCAGTGTTATCATAAAACGCGGTTAGATGTGCTAATCTCGTTCAGATTTATTGGTGGAAATAGTCCTTATTCTACCTGTTATGCATGTTATCTTTTAAGTGACAAGAATATGCCACACTGCAGTGAGCAAGCAAGCTTTCTTGTTATCTCCTCCATTTGTAGAACGATGAGTAAATATCGTCCGGTATTTGTTGGGTACTCTATCGATACATTTATTTCCAATAACTTCCATCTCATCTCTAATAACATCTGGCTTATTGGTCAACAGAGGTCATTCGAGGTCACTGGACTTCATTCCAGACGGATTGCTATTTGACCACAACATTATTATCAGCCATTTGGAACGTCCACTATAACCGAATTCATGACAGTGGCTATTCAAAATCCTGTTTTTAACAACCGATTCTCAACCTTATTGTTACGGAATAGAACTTAACAATAAAACCAGATGCCTCTCTTGAACCATCGCTTCATTTTTGCATGTAACGTGTAAAAAACTGAACATCTCACCCCAGACGACCCTTAAGCCTTTTCCCGTTACCGTTACTATCACCCAGCTATAACCAACGCTATCTACTTGTGGTTTATAATAATGAACTTTATTCCTTGTACACACAGTTGAAAATTGGATGCAGTGAACTGCAAAAATAAATTGGTCATGCTGACCGCACGAACAAAATTATCAGAGCATAATACTCTTTCCTTACATCCTTGCAATAAGGTTCAAAGTTTTGCCACGCAGCTGCGTAGACATTTGGAAATATTTGGCCTCACGCCAGCGCGTCAATAGACCGTAGTGGCAGGAGTGACGTCTCGTGGCCGTTACAGTGTGTTTACACCGCAGTTACCGCCGTTTGCTGGTGTAATGTGCTCTTGAAGCCACCAGTAAGTGGCTTAAAACCTTAAACAGAACAGATCTCGACATGTATTGAGGATTAGAGCCCCAAATTTCGCGCATCGTTTAGCAGAATTGCTGAAGTTTCTTTTTATGTGATAGGTCTGGCAAATACGCCAAATGCCAACTGATGATATATAGTTACTGTCACCTTAAAACAACACTAAAAATACAAAGAGTGTTGCTAAAGCCTTATCGACTTTAAATGTTTGGTTGAAACACTTTATGTACCTATAATTTTCTTTATCTTTATTATTGAAACCGGCGTGTTCTAGAACCAAAAAATCGAAGATATTTTGTGACATCGACTAACCAGCTGAAGTGTGGTTAATTATACTACTATATAATCCTATTCTATAGATAGTAGGCCTATGTCGAAGCAGTGAGATGGTTTGAAGCTTATTATGCTGTAGCGGTACTACAAAAAGTACCACAGTTACATTGGACAAAAAAAGTACTACAAACGCCATCTATGACATGAATGATGAACTAACAAGCCCAAATCCTACATCGCGCAAGCAAAGTTATCCGCGACATAACACTATACACCTTTTTACTTATAATATCATTGACACTATATAGGAGAACCCGACAACAACTGTCGGGATGTGGCCCACCAGACATAACACCCGTCTGGTCGGAGGGTCCTCCCTTTTCTACGGGGGATGAAGAGCTTTACACCCTGTTCTTCCTACCCCTAAAATGCTATCTTCATTATATACCATAACCAGACGAGGAAACCAGCATGCCTGAGAGATATATTCTTGACGGCATGTAAAGCCAAGTCAGAGGTTCATGGGCGGCATAAAGACTCTGACACCAGGTTAGGCGCTAACCACACGATAAAGAAGAAGAAAGAAAGATTACTCCAAAAGGAGGCATGCTGGTAGAACTTTCCTAGACAAGCCTATTAACAAGCTCTATTACCGGTAAAACAAAAGGAGGCAAGCTAGTATAACTTTCCTAGACAAGCCTATTCACAAGCTCTATTACCGCTAAAACAAATGGAGGCATGCTGGTAGAACTTTCCTAGACAAGCCTATTAACAAGCTCTATTACCGCTAAAACAAAAGGAGGCATGCTGGTAGAACTTTCCTAGACAAGCCTATTCACAAGCTCTATTACCGCTAAAACAATTGATCCGATGTAATTTGAAACTGAATTAAGATATCCAGCAGTTGCTAGCGTTTATTGCAAATAGTTTATCTTCGTCTGGTTCGTGATCGATCGCAGCTGTCGCCAGCTTGCATTTTGGCTTAATGTCTCCATTTACTTCGTTTTCGACGATTTCACTAGTTTATTAAGTAGTCCCTAGTTTTTTTGGGATCCTGCCGTTTTGCCGAAAAGATTTTGACAAAATTTCATTACCCAAACAAATTTTAGCAACTTTTTTTTATACCATTGCAATATTTCGAATGATTTTAGTACGCATATTTTTATTTGGTCAAATTTTTACTTGGTAAAATATTACCAAGTATAATGTCATTATAGCATTTGGTCTTTAATCAAATGATTTATTACATCAAACAATCTTCAGACAATAAACGTTTGGTGAAATGATTTGTTATGACAAAAAATATAAAGGCAAATATAAGATTTTTTGTGCCGCGGTAGCGGCCGGCGAGTCCCAGACACGATTTGCATTAATAGATAAAAAAATATTTTTTTAGTCGGTTACTCAATTAATTAGATTAGGTTAATTTCTTCTTTAAACAAAATGGGTAGGTTAGGTTAGGTTAAAACTGTGACCTCCCACGCACGACCCGAGCGAGCGAAGCGAGCGGTGCCGCGGCAGCGGCCGGCGAGTGCCAGAAACGACTTGCATTAATAGAAAAAGAGATTGTTTTTAGTAGGTTACCCGGAACTGAACTATTTAGATTAGGATAATTACTTATTTAAAAAATGGTTAAGTTAGGTTAAAACTGTGACCTCAGACCCAGATCCAGGAACGACTACATGATATGGAAAAAAAATATGAAAAAAAACGCTACTAATTTGAATTGAAGACTGACGAAAATATTTAGTATATTTTGGCTTATTTGATTTTGCGTAAAAACTGTTATTCCAACTGAAATATTTGACTAAATAAAAAATGTTAAAAGTACTAGTTGGTTAACAAGTTATAGTTTAAACGTTCATTACCCAAACATTAGGTTTGCGTTACAATTTTTTGTGAATAGATTTTTTGCTAAGTAATAATTTGGCAAATGAAATTATGCGAAATTTTTTTTGGGAAGTGAAAATTTGGCAAATTCCTTTCGGTCAAACAAGGGAGACCCCTTTATGCAGTAAAATAAAACTGTGTAACTATCTAAATAAAATCCCAGTAATAACTGAATTTTAGATTAATTTACATCCAGTGTACAAACAAATAACCAAATATCAATACCAATATAACAAAAATAACAATTAATTGTTAGTACTTTGTACAGTCAAAGAGATCTACAAAATAATGCAATATCACAATAACTTTGTAAGTAATATAAAAAGTAAAATCAGTCTTTATCAACTATGTAAAACCAACATTTTTACTAACTACAAATACACATGCAAAATCACAATGTCCTAGAAACTAACAAAATACAACTCTTTTACAAAAATCAGCCTTGATTGACCATCATATAAATCAACATTAAATATAAAATATGCAAAAAAAATAGTCAAAACACATAATTATATAGACAGTCAGAACACATATCAACAGTAAATAATCACTTCTTATTGTTTTGTATATTTAAATTTAAAATTCAAATTCAAATTCATTTTATTAGCTTGCAACAGAATACTGACAGGATTAACAGCGGGTCCCAAACTAGGCACAGCCTGTATCTTGGTGACCCAGACAAAACACAAGTTAAAACAAATTACAATGTTCTGCTAGCGCAAGAAAGATATCATGGATTAATTATTAGCATTTGATTACAAAATAAAAAGAAAAGAAATAAATAATTAATAACATCGAAAATAACATAGTATGCAAAATGTGATTATTTACAAAATTTGTGAATTATGGTAAGAACAAAGAAATTACGAGTAATTAAAAACAAAAACTTGGTAACAATGTTCATACTAACAAGATTCGATTTAATGAGTGTGTGCGTGCGTGTGTGTGTGCGTGTGTGTGTGTGTGTGTGTCTGTGTGTGTATCTGAGTGAGATTAGGAGTGCTGTCAGTTAGTGTAGTAGCTATTTGTAAATGATCATTTCTGTTTCGTCGTAGGAGAGTGTGAGGAGCCAGTTCTTTATTATCTTTTTACACAGGGATATTTTGAGGTCTATTATGTTGCAGTTCTTAACAGCTTCATTGTAAATGCGTGGATATAAATAGTTTGGAGAGCGTCTTGCCTTAAGAGAGTTTGCCCGGGGGACGGGTATGCTAAATATACGTTTGGAGATTATCTCTGTGTAGTCCGGTCTGGATTTTAATTTTTTGTGTGTTTGTAGTACTGCATCTAGGATAAAAAGCTGTCGGACACGGAGGACTGGGAAATCCTTATATAGATGGTCAGTTGAATACAGTAAAGGTTTTTTTAGCATAACTTTCAGGAGCGCTCTTTGTGCTCTCTCGGCTTCAATAACTGTGGCCTTACCTGCGCCCCCAGACAGAGATACCATACTGGAGGACGGATTGGCAGAGACCAAAGTAAACAGTACGCAGTACAGGAATGAGTGTGCAGTCACGTAGTTTTTTCATGATGTAGATGAGTTTCCTGACTCTGCCGGATAGTGTGTGTATTTGTGGTTTAAAGGATAAGTTCTCATCTAAAGTAATTCCTAAATATTTCATGGACTGCACACGCTCAATCACAGTGCACGAACAGCCCGCAGTACGAGTGTTATTGTTATGGGAGCAAGAATGAATTGTGAGGGTTAGATGTTGGGGAGGTTTTGATGTCTTGGTCTTGTAGAAAGTAATTATCTTAGTCTTTTTACGTTTAAGGTTAGTAAATTCCTATCAAGAGCATTCGCTATTCTGAGGAGTCCCTCTTCGGCAATGCTGTACACCTGATCCCAATTTTTGCCATGAAATATAACCGCTGTATCATCTGCATAAGCTATTATTTCAGCGCTGGTGAGTGAAATATTCAATACCTATATCATTCATATAAAGCAAGAAAAGCGTCGGGCCAAGCGTACTACCTTGAGGGATTCCATAGTTGATAGGAAGTAGGCTGCTAGAGATATCTCCGAGCTTAACAAATTGCCTTCTATTGGACAGATAGCTTTTAAGCCAATCTAGGGGAGTACCGCGTATACCTGCTGCTTCCAGCTTCTTTAGAAGGAGATCTATTGAAATAGTGTCGAAAGCTTTAGCCAGGTCTAGGAAAGCGCACATAGTGCGTTCTCCTTTATCGATAGTTGACGACACGATATTTGTTAGGAGCCTGGCGGCATCTTCAGTTGACCTACCCCTCCTAAATCCGAACTGCTTATTGGCAATAATGTTGTGTTTCTCGAAAAAATTCGTAAGTCGTTTGTTTACAACTTTTTCGAGCAACTTAGATAGTATAGGCAATAGGGCGATAGGTCTATAGTTATCGGGGATATCTGTTGCACCACTTTTGTGAATTGGGCTGACAGCTGCAACTTTCCATCGGTCAGGGAATATTCCAGATTCTAAGCTAAGGTTAAATATAAGAGTTAGTGGATGAATAATGGCGGTTTTGATTTTTTTTATTAGTCTTACATTAAGATTATCATTTACCAACTACATACATGCAAAATCATAATAACTTAAATCTAAAAAATTATAAGAGTACAAAAAAAATACTAAAATCACAGTAATTATTGAAGACTAGATAAATCAACATATTTTTTTTTTTGTATATTAACCAACTACATGCAAAATCGTAATAACTTACATCTAATAAATTATAACTAGAAGTACCTACATAAAAATTGGCTATAATCACCGTATTTTTTGTATATTTACCAACTACATGCAAAATCATAATAAGTTAAATCTAACAAACTATAACTACAATAACAAAAAATTACTAAAATCACAATAGTCTAAGATCCCTTGAAGAACGACCTTCACCGAGCTGGTTATTGGATGAAAAGTGTTTTATTTCAAATTAAATATGTCAAAAAATATATTGCAAATGGGTTGTCTAAAAAATTTTAGTCCAGAAATTTTTTTTTTTTTTTTTTACGGTACGGTACGGAAAAAAAATTGCTATACATATTTAGGAGTAAATAATTTAGTTTTGACTTTTTAGTCAAAATATGACTGTAGTATTCCACCATAAAGTGAATCATTGATCATAGCTCTTTTTACCCGACTGCGCGTCGCAAAGGAGGGTAATGTGTTTATCAGTCTATGTATGTATGTATGTTTGTTTCTATGTGGCGTTCTAGAGACCAAATGCGTAGGCCGATTTTGATAATTCTTACGGCAATCGATTCGTCTTAACCTTGCGAGTGTCACTAAAGACATAACAGTAATCAAAATTCACCACAGCGACAACCAGACGCCATATTGTCAAAATGAAAAAAAAAAAGTTGATGAACTATGTCAAGTGGGGTGTCGTTGAATAGGTATTTTAAAATCATTTTTAAGTTCCTTTTATCATTTTTCATTTTAAATAATAGTTTAGGATATATAACGATTTAAAGTTGTCTATCAATGCAATCATTCTC
Source organism: Xestia xanthographa (assembly GCA_905147715.2). Taxonomy (NCBI): domain Eukaryota; kingdom Metazoa; phylum Arthropoda; class Insecta; order Lepidoptera; family Noctuidae; genus Xestia; species Xestia xanthographa. The sequence goes on along the minus strand of LR990653.1, from coordinate 30,308,037 downwards.
GCTAATTCTTACTTATTGATTTAAGTTTTTATTTCAAGTATTAACGATATACAAACAAAAAAACTGTGAAAAGCATGAAAAACTAACTTTTATTCATCGCCAAGTCGCCGAGAAAAAAAAGTTTACCACCAAGCTCGATAGATGGCGTTGTACATTTGATGCACGTTTCTAAATCGCGGTGTTAAGATTCTCCGCGTCTACTAATTGAATTCTTTGTTATGGATTTAAGTTTTCATACTTTACAACTGATTTTAGCTCACTAAGTGAGAAAGTTAACTGACTTTAGTACGTACGTAAATTTGAAAATACTTAATTTGGATTCCTATTGTTTTTTGTTATCATCATTACATTTCTGTCACCAAACTATTACGATTCAGACTAAAGGGACTAATCATCAGTAGTTTAGACCACCGCAAGTTACTTAATAATCCCCACGATATTAACTCCCTCAATGAAATGACTAGATTGCGAAATTTACCATCTTATAACGAAGTCAATGAATCGTAACTAAAAAGTATAAAATAAAAAATAATAATTTAAAGAAAAACAAAAAACCCGACTGCGTAAGAACTAATTTTAAAAAATACGTGTAAGAATGAACTTAAATTAAAACTAAAAAGAAAGAAACAAGCCCAGTAATTTAGAATTCTGTTAAGTAATACTAAATAACTACACAATTGAAATAGTTTAGTCGGGGTCCCTTGGGAAGATTTGATTGGTAAAATTTAAATGGGCCCCGACTGTGAGTCGTTCTACTCTGCATTAGAATTTATGATTTGTTTTATGTGTGTATCCATTATAAAATTATTTCAATTGTGTAGTTATTTAGTATAACTTAACAGAATTCTAAATTACTGGGCTTGTTTCTTTCTTTTTAGTTTTAATTTAAGTTCATTCTTTCACGTATTTTTTAAAATTAGTTCTTACGCAGTCGGGTTTTTTGTTTTTCTTTAATTTTTTTTTTCAATGATCTGTTATGATTTATTAAATTAATTCCGTTAATAAACTGTTCACAAGTGTACTATGTTAACCGTTTCTTATGTAAAATATAGCTAATTTTATCTCAGGGGACCAATAGGTACCTGAATAGGTGCCGAATCTTTAACTTATATTGTATATATAAGAGGGGACGAATGGGTACCTTAAAAATAATATTTTTTGTTAAAATATTAATTGGTCCCCTACCAGGAGACCAATGGGCACCTATATAGGGGCCGAATCCACAACTTTTATGCTGGGGGACGAATTTTAGGGGACGAATGGGCTCTGACCCTAGATCGTAATGATGATTGTAATGTACTGACCGTTAAGCAAAATTGGCATGACACCCCGGTCCTAGAATGTTATAGTGAGCTGTCTATTTAGGTCTTCTTTTGGGTGGAAACTCTAAAGTCAGCACGTGTATTTTTAATTTATGTTAACATGTATCTTTTTACAGAGTATTAGTAGGTTTTTGTTGCATAAAGTTTCATAATAATTCTACCTCGACAAATTCAAAGATGAAAAAGTTAGCTGTTTCGACTGAAAATGCTGCCCCAGTGTTGAACTTATCTAAAATCTTTAAACAGTCACTCACTTTTTCTAAGATGATACAAATTCTTATCGCAGTGTCTCTTGGGATACGATATCGAACCCCATATAAAATCACATCACTATAACAACCACCATTGCACAGTAATTACTATCACAATCAGATAAAGTACAAATCCCATTAACAAGGCAACTTCATTTAAAAATGTAGGCGTATCGAAATTGTTCGCGCCCGATACGTTGCGAATTCATAGGGACTCTCATTGTGCACGCCACTCGTAAACCTGCTTTACTGCCTACCCCCGATACCTCCTCGCCTTCTAATAGCCTGTATTGGTATGTGGGACACACTGGGAACACGCAGAAATAACAAAAATATTTATACCCCGTTCAAAATCTAAGTTCTGACCAGTTGTCATGGTACACGCTTATCGGGGCCGGATCGTGGATGGGTAACCCATCTAACATATTGAGAGATTACCGTTCCTCTGAAGTGAAAATGAGACGTTGGGTCTAGCTGTCATTCTGAGATCTTAAAGGTTCCTTATGTTACGTAGCTGACCCCAATATAGGCTAATCGGCTAAGGCTAATAACCCATAGGCTTGGTAGATGATAATGAATTGGCAGAGGCTTTCAACTAATTTGATGGTAAGTGATGTCATTGCTTCAGAAGATCTGCACCATCAAAAAAAGCCTTTGTATTTCCATGCAATGTAATTTTTTAGGGTTCCGTACCTTACGTACGTACATACCTCAAAAGGAAAAAACGGAACCCTTATAAGATCACTTTCTTGTCCGTCTGTCTGTTCGTCTGTCACCACCGATTTTCTCAGGAACGGTTGGACCTAGCAAGTTTGAATTTATACCAGATACTGAAGCAGTCCCGACATCATAAAAAGATATGGGCAATTTTATATTTTCGCGAAAACTTGTAAGTACCAAAATAAATTTACCTTTATGTTCAACTTTTTTTTATTTTTCGGACTTTTCCCTTGTGCTGTAAGACCTTGCTTTTAACCAAAATTGTCAATTCTAGGTCAACCGGAAGTACCCTATAGATTTTGGGTCGCAAACCTACCGACCGTTGACCTATAATCACGAAATTTGGCGAGAAGCAATGTCTTACAGCAAATGTTAAGTGAACAATCTGAAAACCGTAAATATATTGTTTAATAAAAACAAAAGCAATTTTACACACAAAACAAACTGGACAAACTTATTATTTGCGGTTGGTGCAATAGCCGTTTCTAGGGATCGAACAGCAAATTCTAAGTTTGTCCTTTAAAAAGTTTGTACGAACCCTCGGTGCGCGAGTCTGACTCGCTCTTGGCCGGCTTTCTTTAGTAGTTGCTAACTAATTCTTCAAAAAATTAAGTATCGAAATAATGGCATTGTCTGTCATGGCATGTTGTATTTTCGTTTACAATCATATATATAATATGTATATGTGTGGGACGTTTTTCATGTGTAACGGGATTTTAAGAATAAAAAGATCAACTTTTCCGTATCTCTCAGTGTACCATCACCCCTGTAGCAGTAGTTACCGGTGCGCGGTTTTTACGCCTTCCACTGAATATTTAATCGAGATGAAGTGATAAAAAAATATAGCCTCCACGATTGGGATGCCCATTGCCCATTGCCCATCGCCCGGGCTACGGGCAACACTGAGCTGAGTAGCTTACACTACTTAATTATGAAATAGTTCTGTTGTTGGTTCTAATTGGTGTTTCGAGGCGAATAGTTTATGTTATACGGTGACGTTTTGACGGTCGTACTGGTGGCATCGTTGTCTGATTTTGTCCGGAAATAAATAAAAATACGTCGATACGGTCTCTTAAAAGTTTTTAATAAAGTGTACAGTTACATAATACATAATATATAGTGTGGGGAGTTCTTGTGATTGCTTCTCAAGTGCATAATTCCTATGTGAATTAATACAAAATATTCCAAGTCATTATTAATTACCCACAATTTTTTTGGAAATTATTCTGACACGACCACTGTCAACGTCTGGTGAATAGTACCCTGTCAGCCTCTGCTCTGACAACGTCAATCTGACAGCGTACTAAGACTTTGTTTGTCAACAGAAGAAATTGACCTAGAAGTATGACGGTGAACTGTGGTGCATGCGGGAAGTTTGTGTCAGCAAAAGACACAGCAAGGTGCACTAAGTGTAGCGTCGCTTACCACCGAGTATGCGTCGTCCTTCCTACAAGGGGTCCCTTACCCGCCAGTTGGCAGTGCCCTGAATGCCGGAAAAATGTCCGTAGGGACAATAAGGCCGAAACACCTGTACGTGGCCTTGTGGGAGACACACAGAAAGAAGAGCTCGGGACCATGTCAGTGGCAACACCACCAGCGGGGATGCAGGGAACCGTGACCCAGACGACGCCTTCATCAGGTGCCGCATCGCTGTCGCCTGTTGCGATGGGCGTGGAGAGCGAAAATTTGGGGCCGCTTCCGGAGTTCTCGCAGGATATAGGTGCCGCATCGCCGTCGCCTGTTGCGATGGGCGTGGAGAGTGAAACTTTCAAACTCAAACTCAAACTCAAAGCATTTATTTCAATTAGACCATTACGGCACTTTTGAAAGTCAAAAATACAAAAAAGAAAATCAAAGCTACAGTCCCAGTCACAAGGCATAATAACTTGAGAAAGTACTGTAGTTGCCCATTCCCTAGCGTAGATCTCTATGGAGAAGAATGGGCAAGAAACTCCATGGACACTCTTTTAAAATCAAAATATTGTTACAAAATCTTGGTTACATCATTAATTTTGAGATTATACATAAATGTGAGAACGATGTAGAAAGACGTGCACACTAAGAGCATCCAGAGTGAAAGATTAGATTAAAAATGTATGAATAAAGTAATTAAAATGAACCTTGGCAGCTAAGAGATGACCAGTCCCAACTGACAGCGCCCGTTCACAGACATGACGCATGTACCGGCGCCATTCAACTCAACCATATTGAAGGGAACTAAATGACCCGACACACCCGCCACCATCAGCGAGACATTTAAGTGAGCATGACATTCTCTCAGTCACCAAGGCATATTCAAGTCAATGAAAGATAAATAAATGTAAATGGTGGCTGAACAGTACAAAGTACTCACACATGTGCTATGCAATTATATAATACTAAGAACTGGAATCTATACAATGCAAGTATATTTTTACAATCTTCTGCCGCTTCCACAATACATTAACATGGGAATCAATTCTTCATCTTCTTCTTTACGTGTCGATGGACTCAAATAATGCCCGTCCAGTACAAACAATTAGTTTTGATGCCGCTTCCTCAGTTCTCGCAGGATATAGGTGCCGCTCTAAATTTGGTAGTGGAGGAACTACGCACCTTGCGGCAGGAAGTCCTGGAGCTCAGAAGGGACGTAGCGGAGATGAAGGCCTCCAACGACTCGAGTCACACTCGTATGGCAGACATAGAGTCCAGGTTGGAGGTGCTGGAAAAACAGCAAACTGTTGGATGTGCTCCGTCAGCTCCTTCAAGTGCGCTGGAGAGCGTGGTGCAACAGCTCAGGCGGGAGCTGAATGACAGGGATCAGGAACTGATGGCAAATGACATTATGATAGCAAACGTGCCTGAAACCCAAGGGGAAAATCCAACTCATCTGCTGCAGCTAATTGCCACAAAGCTGGGGGTCACATTGGATGAGCGTGACATCGTGAGTGCAGAGCGGGTTGGCGGTCGACATATTAAGGCGTCAAGCCCTACAGCCTCGGCAGAGCCGCGACCTCGCGCTATCATGGTGTGCCTCGCACGGCGTGACCAGCGTGACGCCGTGCTGAACGGTGCCCGTGTGCGGCGAGGTGCCACAACAGAGAATCTAGGGTTCGCTGGGAAACCTGTTCGCTTCTTTGTCAATGAAAGGCTGACCAAGGTGAACCAGCATTTATTTCGCCAAACAAGGGTTGCTGCGGGGATTCACGGATGGCGCTTCGTATGGACGAAGCGGGGTCGCGTCTTGGTCCGGAACAAGCCTGGAGACGCCACTCACAGGATCACATCTGAGGAAGATATACTTAAGATTATTGGACCATACGCAGACTCTAATTAATAAACGATTGTTTGGTATTACTCTGTTTATTGCACCTGTTAAGGGTTATTGTATTGGTTATTGGATTGCATACATGGAACCTGCGCGTCGTATCTGTCGGGGGAGGCGGGAATATGAGAGTGAGTACTGCAAGGACACAAGAAACATGGTCATAGTTATATACATATTTATTTACTTTATCAACATACAAAAGACAACCTTATTTATAAGTACTACTTTAAGAGCCAATTTAAAGATATCTAAAATTATTAACTTACTACAACAACTAAGACTACACATACCATCACATGTATACAAAGCATTTAAGTACCGCATTTATTTAAAAATTATATACATAAGTTTTATCACAATAGAATTAATACTACACATAATAAATATACAGCTTTTACAATCTACACGCACACGCTAAGTCAAAATTAATTAAGTTTGGTTTATTCAATGCAGGCTCGCTAGCAACTAACCAGGATGAGTTTATAGTAGCTATGTTACGGCATTCGGTAGACATAATGGCAATCAACGAAACATGGCTCAGACCTGGGGAGGATGGACGGGCTCCTAAGGTTCCCGGATACAGGCTAAAACACGTGCCGCGTCCTGCGAATATACGTGGGGGGCGGGGCGGAGGTGTGGCGTTTTACATTAAAACTGGAGTTAGGGTGCGCGTACGACCGCACTCAGAACATTCTGATGTAGAGCAGATGTGGCTAAACCTAAATATCAATGGTAAAAAGTTATTGATAGGCACTGCATATAGGCCACCATGGTTTGATTTGGCAAAATTTTTAGATGGTATAACTGACAGTATTAGTGCATTGGCACCTTATGATCATTTAGTGGTATTGGGGGATTTCAATGTCAATTTACTGGATATCAATAGTACAAAAACGAAAGATCTGATGGATTTTCTAAATTATGCTGATCTGGTTCAGGTTGTACAGTCACCAACCCACTTTGTAGGAGATAGTAGTACTCTTATTGATGTGATCTGTACTGACATAGGGGTTCGTAATGTGCTGGTCAGTCATATTAGTGAACTTGGCCATCACTCATTTATTGTGTGTGATACTGTAATTAAGAAAGTGAAGAGCAAACCTAGGTTAGTTGTATATCGGCCTCTAAGGGATATATTGGAGGATTACTTTGCGGTGGATCTGGTATCAATGCCATGGGCGGAAGTCTGCTCACTGCCGGACGTGCATTGCATGGTAGAATACTTCAATGTTCTTATCACCCAATTATTTGACTTGCATGCACCTGTAAAAAGTAAAATATTTAGAGACCGTCCCACACCATGGCTAACAGACAATATTAAATTAATGATAAAGCTTAGAGATGAGGCAAAGGAAAACTATCGCAAGAACAAGCAAGATACTGCAAAACAATATTACTTGGATCTAAAAAAACAAGCTTTTGCGGCCCTGATGCAGGAAAGGAAGGTCTACTTTGAAAGGCATATTAATGGTCAGATAAAAAACCCCAAGAAACTTTGGCAAAATCTCAAGTCGGATGTGTTTGCAGACCATCATGAAGGTACTCTCCCCGGTCATTTTAACGACCCAGATGAGATAAACAAGGCTTTTCTCAATGTACCTGGACAGAGCACAGTGTCCCCATCCCAGCTATCATATTTCAGTTGCAACAAATATGGAGATACTCAATTTAAGCTGAAGAATGTTACCGAGGAGGAAATAGCGAAAATTATGAAAGGCTTGGGGTCCAACGCTAAAGGGATTGATGATTTGAGTCTGGATATGATCATGCTCACGTTGCCAACCACCCTCCAGGTCATCACTGCAATAGTAAATAAATCAATAGATTCAAGCACTTTTCCTAACTCATGGAAGTGTGCTATTGTGTGTCCGCTACCTAAAATTAGTAACCCAATAAGTTTCAAAGATCTACGCCCGGTTAGCATTCTGCCTTGTTTGTCCAAGGTCTTAGAGAGGGTGGTTTACAATCAAATGCTGGCATATCTGGAAACAAACAGTATGCTCCCTGACCTTCAGTCTGGCTTTAGGAAAGGCCGTGGAACGGCTACAGCTCTCTCTGATGTAGTAGGAAATATATTGGAGGCAAGGGATGGGGGGGAGGGGACAATCCTTGCTCTTCTGGATTTCTCACGGGCCTTTGATGCAATAAATACAACTTTATTGCTTTCTAAGTTGGCCTACTATGGATTCACAGGGGAAACAATAGAGTGGTTTGCTAGCTACCTGCAAAATAGAACTCAGCTCGTTGAGGTCCAGAGGGAGGATGGATCAAAAATATCATCCCCACCTCGTCAGGTGCCGCGTGGTGTGCCTCAAGGTTCAATTTTGGGCCCCCCGCTCTATATCCTTTACAGTGCCGATATAATAAACTCATTCCATCATTGCAGATATCACATGTATGCAGATGATATTCAATTATATATATCATTCAAGCCAACAGATACAACAGAGGCAGTACGAAAAATAAATAGGGATCTGGAGAGAGTGGTAGAATGGTCAGAAAGCAACTCACTGGTTTTAAACCCGTTAAAGTCGAAATTTATGATTTTGGGGAGTACGAAAATGATCAGCGCAATACTGTCGGCTAAACCACAAGTCATTATCAGGGGCGATAAAATCGACAGAGTAGAAACTGCTTGCAATCTTGGTCTTACTATGGATCCTCAACTACGTTTTGAGAAGCATATTAGTAACTCAATGAGGAATTGTTTTTATAGATTAAAGCTACTGTATTCCATTAGAGACTATCTGAGTGTTGAACTACGCAAGCAACTAGTAGACAGTCTTATTTTGTCTAGACTTAATTACTGTGACACTGTGTACGGACCATGCCTGTTAGAAAGAACCAGTAAACTAATTCAACGAATACAAAATGCATGTACACGGTTTTGTGTTAATATCCCTCGTAGAAGTCATGTCACTCCTTTTAATAACGAAAATAATATTTTGAAAATGGCCGCTAGGAGAAGGTTGCATCTGGCTAGTCTACTTTTTGGAGTGGTCACTACACAGAAACCACACTACCTTTTTGATAAGCTAAGTTGGAGACAGAGTAAATACGAGCCGCGTTATTCCACCCAACCGCTTTGTAATCCGCAACATAGAACCGCAGCATTCAGGGGTTGCTTCAAATTCGCCGCCACACACTGTTGGAATGACCTTCCACCGTCAGTAAGAGTCCTGAAATCAAAAAGGTGTTTTTTAAATATTTTAAAGAAAAGGTTCATGAAAATGCAGCAATCTGATGATGGGTAGGTCTTATTGCACCAGTGCATTTGGAGCTTACCTCAGGGTCACGGCCTAAGGGCAATTGGGGAAGGCCTCCAATAAAGTAGGGCGTGCTCACGGTTGATGCATTGCGCCTTTCAATAGATTGATCCAAGGCAACTGCGTTTACTTCGTTTCAACAAGCGACGCCATACCATAAGCCAAAATGCATATGGCCGCCACGCCACTGTTCATTCCTGGAATTGTGTATTGTCCATTGTTGAAAATTTCTTTCCATGATGTGATCGGTGCCTGGAGATTCAATAGATATTTAATTTCAGATTTTAATAATTAGTTAATGTTAGTTTTTGAGCATCTTTCAATCTAAGTTTTGTGTTGGTTTTTGTTTGTTGGCATTACAAGCATGTATTTTTATTTTGTTTACACAAAATATTCTGTACACTTGCAAATATTATGATATTCGTGTTACAACTCACAATAATTATGTTTATATATTTATTTTCCAACTACACATACATTTAGTATTAGTACTTACCATCAATAATAATAGTTTATTTAATGACTGAGACACCATAGCACACACCATGGCGGCGTCAATATGTCACTCCTTTGGTCTTTGCTGAAAATCAGCGCTGAGGACTTACGGTCCGTCCGAAGCCACAGCATTTAGCTGAGCATCGACCATTTTTGCACGGATGGGACGCGCAGTTTCATTTATGTTTCACATTCACATAGCTAACTTGCCTACATATTGTAATGATATAAATTTCGTTTTAAGTATACTCATGTAAATGTTTTTGTTTTGGGATCTCCTTATGTCATCGTTGTGTCAAAATGTCACGTAGAAAATGCTCGTCTATGGTGTCATCAAACCACAGAGTCAGTAAGCAACGAACCAAGGACGTGCACGACGGGCACTTTCTAGGGTTCTCTATGGTGTGACCACGGGGGATCTCAAGGGGAAATATTAGATTTTAAGTTTTATATTATTTTATGTTTTTTAGCTTATAAGTTTCTTTTGTATTTTGTAGGGTTGTGTTTTTTTTTTTTTTTATTATTGCGCGTTTGTACTCTGTGCAAAATAAACGATTTTTCTTTCTTTCTTTCTTTTTTATATCTTGTGTTGAACTGTAACTTGTTATCTCAACTGAGGTAGTGATAGTGGAAACTTTAGTACCTATCACGTTTGTATTTTCTGAAGGTTGTACAAGTAAACAAGTTTCAGTAAGTTTCACTGTTTGTTAATTCTTGATTATTAAACATGGATCTTTCATGGTTTTATTAGGGTTCCGTACCCAAAGGGTAAAAACGGAACCCTATTACTAAGACTTCGCTGTCTGTCTGTCCGTCTGTCCGTCTGTCTGTCACCAGGCTGTATCTCATGAACCGTGACAGCTAGACAGTTGAAATTTTCACAGATGATATAAATATGAATAAAAACAGAATAAAATTAATATTTAAGGGGGGCTCCCATACAACAAACGTGATTATTTTGCCGTTTTGTCTAATGTATAGATTTTTTCTTATTTTACCGGTTTTTTCTTATTGCATTGTAACGCGACACAAAAATATTCTTTAAAAAAATATTCCTATGGCCTTGTAACGCGACACAAAAATATTCATTATAAAAATAACACCATTTTTTTCTTGCAAATATCGCTCGCAAAATTCCCTTTAGTTTGACTTTTGTAAGTTTTAAAAATACCAATAATGACTGAAAATCTTCATTGAATGTTACATCTACTCGTATTTCTCGGAACTAGTATCAATTTCTCGTACAGTTCCAGTTCACTTGTACATACAGTGTTATTTCGTTATCGAGTCACAGATCAGATTGTCGTCGGCGCTGCAACGAGCGGATTGTTCGATTCCATCGACAAATACTACACGAGAGAACTATTTTTGCACCTTATTTCCTTGAAATTTTCTTTTGAGACTGATGTTACTTTCTTGCTTGGTTATTTTGTATGTTTTACTAGCAATTTCCTGAGTTTTTACTAGTGCTTTGCTTCATTTACTGAAACTAATAGCACAGTTAATTCTTCTTACTTCTCTGAAACTTCGCAATATTTTACTGAATCGGTCAAATAAAATAAAATTACTGCCTCTGCTGGTGCCCATTTTTAACGACTCTGTCGCCTGCAGGTATTCAGCAGTTTGCAATTTTCTTCACAAGAACTACCTCATTAGAAATTTTAAATAGCAGTCAAATACACTTTAGGTCCCTGCCTCTCCACCGTCTTCCACCTGTGGCGTTCTAAGAAAATAAGCCAACACGTTTTCATACTAAAATATATTACAGTCATTAAACCATTCAAGACATTCTCAAGACCTTTTACTAAATTTCATTTAATAAGTACTAGGTTGTCATGAATTCAAGCATCACATCGCAGACTCATTCAATTTCTTTACATTCGTACTTGCAAATGAAATTCGTACGAGTATAACACAATTTTATATTCGTAATGTTACGTTAGCTGTAACATTTGAACTAAATCGTGTAGTTCAAGTCGTGGAACGTACAATTGCAGTTTTCAAGAGCGAAAACAATTTTCCCTTTATATTTGCGAGATTTCAGCTTAGAATGTTGTGTGTCGCCATGACAGTATGCTGTAATTAATTTCTTGTTCTGTTGTGGATGGTTCGTTTGCTTGTGTTGTTTAATTTACACTTAGTGTGTTGAGTGTGTTTAGTGCTGAAACTGTTTGAAATAATTACGTTGAATATGCTGAGTCTATGCTCGCTGATTCTGCATCTTCTTTCTTCTCCAATAACGTTGATATAGGTACAATAACTGAACTTTGGCCATCAACTCTTAATATTACTCCTTGTGCCAGTGTTTTGCGAGGTGGAACTGCTCAGCAGCTCTCGTGTCTCTAGTCCATTTACGAATGTTCTTTCACCAAGACTTTCCTCCCTGGCCGCAACAACGTTTCACTGCTACTTTGCCCATTATAAGTTCTACTAAGTCATACCTCTCTCTCAAAACCATGACCAAAGTAAGCGACCTTTCTTTGCTTGCCGGTCGGAATCAATCTTGGCCTTATCTTGCTGATTTTACAGCTTTATTTATTTTAGGGATCAGCACCCAAAATCTCCTGTATCAGCAAATTTCCCTAACTCCATCACAAGCCGAGCTCTCAATAAATAGCTGCCGAAACTCGTGCGATGATTTATATCTCCCCTCAGCTGAGTTATAGCATCGCATCGAGCTCAACTTTCTTCGTCTCGCTGCGAATTTGTTCCTTCGCTAACGAGTTTGGTGTCTTACTTTCTTTTTAGGGAAAAGGAAATGGGTACGTTTGTAAGGAATTGTATGCTGTCATACAACGGTGCTAAATGAGTGGTAATTAGTATTAATGTCGTTACATTAGCTGTTTGTAACTAAAGTAAGCTTGGCGACGACTTTCTAGCAGTATAAATTTTCACTAAAACTAAAATAAATGTTCAACCTTGTTAAATAAATTGTTGACGTAGGTACAATAATCTCGTAACTTTTATTATTTTTCCTTAATTTTCAAACGGGTATTTAGACCGGATTAGAGTGAATTTCTCAGGCGAAAAATTTACGCGTCTAGGCTGAAAACGCAGTGCTGCTTTACAGATAATTCAACAATTTTTTTTCTCAGAATTAAAGTGACATGAATCTAAATGAAGCCACTAAATTATATTTATAAGACTATTACTTTTTATGAAAAAAATCGGTAAATGACGAATTATCAATTTCTGTGTCTTGTCCACAATCACTTTCATACACAGCATTTACCTCTCAGGAAGATAATCTCCAACATATATAGGAAAAAGTATTTTGATTGGGTTAAGTAATGATTGACCTACAAAAAGTTAATTAGTTTTGAATGTTTAGACTCATAGTTAATGAGTACATGTCAACGGTAGTTTTGTCCAAGCGAAATAACTAATTTCTATGGTCATTTTGTTTCACCGTCCTGAGCTTCCACCAATGAGTTTAAACGAACAATGAATCCCTGCTCGGCAAGAGACAGTCATGCTCTTACGTGTAGTAAGAATGGTAGTGCACCATATCGCCAGGTCTTTCCGCCAAAAATTTAAGTACGTGATTTCAGTTTACTCGGAACAAAATTTTGCAATTTCGGCGATCAGGTTTTAAAAGGATTTTTGCAAGAAATAAAGGTAACACTTTTATGCATGCTAAGTAGCCTTTGGTACACATTTAAGATTATAGAAAATAATAGTCGTAGCCTTGATAGTTTCATGTAAAAAAATAAAAATAGCCACGTTTCAAATTTCTGTGGGGCAATTTCTGTGATTTCCGTGGCATCTGGGTGCCCACGGAAATTACACGACTCCACAGAAATTATACTCCAATCAATTATTGTATTAATGTTAATGAAGATTTTTGAAAAGAATCAATACTTGTTATGCCGAAATTACTTTGGCAGAACTAGGTCCTTAGCCCCCGACATTAAAATAAAATTGTATTACTATTTCTTGAAAAAGTCATTCAATTGGATTAACTGAACTTTGAGGGTTGTATCGTCCAGGAGCTCCTCCTAGAAGCCTCGATCGTGCAGGCCTGGGTGACATCACCGGACAGGCCTGCCGACGTTGACAATGAGGCAGGGTGGTTCCAGGAGGCCATGTCCGACATCTGCGACGTGCGCAGATATCGAGTCCCCAGCATCTGGGCCTCGTGGGCCAGGGATCTGGCCCGCGAGGAGATGCTGGGGACTCTCGACAGAGATCCGTGGGGGCGCCCTTACAAGATGGTGCGGGATTAACTCCGCACCTGGGCCCCCCTACTGACGCAGAGTCTCCGGCCTGAGCTCGTGGAGGACGTGGTGAGTACTCTGTTCCCTTCGCGAGGGGAACATCCTCCCCGCCTATGGCTCCGCCGTCTGCGATGCTGGAAGCGGACCAACAGGACGACGACGAAAACGCTCCGAAAGTGACTGGGGTAGACTTGAGAGTGGCTCAGTGTCAAAAATACCGCCCCGGGACCCGACGGCTTGCCTGGCAAAGCCAGGGTCCTGGCCTCGGAGGTTCTCTGGCTAGAGCCCGACTAGAGGGGATCCTTAGCGCATGCTTGGAGAGAGGCCAGTTCCCGCTTCGTTGGAAGACGGGAAAGCTGGTCCTCATTCGGAAGCCGGGGCGCCCTGCGGAATCTCCGTCCACATACCGACCCATGGTGCTGCTCGGCGAGGTGGGCAAGCTCTTTGAAAGAGTAATTGCAAACTGCCTCGCCAAGCACCTTGCGGGGACGGGGCCGAATCTTGCGGAACACCAGTTTGGTTTCCGCAAGGGGCGCTTTACGGTGGACACCATCATGCGCGTGAGAGCCCTCATGACGGAGGATGCGGTTTCCCGGGGTGGGGTTGTCTTGGCGGTGTCTCTCGACATCGCCAATGCCTTCAACACCATGCCCTGGAGCTGCATTAGGGAGGCACTCCGGTATCACCGGGTGCCGACCTACCTTCGTCGTGTGGTCGAGTCGACTTTGAAGTACCTAGGACTCGTCCTCGACAGCCGGTGGAACTTCGTGGAGCACTTCCGACGTTTGGCCCCCAAACTGGAACGGACCGGGGCTGCCTTCAGGCGGCTCCTGCCCAACCTGGGGGGGGGCAAACGCCTCCTGCCGGAGGCTCTACGCGGGAGTCGTGCGGTCCATGCACATGCAGTCGTGGCCGGGGGCCACGTGGTGGGCCTGTGGATGGTGGGCTATGGGCTAGCTCGCCGTCCGTCCGTCTCATGACGACAGACCATGTAAACGGCGCGTTCGTGTCCCACGCGCGCGTCAAAGAGAGTCAGCAATAGGAAGGGGTCCACAAGGACTGATGCCGTGGCCCCGGAGCACAAAGGGCGATGAAGGAACATGAATAGGTTTAAGTCAGTAAAAGTCTGAAAGTCCCTCCTGCTTCGCCCAGAGCGGGAGGAGTCATTTGATAATTTCCCATCCTCTTCATAGAAGTAAAAAACATAATCAGTTCCTTGATTGCTTATTTTGTAAGACTGATTTAAGCAATAGTACCTACACCACGTTGTATTTTTAGAAATGCTTATTAAAATGATCAAGTCGTTTATTTGTGATACATGGGTTTCATACAGGTGTTCATTACATAATTACGACGAAAATATATATATATATTAACGTCGATATCCGTATTTTATCAGTTTTTTCATTAAACTTTATCTTTCTTTACATATTATTAAAAAACAATGTATATATATAATAATTCACAATTTCGGTGCAAACGCAGAATTTCTGTGTCACCAATACAATTTCGGTGGCAATAATAAAATTTCTGTGGCTCGCCAATTTCGGTGGCCCAAATAACTCTCTAAGTAATTTAATTATAATATCCCCTTTCAGAAAATGTATATATAATGTGGATATGTTGCGCTTTATCATTCAAGTTTTTCAAAAAACCTGAAAATGAAAATGTCCATGGAAATTAGGTAAAAAATCGAGTTGTTGAAATTGACTCATTACTTTTTTATCACTTTCCAAAAAAATGGGTATATTAAGTGAACGGAGTAGAAGCTTAAAGCATACCTAGTTTTTTTTTACCTTTTTTCCACAGCTTAGAAAAAAATTGATCCATGATCAAAAACCGCTACAAATTTCAAGTAAACTTTTCATATTAGAACAAAGAAAGATAAATTATGCTACTACTATAAAAATAATGGAAAATATCTATACCTATAGTATCAATATAACAATATTAATATCTATATAATATATTTTTTTTTTCGCAAAAAAAAAAACAAAGTATGCCATTTGCTTCTACTCCGTTCACCTATTATACCTATTTTTTTTGGAAAGTGATAATAATGTCACCTGTAAGTATAGGTACTTTGATTACCATCAAAAGTACAAATAGATAAATAAATTCATAGCTCATGTAATTATCCTGTAGTAATATAATTAGATACTGAACTATCAGCAGGCTTCACAAAACACCAAAATACACTAGTTTCATCCGCCATCATTTATCATGATTAATCCTCTACTACATAAAATCGAGATAGTGTGCCAGTATTTATGGTAATAGCGGCGTGTCTGCCCACCCCCGGCCATAAAGCAGCGTGAACCACGGGTTACGTTTTAGGGGACTTGTACATGCACTTGTGCTCGCTACGTGGGGACGACATGCTGTTAGTGAGGCTTTAGTTTCGGGGCTTAAGATGTCAAATATAATATATATATATATATATATATATTTATTAATCTATAGCGTCCGATTTAAGCGGTATCCCAATTCTCCGGTAAACCCCGGTGGATGTCGGTACATGCTCTGTTCATGCCCTATGTATAATTTATCGTAATAATTTGTAGATAATCCGATATCAAACGGTTTTACCCGTGTTTTCATAGAAATTGATAACTATTCGTCCTTGACGTCCTTTATAATTTTAAGTAGTCCAATCCAGAAACATGTCATAGCATAAAGTAGGCAAACGTTAAAATGAAAGTCTCTAGAATGTGGTTTTATTATGCGATTCATAGTAGCTTTATGAAGAATACCATTCCTTTATCAGCCAATAAGAGAAAACGAAATCAAGAAGCATTCCTATGCAGTTCCTACATAGTCGCCTCCTTCCGTACGTAGACGTCAATAGTACCGGGAAACGTGTCACCGGGTTTATTGCACTTTTTATACCGACATCACTTCGCGACACCATAAAATATTTATATTTTATAGCTACTAATAAAATATTTACGTCGGGCGCCTGATACTCGAACCTACCTGACGAATAAACAGAAATATCTCTTTTCTAATTCAACATTCCCTTTTTATATAAAAGTTCTTTCAGAACCGTATAAAATTGTGTTTAAAGGTTACAATTTTACCGTATCCTGTCTGTTTACGGAGTGCCGTAATTTTTTATTTGAGCACTTTTATATTTTTTTGTAGGTAGATACGACTCTTTGGTTTTTGAAGACGAATAAAATAATAGTACCGGGTTGTTATTTTTTAGTATAATGTGTGTATTTGCAAAAGTATGGATACTTTAGTTACGTAGTATTTTATGTACTTTAGTTTTTAGAAACCAATATTTTGACATTGAAATTATGATAATAACACTATAGTTTTTAAACTTAATCTAGTTAAAAATCTTAAAATTAGGAAATTACATTCTTAACTATATTTATTCGCAACATACATTTTGGAACTTTCGTCAAGTTCCAAAGTAATTTTTTGTTCTTTGCAAGATAGTAAAGACGGTAGCTTCGGTGCAAACAACAAAACTTATTGGTCTAGATGTTGTTTACTAAATGACATAACCTTTGTAATTAATTTTCTTGTAAAACTACAAGCTCTTGCCTATAAATCTGCAATAAAGTAAAATAATATCAGTTTCTACCCGACAAGTCTGAGAGCGCTGCAAACTTTGAGAAATGTTGTCAAAACTTAAGTATAAAAGTCTGGCAGGCGATGGAAGTTGGAAAAATCTGTATCGGGCGTCGATTTAATAAATATCTGCTCTCTGTGAAAAATTGTGCATAGTGAAAAATTCTTAGATGGTAAAAACAAGAAATATTTTTGTGGAGATAGGAAATATGAAACAGCCTATATGGCGTTGCGAACGTTTTGGCAGAGACGGTTTTATTAATTGTTATGTTAGGAAATATTAACAATCTCTATAGCTTATTTCCTGTCTAAAAGTTTTTACACATAATAGGTCTTGCGCATATTGAACTTGAACACCTGTTCATGCAAAAGCAGCAGTAACAACTTTACAATTTGTTAATAAAATTAATAACAGGTATTAAAAATATAAAAGTTTGGTTCTGAGGTATGAGTATTATTGCCATGTCACACTTGCTTCTGTGATCTGTGTTCCTAGTAAGAATTGTTGGGTAGTGAAGAATTCAATCCAGAATCAAGTGTCCGCTTCGCAACTGAAATCTCAAAGAAGAATTGTTTTCAAACGTAATCTAAGATAGAAACAAGTTTAAACTTATAAAAATACTGAAAGCTGCCACGAGAGACTCGGTCTCAGAGAAAACTCTACTATGAAATTGGCTAGTTTTGTTGTGAACGGAAATACAGAATACAGTTACGATACAGGTAAATATGTTGTTGTTATATTCTGAATGTCAGCAAGATTTGTATTTTATATTTTGCTTACAGAAAGTGTTTGACAGGTATGAATAAAAAACCGGCCAAGTGCGAGTCGGACTCGCGCACGAAGGGTTCCGTACCAATTCTTATTAAAAAATCACGTTTGTTGTATGGGAGCCCCCCTTAAATATTAATTTTATTCTTTCTGTTTTTAGTATTTGTTGTTATAGCGGCAACAGAAATATATCATTTGTGAAAATTTCAACTGTCTAGCTGTCACGGTTTATGAGATACAGCCTGGTGACAGACAGACGGACAGACGGACAGACGGACAGACGGACAGACGGACAGACAGCGAAGTCTTAGTAATAGGGTTCCGTTTTTACCCTTTGGGTACGGAACCCTAAAAATGGGTAAAATAAAGTGTGCGTAAATAAAAAATGCCACAACAGCACGCAAATAATCCCCGAAGGCCTAGGCACGACTTGCTAGTTAAGTTTAAAGCTCATAATTATAATAGGTCAGCTTCTCGCCATCAATTGGACGGAAATCTAGAATCGTAACTAATAGGAAAACCCAATAACACTGTCTTACCGTGTACTACCGGATTCGACCACGAGGTTGGCGCCATGGGTGAGTGATTGGCTGCTGCGCTGCATGTCACGACTTCAAATAAAAATTTGTATCACTACAGATAGTTTTACTGGGTCTGGCTGCTGGCACGATACAGGAGAAATTCCTAGTATAATTTTTAATGAGTTTTTCCATATAAATAAATTAAAACATTATTAACACTTCAATACCCGCAATTACAGACACAATTAAAATAACAATGCAGTGTGCCTCTGGAGGCACGGCCGGGAGCATGCGGGTTAAATTAATTATTTTATTGACAATATAATTATTTAGGAGGAGCTCGTGGCTAAATAATAACAGCCGCTCGGGTCGATCGTTAGGTTAAGCCGTGCTTGCCTAGGTTGGTCTGTGGATGGGTGACCACCCATTACATACCGAGTTTCCTCCATGCCTCGGAAAGCACGTTAAGCCGTTGGTCCCGGCTGTCATTTGTAGATCTTTGACAGTCGTTAGGTAGTCAGAGGCCCAATAAGTCTGACAACCAGTTTTACCAAGGGGTATCGTATTACCCGGTACTAACTGGGTTGTGGAGGTCAGATAGGCAGTCGCTCCATGTAAAATACTGGTATTCAGCTGCATCCGGTAAAACTGGAAGCCGACCCCAACACAGTTGGGAAAAGGCTAGGCAGATGATGATAATTATTTAGTAATACAAACAAACACAGCAGAACATCTTAAGACTTAAATTCCTCTTTTTATAACTTTCAGTTCCCAACAACTTTACAAATGCGATCAACATCAAATAAAGAGTCCGTTTATTACGCCACAGTTACGGAAGTCCCAATCTTTGCGGACACGAGGACCAAAAAACTGGCATCCTTAGGAGTAAAGGACCATCTTATTTGTAGAAGCGTATAATCCGTGATTGAGGGGGTTGTAATAAAGGGGAATAATGTCGAGGAAACTAGTTTCAATGGGGGTAGTGGCAGTTTAGTGGGTAGTTGATTACGTGGAGTTGAAGGGGTTGCAATTGTTTTTAGCTGCAGGGGTAGTGATAAGAGAATTCGTGAATTAGAAGCAAAGTTTTATACCAGATAACGGTTTAATAAATTAGTCTGTTATAGCACCAATGAGATCCAAAAAGAAATACCTACGGGTAGAATTTTGGTTGTTCATTTTCAGCTAAATCGACCAACGACCCTAAAAAAAGTTGCTGGATAAGACTCGGAGCAGAAGATTTCGGGCAGGGCTTTGTTGCACAGCTTGGGAGTAGCCTATGTCCTGCAGTGAACTGCTATAGGTTGAATTCATTGATGGATGATAATCCTTCCTATTTCGGAGTCGGTTGCCACCACCTGTCTTAGCTGCGTAGAGTTAAAAATTACCTTTCTCAGTTTACGTCAAGTTAACAATAACACATCATAATATTCAGTCGCTTCCACGGGCAAGTGCCACATAGACGCACAGTGACATAGTGCTTATCGTCGCCCAGCAGTGAAAACCACGTAAGTTATAACAACATTTTACAGGAGGAAGAAAAAACTGTCTACTGAAAAAAAATGTATGAGTGGGGAAGATATTACCTTTTGTTTTGTTTTAGATTTTTTTATTGGCGCTAGGAGTAGCTGATTCGAAAGTTTCCTAAAGTAATCTGTGCTTACCGAGTTTATAAATCCAAAGATTTTTTTTTTTTTTTGAGGACATGGGACATCCGAGGTTTTCACTGCTGGGCGACGTTATGTGAAATGAAACTAACATTTAAGTTTTAAGGTTCTACTTACTAACTTCTGATTGTATTTTTAACTTAAGGTCTGTATGGTATTATGGGTCTTCTTTGTATAATACAATTTTTTAAGCACAGGTCCAAAGGCCTGCATAGATTATTAATATCTGTTGAACATAACCTGAGAGAAGTGCTGCAAATGAGTACTAGGCTCACATAAGTACCAGACACGTTGATTCAAGAGTCTCAGACTAATTTGTACAGATCGGTGTTCCTTCGTGATTGCCAGCGCTGGACGCCTTCCAACCCCAATTACTGCCCTCTACCAAGATATATTAATTAGTTTCATGGGTGTTTAGCTGGATACGTGGTGTTTGAGGAGTTCGGATGAGCCTGAAGTAGCTGGCGATTTGTAGTGCTGTCTGATTGACGTATAGGTATGTAGACGCGGAATACATGGAAAATTGATTACGCCTTCAGTATCCTGTTGCAGGACAATATGATAAAGAAAAAAAATAGAGGCCTTACTAAAACTAAGTAGGTATTACTAAAACATCTTTCTACGGAATGGCATACGCTTTTCAGTTGCTTATTTATTTCAACCCTGTCCCTTTTTAGGGTTCCGTACCCAAAGGGTAAAAACGGAACCCTATTACTAAGACTTCGCTGTCTGTCCGTCTGTCTGTCACCAGGCTGTATCTCATGAACCGTGACAGCTACACAGTTGAAATTTTCACAGAATGATGATGTATTTCTGTTGCCGCTATAACAAAAAATACTAAAAACAGAATTAAATCAATATTTAAGGGGGGCTCCCATACAACAAACGTGATTTTTTTGCCCTTTTTTTGATAATAATGGTACGGAACCCTTCGTGCGCGAGTTCGACTCGCACTTGGCCGGTTTTTTTTACTTTTGTGTGATTATTATCGTTGATAGAATCCACTTTGTTAAGGCTCTTTTGTCATGAACATTGTCATACTTACCATTTCCTGTCAAAAGGTGAAGTTGAAAATGTGATCCAAGAAATGTGAGCACAGTGATCTGTTTTCTATTCTAGAAAACCTCAAATTCCATATTTCGATTTCACAGAACGTGTTTATAAAATGCACGCTGTGTCGCGTTACGCATTGTTTCGATAGTTCAAATCGTTTGAATCGTGGTTCAAACAAAAAAGGCAATCGATGCACTCATCGTGAAGTTATTTCGTGAGTGTCGGTGTCCAGTTATGCGCATAGTTGACCTCCTTTTTGAGTTAGAATTGAATTGAAACTTTTTGGACAGTCAGAAGTGAAGTGTGGAATTTTATTTTCCTTTGTTCTTTTTTCTGTCGAGCTGGCACGTAACACTTTTGGACTTTTGACATTTACTCTAAAATACAAAACGAAAGCGGAATAATTAAAGTCGTGTTGGAAAATTTTAAATGTAAAACATTTTATTTTACTTGGAAGAAGAAAATGAAATCTCTGTGTTCCTCATATTTTTAATTCATAAATAATTCTCTTTGGGTCTTGATACTTTCAACAGGACCTATGCTTGTAGGCTATTTTAGTGTTGTAAAACAAAATATTAAATTCACACCTTTTTTATTCAGCTATCAAAGAAAAGGTTGCCATAATGACAGGTTAAACAAAACTCACACCGTTGCTCAAGTTGTTCCAGAACTTTTATTCTTACAAAGGCTTACCACACACTGATCATTGCTTCAACAGCAAATAGCGTTCTCAAGAACGCTATTAATAGCCTATCAGTAGTATCTCAGTCGTCGGGTCGTGAACACTTGTAGGTACGTATCGGAAGCCCTGATAATCCTTGAATTACTCACGAATGTCTTCCAGTATTAGGCTAAGGATATAGAGGATTTGAGGAGTAAGATATTAGCGAATGTTTAGAACTAAATGGCAGATACAGACTACACTCATGATCTAGTAAAGTTGAATTGTACAATGTGAATTGAGCAAGAGTATGTCTGGACTTTAAAAGAGACTACGACCTCTGAGTTTGTTTCGGCTGTTTCTTCTCAGAGTAGTCAGGTACGAAACACCGGCCCCATCTAGTTTTAAAAATGACGTGTAAAAGTGTTTGTAAAAACCTACTTGCAAAATAAACATCATCTATCAAGTTAAGCAAAGCAATCGTCTTTCTTAAAGGACCTGGGTAAGAAGGCCTTAAGAACTTATCATCAACTGGGCGTTGTGAGTAAAGTTGAAAGTAGAGATTTCGTTTCCAAGTCTTCAGGAACATGTTTCTATAACTACCTTTCCTGACTTTTACCTGGTATTGTCCTTCAAAGGTTTAAAATAAACTTTTCTTTATGAAAACTTCAAGAGAAACTTCCAATAGTCCCCGAAGCCGCAAAAAGTCGTCGTCGGTGGAAGTCTTTCTTAAATTGTGCCGTGTCATAAAGGTGGCCGGTCAAAGCGCTGACAATCCTCTTGCGGCGGATTACAGGACCGCCCGAGGACTTACGAGTTCGAGCGGACCAGTCCTCCGGTTCGGTGTCAAATGTTTGCTTCTCATTTGTGAAGACGACGACGGTATTATTAATTTGGTTTGGTGCCTCGATACTGTTGTATTGATTTATCTTGTTGATGTGTTCTCAACTTTAAATGATAGACTGATGTTTATCATTTAAAGTTTTTGATGTTATTCAAAAATCAGAATTTCAATAAATATTTTGACAAGAGTAACGGGAGAATTAAAACCGGAGAAATATTTTTGTAATTTAATTATTTTTTGTGTCGAACGGTTTCACAAACAAAGTAACATATTCTGAATAAGACCACTAATAAATCGAAAGGTAGATATATAGATATAATTAAACTACATCTAATTCATGTGTTTGATTAGGATTGTGTCGTATTACAGAAAAAAACGGAAGGCGAAAGAAACACAACTTTTTTCAGAATTTCAAACTCAATTTGCAGAACAAAAGTATGCGAACCAATACACCTCAAGTTGGCCACTTTGTTTGCACACAATACGACATGAAAACTGTCCCATAACAGCTTTAGACAATACTTGCGGCACAAACATTGTAAGCGATAATAAAGTTGAAGAAAGCGGAGAACTAAACAAACTCCAAGTTTTACTTCAAGTGGTTGGGTGGGGATGCAATAAACAAAGCAGAAGGTACACTTGTTATAATGATAAAACAGTCGTGACAACTGTAGTAGCACGCAAATAAAGTTCTTATTTGCCACTAAAATTACGCCTCAATTTAAAGTTTTATTAGTAAACTACAAAATAACGACATTATCCAAAGTTTCTAAGTACGTATAAAATATTACCAGGAAATAAAAATGCTTTTTAATTTATAAAGCTATATTAAGTATGACTTTTGTAATAATCCGTTGCTGATGTTTATCACATAATATTGACCGAGAGTGTGCGCAATGAAGAATTTAGAAATAGCTTATACTGTAGGCTTACAGAAATAGGTTACTGCAACAGAGTTCTGTGCGCCATTTTCTGACAGAATTAGAGCATTTCATAGTCTAGCTATGCTAACGTTTAGTTAAAGATATTTTATTCGTTAAAATTTGTAAAATTGACCCAGGCCCCCCTATTAATTCTACACAATAAAATAACATTTCAAATATAAATAACTAACTCGTGAAAAAACCTTGGGGTGCCTCCGACAATTCGGCAATCATCAGCTGCTGTCGGATGTCAGCGGGCGACGGCGGGCAGCGGCGAGAGGTGCGGCGTGCAACCCACTTCTTTGCTACCGATCTCTGAAGACGACGCGCGCGCACATTCTTTACGTTTACCAACAGTATCATGTGCTTATTTTGGATTATACTATTTTATATTACAGTCCACTGCTTTTGAGTTCAGTCAGGTACTTAGTAGTTCTTGGTATAGTGATATATTTTAGTAAAAAAATAAAAGTTCCAAAATTCATGCGTTCCAGGGATCATATTATTTTTAAAATCAGAATAACCACAAATAAAACACACACCTACTCTTGGACCACATTATAGTTCTTTGTAGCTAAATAAATGTGAGCCTTCTGCACTTAGCTGATCTATGATAACGGTGTAACGCAATTTATGTATTACATTTTGTTTGTGTGAGTTGTATAGGAGCGACCCTTCCTTTTTATATCATAATGGAACTTGAGCGAGGCTTTTGTCTCACGAGTTCGTAATGAGTGCTGGATGAAGACGCGACCTTATTGACAAGAGGTAGCGGGTTGTGAGTTTATGCAATTAGATTATTGTAAAAAACCGGCCAAGTGCAAGTTGAACTCGCGTGGAGAGGGTTCCGTACAATGCCACAGTCTTATTAGAGATGCTTCAGTCTTTCTTAGAATTCTATCAATTGAAAATAAAGTGGTAAATTCAATAATTTACTACTTTATTTTCAATTGATAGAATTCTTATAGGTTTTCCTGTAATCTGTAGGCAATGCAATTTTGTTTTTTTTTTTTTTTCTAAATATTAGGCTCAGTAGATTCGGAGATCAGGGGGTCAATTTTCGTCTGCTTTCATGAATAAAATCAAAACTGTTTATTTGAGAAAAATAACAAAAATATATTTAAGATTTTCATAATAAGCCCTTTCATTTCATATATATGACACAGTAAGGCTTGCAAATTTTTATTTTTGATTTCATTATTAAATTTGTCCCTTGAAAATGACCCATAATTAAAAAAAAAAAAATTATTTACTTTGCACATCTGTGTTTGGGTCATAGGATTACACCATCCTACCAAATTTCACCTGATTTGGTCCAGTAGATTCGGAGCAAATTGGCTGTGACAGACGAATGGACAGACGGACAGACGCACGAGTGATCCTATAAGGGTTCCGTTTTTTTAATTTACCCTAAAATAAAATGTTTTCTTCAGGCCGGTTTCACGACCTCCAAGTTCCAGATGCTGGGCTGTAGGGTTACTGAGTGAGCTAAATTCGCGTAGCTGATATTTTGAGTTCATCATCATCATCATCAGCCTATTAATGTTCCCACTGCTGGGACACAGGCCTCCTCTCTATAAGAGGGAATTGGAATGGAATGGTCTATATTTTGGGCTAATGATATTATTTTGAAAGTTTTGCCACCGACGACAAGTGATACTGAAACTTTTGCCTACCTGTAATTAATACAGTGAAACGGTCCCACTGAAATAGAATAGAATAGAATAGAATACTCTTTATTATGTACACCATAAAAATTACAGATACAAATGTAAAAACATTATAAAAGGGGTGACACAATGGGCGGTCTTATCGCTAAAAGCGATCTTTTAAAGACAACCTTTGGATGGATTTGAGGGGGAGGGAGAGACAATACTGCAGGTAGCCTGTGGTGTACCATTTACATAATTATATACAATAAATACTTACATATACATACATAAAACATATTACACTTAAATACCTAAATACATTTTTATTATTATTATTTATATATATATATATATATATATATATATATATTTTTTTTTTTTTTTTTTATGATCAAGAAACAAGTGCGAAGAACTAGATTATAATACCTAAAAAAAAATGAAAATTAAGCTTAAGGAGAGAGATACATTTTTTTTATCATGCTTTTAAAAATTGGCAGAGATTGAGCACGCCTTATAGCCACTGGCAAAGCATTCCATAAACGAACTGCTTGAACTGTAAAAGACTTGTCATAGAAACTGGTGGTATGCATCGGCATCTCTAGTCTTAAGTTTTCCGATGACCTCAGATATCTATTATGTGTGTCATGAAGGAACTTGAAACGTTCTTTAAGATAAGAGGGGGTTGTAGGATTGAACAGAATACTGTATAGCTGAAACAGGATATGAGAATTCCGGCGAAGACGTATAGGAAGCCACTTGAGCTTTGTCTTTACCATCCCTGACAGACGACCAACAGCTTGCAGCTCTAGGGGATTTTCCATATTTGTTTAAGTATAAATTGTACATAGACGTGCAATCAAATATGAAAAATATAATTGTTTAATCAAGCGTTGATAAAGAGTTTAAAAGGTATACAAGAATATTTATGTTAGTGGTTTAAATAAATATAGTCTGAAACTGATTTCACAAATCATCTGCCTAGCCTTTTCCCAACTATTTTGGGGTCGGCTTCCAGTTTTACCAGATGCGGCTGAATACCAGTATTTTACATGGAGCGACTGCCTATCTGACCTCCACAACCCAGTGAGTACTGGGTAATACGATACCCCTACGTAAGACTGGTTGTCAGACTTTTTGGGCCTCTGACTACCTAACAACTGTCAAAGATCTACAAATGACAGCTAGGACCAACGGCTTTACGTGCTTTTCCGAGGCACGGAGGAAACTCGGTATGTAATGGGTGGTCACCCATCCACAGACCAACCTAGGCAAGCACAGCTTAACCTAACGATTGACCCGAGCGGTTGTTATTATTTAGCCACGAGCTCCTCTTGAGCAAAACTGATTTCACAAATACAGAGTTTAATTTCCAATAACAAATTTATAATAATTTCACGGCTGAAAAGAGTTAAAATAAGTTTTCAAATGCGATTTAACATTACCTATAAATGATTATTATTTGATATCAAAAGTTTTAATTCAAGTTAGGCTAGACTATTATAATAATATACAGACCTTCTAATTCTCAGAAATACTAGATAGGTAAACAGGTAAGTAAATCCTTTAATGCCCGTCTAGTTAGATTAGGTTAATAAAAATATATATATTTGCAGAATTCGATTATAATGTTGTCTGAAGCACATGACGTCTCAAAGATAGGATTGGGATTGTTTCTTGGTATAGCTAGATTTAGGCAAGATTACAGCTCAAATCAAAATCTTATAGAAAATCATAATTTTATTGAACTTGAAGAATTAGACTTTAAATTAAATTGGACAAGTGATTTCTACTAGCAATGAAAATTCTAGGTCTTTTGGCGGTAGTTTTAAATATTTCTTACGAGTTTATCTGATATGTCATCCAATTCATTCCATCAAATTCTGTGCAAAAATGACATTTCAACTTCAGTCAAAAAAACGCTTATTGTCCTTATAAACTTGTCTCACTTTATTTGGAAGTTAACTGTTATAAAATAACACACTTTTATTTACTCTTCACCTGTAACTATGTAAAAAACTCTTGGAACTTAAATTTGATCCACTTCCGGTTTCCAAAAAAAGAAAACAAAAGAAATTGCATACATGTCATTTGCATTGTCATCCGAACTAAGGATGACAATGCATGGTTAGCAAAGTGATGTCATTTTAAATTCAATATGGCGCACACCCAAAGATGGCAAACTAGTTTTTTTTATGCATTTCCATGATATGGGTATCAAATGAAAGAGTTTGCTGAGAAGAAACGAGAAATCAAATGACGTCACTACAAAGCAACACAAGGCATATTTTGTTTGTTAAAACTATTGTATTTTATGACCGCGTGCGCTTAACAACATATCCCCATCCAACGGTTTATTGAAAGTACATAGCAGCACACGGAGTTTCGTTACTCGTTAGTAAAACGGTTAGAACGGGCCGCCTTGTGAATACGCTTAATGTAACACCGCGTATACAGCCGTGTGTTTACGCGCTAATGTTTTTAATGGCTTTCACAGTTAACTAATGTGGTTTTATTGTTCTTGATGCGTTTTTCTAGGTTTTGGCTAGGAAGTACTAGGGCTTAAGGAGATTCAGGAGGTAAATGGTTTGTGCGTTACTCAGGATAACTTGTTTATTTTGCTTTTTTAGAATAAGAAAAACAGAAGAGCAGATGTTGGCTTTATCTTCGTAACTTTTGATAAAAGTTAAAGTGTTTTTATTACCGTACAAGTCGACTAATGGATTGCGTCAAGACGGTCCATAATCAGAACAAGAGCTCTTAGATAAACAACATGTTGCCGTTTCTTTAGATCAATTTTCGTCAAATGATAATAATGATCTTGTCTATTAGCTTACACAGCTGAAGAGTGAGATTTTTTACAGAATCAGACTATGCTACATTATCTTCTAAAAATCTACATATACGTAGAGATATAGGACTTAATTTTTTTTTAAATATCTGTCAAATGATGTCTGTCAGTTAAGCTTCTCTTCCAGGAATATATGATAGTGGATCAGATCATCTAGGGCCCTGGAAGAAAAGAACGTGACGTACCATGCCCCAGATCATGGGACAAGGACCAGAGACTGACCGACCATCGTCATGAGTTAATTGAAACTTATCCAGTAGTAACTTATGATCTAGTGAAATAGGCATTAATATCGAATTGTCCACAACAAAATACTGAACGTTACAATAAATGTATCGTAATTTGTGACTACTAGGAGAGCAGAAGCATCAGGTGTGTGTCACCGCACACAATTTGTAGAAGTCGTCTCAAGCAAATGGCATATTATCGTACGTCGCACGTCTGTAATTATACTGGGATGTGTGAAACGATGTGCTGTTTCATACAGAAATATTAGTATGCTAGTAATTACTGTAATCGCTCACTTACGATTTACAATGATTGAATTTTAACTGATTCGTTGGTCTAGGGGTACTAGGTTCATTTCCCAAGTGTTATTGAGTTTTTCCATCGGGAAATTTCTCGACAGATTGTAGACATCAACCAGGTACAAATCCGGGAGTTTGGATGTGTGCTTTGTTAATGATAATAGGTTCGTCCCTGTTACATGGGAGCTAACGTAACTGTGCCGTGTGGTATCCGGCAGAGTAGAATAGAACCAACTCATTACACTCACGGGTGTCGTATAAGGCGACTAATGTCTGAGGCAGAACACCTTGCGCCTCCGTAGACCAGAGAATGGGCAGCAGTGTTTTCTGTTAGTCTTTCATCACTGCGATCTTCAATCCGCCTGCCAAGCGTGGAGATTACGGCAAATTCCTCCCATCATGGGAGGGGCTTATGTCCAGCAGTGGACGTTATGTTGTTGTAACGTAACTGGCTAAATGTGTTTGTAATATACCCCTGCCTAATCCTTCGGGACAAACTGGCGCGAAGTTATGTTGTTTAAAACTGAGGTGAAAATCTTCTTAACTGAAAAGGACAATGAAACAACGATAAAACTATAATGTCAACACTACAATTTCTCAACAATATCCAATAGAAGAAAACGTAGCAACAAACACTATGGGCGATCAGTCACAGGTGCAGCTATCGATCACGGCTTACTGTAATGTAAGACGGAGCACCGCGACACGGCGACACGGCGACAACACGACATTGCAACAGATCTAATTCTTAATACATTTATATGGGTTTACAAGAAATTGTTTGGTACAGAAAATATTTATTTATTAAACAGCATTTTTCCTCAAGGTCAAATCTTCTGTGATCTACTTAAAAGTCACTGAACCATTTTGCGAACCCAAGTGGGCTGATTGAACGCCTAGTTCACTAATACCTTCAGTGGCGGGAACCTGGTGGGATCACGCAAGTCGCACTTGTGATGCCGAGAACCCACCTGGAGGGTCCACTACTCCACATATATGTATGGTGGGATGGCGCATGTGCTCTATGAAACGTGGGTGGTCACGAATGTGTTAAGAAATTTAGTATACCTTGACGGAGCTGTCGGAGGTGTGTGTTGGACTGCATCGCAGTCTCCTCATCTCTTTTTCTGACCCTTGTGCTTCTAAAGTTACACTAAAAGACGATGCCGGACCAGTGGCGAAGTATTGGGCATCAACTCGAAAAATAGGTTTTAGTCCTTTATAATATGTTTAAAATAAATTTGAACTACTTATATAGGACGTTTCAGACATTATTCTGACAACTCTTATTGACGATTATGACTATGAGTGTTCAAAGGAACAGTCTATTCAAAATATTCTTCTTTACTACAACATGTTTGCTACGAAAGCGTGGATCGCGTAGCGGTTATTGTTACGGCGTAGCACTTGCGTAGTACTTTATTGTAATGTTGCTTGTATGTGCACGATGTACTTTACATTGGCATCATATTCAAGCACTGTGCAGGATATTATAAAATGCATTTTGGGAGCTAAATTTTAAAAAAAGAGTGTGGGGATATTTAGTAGCTCATACTACTTGACACACTTTTACGTAAAGTATGAACTGCACATATTCAACTCGGCAGTTTTCACGATTTGACATTATTTGTTGCACATTATAGACAACCCGAAGCAATTTTATTACTACTCATATTCGGCTTTAGTTCAGTTCGCGCCAATCGGTAATGATCGTTCAATATCCATTAACGTTTAATAATCATGTTACATTTGGATACAAGCTAAGCTGAGTCGGTACTTAATTTTTTTTAATATTTAATTTTGCCACCCAGCTAAGCCGAGCTGAATATGTGTGTAGCACCACTATATAGTGCAAAAACCTAAATGTTTGTATATTATATTGTCTTTTTTCTATGGATTTACACGGAAAGAGTATCAATCCTTATACTAATCCTTTCACAGGTGTCCAGCTCCCCACTAACCTGTCCTGGTCTAAACATATTGTTACTTTTATCGCAATGTTTTATTGTTGGCTGTACATGCCCCCCCCCGCGTCCCGTCACGTGGAGGAGGGGTATTGGCACGTTTGCTATGGAGATACGGTTTTATTTGCATCGATAAATAAGTTACAAATACGTATTCTATTTAAATGAATATTTTAAAATGTATTTATTTTTTACACTGTTACAGATTAAAAAGACACCGAAATCAATAAACTTACAAAATAATTTTCTGCGTTTATTTTAAGCAACTTATGTTTCTGAAAAACAAATTCGTGAAAAATCGTTATTATTATAATATTTTCAGTGGCAAAACGGGAATACTTAGAGTTTGATTAATTTTCATCCTTGGATTATATTCGGGTTACATTATTTTATAACATAACATAACATCACGCCTGTAATCCCGGGTTAGGCAGAGGTGTACCTCATTAGGTACACCTCTGCACACACACTTTTCCAGTTATTTTGAAGTCCCATGTGTGGAGGCGAGCTTATTGAGCAACTGGGCACAAGTCCAGACGCCACTCTGTGGCAGCTACATAGAAATTCCTGATGGAAAAACCCAATAACACTTTGCCCAATCTGGGAATGTAACCCAGGACGTCATGCTGAGCAGTCGCGCTTGCAACTACTAGACCATCGAAACGGTAACTTTTATAATCACACCCGATGATCCCATCACCCTTTATCAAGAGAGTTGTAGAGAAACGAGTACACTACGTAGGTACAAATACAAGAACCGATTCAAACCGCGAATCCGGTCCCGCCGCCGAGGACCCCCGCGACCCCCCAGTAACATCACCGCCCGACCCTTGCTCGACGAGCCAGCCCGCGACGCTGAGCAAGTAACGATAAACCCGTCCCCAAATAATGATCCGACCCAGCCTGTTGTTGTCCCTTGCTGCCCTCTCCTCAATGACGCACTAAGCCGAGGCCCGAACCCCACAGGGGGTGCCCTTAGTGATTGTTCATTTAATTGTAATTCCTGTTAGTTTGTAAGCCCTGGCTGGGGGCCTTAAAGTAATTTTACACCACAGGATTGTCCGGTTAAGCAGTAAAGCGACCACAGACAGTTGCAACTGCGAGAGGTCCCTCCTAAAAAAAAAAAAAAACTTTTATAATAATGTGTGTATGTAATTACATATTATAATGTACCGGGAAAAACAGCTCACGTAACCCGTCGCGATGGTGACAGTCGGAGGAGCTACACATTATTTTACAATAATGTTTTATCCCAATTCATTGGGTGCGCTGCGCCGGTGTACGGATAACGGCCAGAAAATTACAATATGCTCAATATATTTATAATATCCTTTAACAATATAATGGTTTAGTCCTTGAGATAAACGGAGTATTTGGTCTGAATATAGAATTAGATTTCATTATATTTCGTTTCTGTTAGAACGCCTGTGGTTTAGACTAGACTCGTACCACAAATGTCTTTCAGGGTTGTTTACAGAGTAAATACGAATTTAATGATCAGCTTAGAGTGGCTCGTGGCTACATAAGAGCTTTGTGGATTAATTGATAAGTGCAATGAATATTTATGGTCTCCTTTAGAGTTACACATGTGTTGGAAGTTCATACAACTTTGAACTTAAACAAACACATATTTTTTTTTGCTGAAAAGAAAATGTTTCAGAAAACAAAAATGGAAGCAACATAATTATATTTCCATTATTTAAATCAAAGCACTTACACGAAATCGCTAAGAAAGCAACATTGAACGAAAACCCTCGAGACTTTCTCTCAGGTATTTAACACAAACAAAATCAACATAATCAATAGTCATTTATTCAGCTTACTTCGCCCCTCTCTTTGTCTCTTTCGCACACAATACATTCCTTTCACCTCATTTGCTTGCCTAATCGACGAGAAAGCACGATATGAGACGATTATATACCTCTACAGACTTGCCAGCACTCGACCACAGTGTAGAACTACCTGTTAGTAAAATACCTCGAAAGATACAGTGTAACAAAATGTTGAAGGTCTCTCTTCCACTCTGTGGTACAAGGTTGTCTAATTCAGTACTTCGTGTAAAGATGAGGGTTCATTTGGCTGCAGAATTTCAGAATTTCGACAAAATTGTGCATTAAATTTAAGTTCCATATGGCTTTAATGCTTTCGTTCGTTAAAAAGGTATATTTCTGAATAGCGTTCGCGTTCACAGAATACTTTTAGAATTTTATTCTTAACAGATTTTTAAACGAACTGAAACCTAGATAAGTATTGATACGAATGCGATTTTACCTAGGTAAGATAAATGATAAAAATCTTGTTTAGCTAGCACTAACACGCTCAAAACTACCTAGACAATGCAAAAATACTGAAGTATTCTTTCACTACAAAGGTGTATTAAAACTTATGAAAATATGACTATGACCTTATGAAACTCTATCCAGCCAGTCCTATTCCGTCCAAATTCAACCAATTACCTTTCTTCACGAAACTTTTGCATAGACGGTGGCCCACATTCTAGGACGCGGTCGAACTTCGTCCCGCGATTTATTTTGTGTAAGTACATTGCTCGTTGCTCGTGGCGTGTTTACGGCGTGATTTGGCGTTCGCCCGTATAAACGTCAATGGAACCGATAAATAAATTGTATTTTATACGCGACTATACTTTTTGTGAACACTCGGCTGTGCCAAGCACTGCAGTTACATTTGGAATTGGGTCTAGTGGTAGTGTGTGTGAGAGGCTTAAGCGGCAGCGGGTGATGATACCATTATTGACCGGATGATTCATTCTAACTTTTACTTTGCATGTGTTAAAATTATTATATTTCATTTGACGTTTTTACAAGTTGAGCTATACCATATTTAAAGTCTAATATGTTACAAAGTAGAATCAGACTCTGACAAAAAACGATTGATATCCTCAATTTTATTTAAGTACTCTCTTTAAGACTCACGTTGGAGGCGTCGTTATCAAAATTAAAGTTTAATTTGGTTTATACTCAACAACGTCTGAACGTAAAAAACATAGGTATTAGCCGCCAATTGTCAAAGTATTTAAAGATAATTATAGACAAACACAACGGTAACATCATAAACGTCTATACTCGATGTCTCACAACTCGCGCCAACAATTTCGTTTCGCTACACGCCCCTCACCACAACACGCTCGTCTTTTTCTCGAACATTCGCTGCACTGCCAAACTCCATACAGTGTTTATACCGCCAGTTTTTGTGCCAGAATGAATGGAATATGGCCGGTCTGGCAGTCTGGCGGGCTGGCAGCTTGGCAGATTGGCAGAATGGAAGCACACCCAGGACTTCACGGGCTATTTAAAATTATTCACTATTTGCTGTATGGTTATATCGCATTTTTATGTGTGAATGCACTTCGGCTTAGGGGAACTTCTGAAACTGCTTTTAAAAAGAAATAAAGAAGTTTCTTGAATATAAAGAGAATAAGGAATTGGTGGTTTTCTCTTAGATGTAAAATATTGTTTTATGGTTATTTTACTATGTTAATGTATGCGTCACCATTTGGCAGGAAGAAAAACGCACTTAATTTCTTTTTAATGCAAATTATTTTTACGTTTTGTAACACAGCTGTTTGGATGTTGCTATAGAAAGAATAAATTGTAGGTATAAACGTATCTAACTAAGAAATAAAACTCATGTTTGTACGTGGACTTTGCCTTCTCGGAAAAAGAGAGCATTTAATCAGAGTACAAATATACCTGAATATAAAACTTTGGGGGCATGAAGAACAGGGTGAAAAGCTCTTCATCTCCCACAGAAAAGGGAGGATCCTCTGACCAGACGTGTGTTATGTCTGGTGGGCCACTGCCTGACAGTTTTTGTCGGGTTCTCGTATGTAGTCTCAAGTCGCGGATAAAGTTGCTTGCGCGATGTAGGATTCTGACGTGTTTCGCGGTTAGTTCATCATCTTTGTCATAGATGGCGCTGTAGTACTTTTTGTCCAATGTAGCTGTAGTACTTTTTGTAGTGCCGCTACAAAACTCCAGCTTCCAAGTTACCGTAATTATAACGATTTCATACCAACCGTACCTAATTTTATTGTTTTAAGGAAGGAATACGCGGTTGCCATCCCTTATGTGAGTTCTTCCAAGAACGTGGCCTCGCCCCTGGTATATCATACGTATATAATTATGTACACACCCTTAAGGTTGACTGGTTGAAAATGCCTGGATGAAGTCCACATTTGAATACTTTTTTTACTTTTGCACAAAGTTTAAATTAATAAATGAAGGGGTCAAACTGAGACACCTAGAATTGTATCTATACTAATATTATAAAGTGGTAACATTTGTTTGTAAGTTTGTAAGTTTGTATGTAGGGGGTAATGGTGGTTGGTGGTTTGTGCCTAAACCACCAACTTTAACATCTGGTAACACCTGTATTTTAAGCAAATAAATAATTCTTATTCTTATTCTTAATCTCCGAAGGTAATGAACCAATTTTAAAAATTGTTTCACTGGTAGAAAGCTACATTATTCGTGAGTGCTATAGGCTATATTTTATCCCCGTACTCCCACGGGAACGGGAACTACGCGGGTGAACCCGCGGGACGTCAGCTAGTATAGAATAAATTAAGATAAACCTGCAGATGTCTGCAACGCAAAAATATCCTTTTTGGTACAAAACACACGTTGACACATATGTGTGTCTCTTTTTTTTCCTGTCTTATCGCTCTTATTAAAACTACTGGAAAATCGGCCAACTTTACTTTAGATGAGCTCGTTAGCAATCAGTGTAATCACGATCCACACCATCCATACATTAAACATTGTGTTGTCTATATTACCTACATTAATGTAATGCGTAAATAGTGGTATATATTCTAGGGTCGGTACACACAACACTTGTATAGCGAGTATTGTTACGGTCGCGGTCGCGACAGCTGCTGGGGTACAACTGTTCGGTCCTGGTCCTGTGTCGCGGTATACCCGACCATTGAAACGTGTAACACGGCGGAGAACACAGTGTTGAGGTTGTTTTGTTGAAGGTTGAAAACAGGTTTCACGGCGGGTAGATGTTGAATGGTTTTGTTAAAAAAATTGGTAATCGGTGTTCAAAGAAAACAATGAAAAATTCACTAGTTAAGGGCCCATATAACACCAAATTATTTTTGAATGGTTCTCGTTTTAATATTACTGAAGCATTCACTTTGTGATTAATTTAAAGCAAAGATTTTTATTTTTTTATTTGATTAAAGGACTTTGTCGCTTGACCTGACCACATCGCCCAGTGCAGGAAACTTCTTACGATCTATTTAACACTAACTTACGATCTACGATGACTGCTTCTAAAGTTCATCGGTTTCGGAAACACGATTCCATAAAATTTTCTCGATAGAAAAGTACCTCAAAGTTACCTCTAAAATGAATTTTAAATGGATATTTTAATCAATTAAAAACATTAAAATAAGTCATGAAACTTTGCAGGATAGTCGATCTATGTGTAAACGCAGTGTTCATCGGTTTAGTATTTTTTTTCAAAACCTTTGTTTTTCATCGTAAGCCTTTTCTCTTAAATTTCAAGCTTTCTAACCAGTCACAGCTAGGACCGCCTTCCCCCCGGCCCTCGCTAGGACCCTGATGCTCAACTTGTCAGTGTGGCCGCGGCTGTGAGACGCGGGGGTGTATTCTTTATTTTGCGCAGAATTCTCGATTAAAAAAAAAACATAACATTACGCCTTTAGTACCGAAAGGTTTGGTAGAGTTGTACCTAATAAAATATTACCTACACCCACATCCCACTAGTTGGGTTTGCAGTCCTATATAATAATAGGGGCCTATTGCTATCAACCGGGCAAAAATTCAGACTCCATGGTTGCTACGCTACTGAAAATTCCTGATCGAAATACCTAATAATACTTTTGCTCGACCCGGGAATGGAACCCAAGACCTCATGCTCAGTAGTCGCGCTTGTGACCACTAGACCAACGAGGCAGTCAATAAAATAAATAAATTAATTAATATTGTGTTTATTCGTTTTAATACTTGTCATCCTTCCATCAATAGTGTAGCTCACCCAAACAGAATCGTTTCGACTATGCGAGGGATAGAATACACGGTGCCTGGGGAAGTGGAGGAAAAATTTGAATTTTGGCAGTCATCCTGTGCGCGCAATATTTCTTTCCTCTAATCCCCCCCCCCTTATTTTTTCAAGTAATAAATGTGCTTGTGTGTGTGTTATGTTATAACACTCAAAATAATGTGGTTTTCTATTGGTAAAAGACGAAAGAATTTTAAAATCGGTATAGTAGATCCAGAGATTAACCCCTACAACCTCACAAACTTTACATATTTAGAATATTATTATAGATTAAATGAGAATTTAATATTTCTACATGTGTATTGTCAGGTTAGTAATTTGTGAATCACTTTTGACTACAATTCACATTACATTAAAACATTGCTAAGATTGAAACTATCTATTTATAAGCTAAAGATCTAATCGTTTCGATAATGGCAAGTGACATTCAACATTAGATCGGAAAAGTAAAAACTTGATCAACTTTAAAAAAAAAAAGGTTTAATTTTTCTGACTCATTTAAAAAATCCGCAAAATTTAAAACGTTTCTAAACTATACACAAAACGGTAGCCTGCGTCTTGTTTTGACTAGCTCTGCACACAAACAATAGTTAACGTTTGCAATTTAATTTAGTCTTACGTTCCGTTCAGTCTGACGAGAGATGTCTGTTTTATACAATTGGGAGCGAAACACTTCGTTATAGTGCATCCTCAAATTATAGGGAAGAAGGTCCATTTTTCTAAAATGCGATATGGATCTTATATTTAAATACCAATTTCTATATACTTCAAATCATTAAAACTTGTACAGGTTTTTACCACCGCTTGAGTTTAGTTTGAAATGGTGTGTTTGTGGATTCGTCGGCACTCTTATTCAATGACTTTGTACTCCGACAAACACGTTAAACACATGTTAGACTGACATACGATGACAGTGAAACATGTTAGACTCTCTGGGTGTTCTAGACTTTTGGAATTTACAATAATGATTTATAAATTCCAAGTTATGACCCTTCTGCTTTCTTCCTTTACTTGCTTTATGCATCCATGTTCTCAGTTCATTTACTTAAACGGCATCCATCTTCTCGGTCGTCTTAATTAATTGTCTAGTTCTTGGCTACCGAAGCTTTAGAAAAATGAAAGGGTTTCTGAACATCCCCTATAATGTCCGACCCTGAATAACTAGCAATTAATTACTTTTACAAATAAAAAGGGAATGACTTAATTAATGGAGGGGCTCACCATTGTTTATAGCAGTTTTTATTTGCATTGTAGATCGTTTTTTTGTTTTTTTTGGAGAAGAGTATTTTTCGGCGATTTTGTTTTGTTTTTTTCCCAAGTAACGGTTTTCAAGGGGTTCCCTGCAAAATGTGTGTATTTTCGTCTACCTCAACTTTATGTAATATTCACGTACCTACAATCTATAAATTGCAATTGAGAATCAAGAAAGAAGAGAAAGAGAATTAGTTTCTAACACAATAAAATACGTATACTAAAACAGCCCATAACGTCCACTGCTGGACATAAGCCTCTCCCATGATGGGAGGAATTTGCCGTAATCTCCACGCTTGGCAGGCGGATTGGAGATCGCAGTGATGAAAGACTAACAGAAAACGCTGCTGCCCATTCTCTGGTCTACGGAGGCGCAAGGTGTTCTGCCTCAGACATTAGTCGCCTTATACGACACCCGTGAGTGTAATGGGTTGGTTCTATTCTACTCTGCCGGATACCACACGGCTAATTCTACTCTGCCGGATACCACACGGCTAAAAATACGTATAATAATACTTAAATTCTTCTATAACCGAACTCACAAAAACACATAGTTATAGTTAGTTATATACATAGTTAATTTACTCGTTATATATTTATTTGTAACCATTTATTTATACATTTTGTTGAAACTGTTTTCCGTTACTTACCTACCCCTGCAAGGTTCATTGGAAGATCAGCGTCAGACAGCATCACCTGTCTGGCATAAATGCTGAAATGGACCTTTTTGGCGCAGCCGTGAGGCACACAGCATATACTATGTTTTCCTCCTTATTTTGTAACTTTTTTTTTATATATGTGTGTGTGCTTTAATAACTGACGTCAAATAAATATTTTTCTTTCTTTCTTTCTTTCTTTTCTAGAATGAATTTCCATAATTAGTGTATATTAAATTTTAATAGTTTTGCTCGAAATTACTGGACTTCTGAATCTTATAAGACACAAAGATGAATAAATCCATATGTCACAGGTTTAAAAACATTCAGAGACAGCGTTAAAAATATATACAACAACAACAGCCCATAACGTCCACTGCTGGACATAAGCCTCTCCCATGATGGGAGGAATTTGCCGTAATCTTCACGCTTGGCAGGCGGATTGGAGATTGCAGTGATGAAAGACTAACAGAAAACGCTGCTGCCCATTCTCTGGGCTACGGAGGCACAAGGTGTTCTGCCTCAGACATTAGTCGCCTTATACGACACCCGTGAGTGGAATGGGTTGGTTCTATTCTACTCTGCCGGATACCACACGGCGGAAAAAAAAAATATACAAACCATTTTCTCAAATAAAAACACAAATGTTTATCTCGCATATGCACCTACACAATACAAGTCCGTAGCGATTGTTTGTCACTAAAACACGCCTGGTGTGTGCTCGGCGAGTCGGCGGCGCTCTGTTCATATAAGAGCGCCTCAACAAGTGCCGTGTGAACGTGCAAGCGACAACGCGTGTGAATGTATGTTGTGTTGGGGATATAGTGGGGAAAATGTTGCTCATGTGTTAATAGCAAACTGAAGGCGAACGGCACCAACGTGAAAAAATATCAGCAAAAAATTATGTTTAAGAATCATCATTGTTGTGGAATATTGACACCGACAGCTTGCAGACCTCACGCTTGGTTTTTGAAAAAAATCGCCTTAAATTTTTGCATTGATGGTGGCAGCACAGACTCCATTTAGGATGACCCTCGGCTCGGACCCGACACGGTCTAGCGTGAGTCAAGATTTTTCGGAACAAGACACATCCAAAAACATATCGTAGCTTATCTTTTTATTTTGTTTGATTTTATCAAGTGACATTTCCATCTATTCAGACCCAATCAAATACTCATTTCTTATATAAACTTAACCTACATTAATTGATTCTCACATATATTTTTACTTACGAGTACTTATAGTTTTATAAAATGCTGCAAGTTTTCAATTACTGTCCGAATACATTTGCTACTAGTAAAAAAAACACCTATAAAGCACCAAAAAATTGCTTTGAAAACGAGCAAAGTTGAGGTAAAAACTACAACATTGCCTGTCATAATATTTTTTTAAATGAATAGGTATTTTGGTAACGGATTTGACACCCATATTGCCATGAAGTTCTTTTCCACGTCAGACTTCACTGAATCTTGAATAGCACAAGACATTTTTTTTTTTACAATGCTAGGCAAAGTTGTGCAGGTTTCTCTAAAACTCCCATACAAAAGTGAGTTCGGTGTAGGGCTGCCCCAAAGGAAATGCAACATTTTTTCTTAATATTCAAATATATTTTTAAGAAATCAAATTGTTGTACCTACTTAAATTCTAATAACATTTTTTCATAGGAAAACAAATATGTAGGTAGGTAATAACATTTAAAAAATAATAATGTTGGTACCTATTACGTATAATAAAAATTACAACAGCAGCCTGCAGAGATATCAACAAATAGTTTTACATAAAATCAACAAAGAGTTTTACATTAGTGAGTTCAACAAATAGTTTTCCATAAACATGTGAAAACATCTTAGTACCTATCTAAGTTCTAAGTAAACAATTTTATGAAGAAACTTCTTTAAAACAATATTGTATGTAAACTGTAAAAAAATCTAATTATTTTGAAATAAAATTATCAGAAAAGTAGGAACTTGTATAAGTACTTAGCAAAAAAATCAACAAAATTAAATAGTTTTACTTACACACGTAGGTGATAAAAATATTAGGGACTAACTACACTTACCTACTCAGCTCAATTCAACTTATTCCATAAAAAAATAACAGTTTTGTATGGTGATGCAGCAACGTTAAGTTGAACGGCACATTC
Source organism: Xestia xanthographa (assembly GCA_905147715.2). NCBI lineage: Eukaryota > Metazoa > Arthropoda > Insecta > Lepidoptera > Noctuidae > Xestia > Xestia xanthographa. The sequence goes on along the minus strand of LR990653.1, from coordinate 30,267,350 downwards.
GTTCATTTTAACGCTGCTGTTGCATCTCCATACAAAACTGTTATATTTTTTTTTCTATATAAAAAGCTGAATTGAGCAAAGTAAGTGTAGTTAGTTCGAAAGCAATATAAGGAAAAAAATTACTTCAAAAAATAAACTTGATCATGATCTTCCATTAAAACGTAAGAATTAGGGTTTTCAGATATCTGCAACATTTTTATTGCTTTCACAATACATACTATCTTCTGGAACAATATCTTTATCTGTGTTACGTTTAGGCATAATAAATTTTAAAGTACCTGTTTTTATGCCAATAGTTTTATAAAATGAAATGGTATAAAATTTTGTATCTGGACTGATACTCTCTATCTCACCGATATAATACTTCCATGATTTTGTTTTGTAATATCTTATCAAAACTGTTTCTCCTAAATTATATGAGTCTTTTACACAACTTTCATTGTTAACTTCAAAATCAGTCTTTTTCTTCAGTAAGTCTTTTTCTGTTACGTCAAACTTTGTATTACAAGCCTCATGATCATGCTGCACTTCTCTGTCACGAGTCTTAAGTAAAATTTGATCGTTTATTTGGCCAGCCTCCGTCCATTCTGATTTTTGTACGTCGTTATTTTTTATCTTTTCAACCTCATTATCATTCTCATTCATTAAAGTTTCGTCGTCATCAGCGATGGGAAATAACTGTGACTTTTCTATTGTTGCTTCAATCGCATTCTAACATTGGTATTACGTCGATATCCATTAAATCGCAATTACTATGTATGCTCATTTCTATTTCACTGTCAGAAGTTGACAAAAGCATGTTCGACCATGAATTCCTTTTTTGCTTTACTTTCGAATGATGGCTTTCTTTCTTGGCAACCTTCTTTATTCTTTTAACTAATTTCTTCTTCTTTTGAGGCTTAACTATATTACCCGTATTTATATTATTTTCTTCATCAGTGCTACTTAAAGTACCATGAACGTTTACAAGAGTAACAATTTTATTTGGTAAGTTACACTCACTATTCTCATCTATCAAAGATTTTGTGTCTGAAGGTTGATTTAGCGTTGAAGTATTAAACAAGTCAGTATTTTTATCGATTTCAGTAAGCTGTAAAGGTGTGTTTTCTAAGCACCTAAATGGGGTATTGAGTGTACTAAATTTGATATCTCACAAAAGAGTTACCTTTGACTTTTTCATTTTAGAGTTGTTTTCTGAAATTTGTGTAATAGAATCAGTTTCACTGAGTGGTGCTGCTAATATGTTATTGTGGTTAATTTCCGAATTTGCAACATTCTTTGCTTTTACTTTTGTAGGTTTCACCTTTTTGATGGATATTTTTTCGGCATCTTCTGTTGATAATGACTTTCCTGGAGTAATTTGATATTTTTGGTTTTTACCTCTTTTTAACGGTTTGGATTGTCGACTGGTCTGTAAAAAGTCTAAAAGAGCTGTATCAAATTTCTCTTCTTTCTTCTCCGTGGTATTTGGTATTTTGTCGGTAACTTTAGATGGATTAAGCGGATAAATGCCAGCTGCCAGAAATCCACTTTTCAAGTTTTCATTGTTATTCAGCTCTATTTTCTCCAATAATTCCTTTAAAAGTTGAGGAAAACGGCATTTGTTGATTGAAGAAACACTAGGGTTTGAAAGTTTATATTGTAGTAAAATTTTCCGCCATTCCCTCTTCAGTGATCTAAAAAAAGCCAAATCCAGAGGCTGTGTTAGATGTGTGGCATTTTTCGGTAAAAACACAAATTTGATATCATTTTCCAGACATAATGTTATTGTACTAACACTGAGATGTGACGACAAATTATCACCAATTACAAGTTTTGTCCCATTTAAATCATTGGCCCAGGGTAGAACAATAGATTCAAACCAATCATCAAACACGTTCATGTCATACCATCCAGACTTGGTTCTGTTGTATCGGGCGTTTGGGGGCCCATCTGGACACCAACGTGCCCATAAATGATCGGATTTATATACTACGTATGGAGGTAAACACTGACCAGTTGCTGTACCAGCAAACATTATTGACACTGAAGTTTTGGTTGAATTTACTACGCGCTCCGGATGCTTAGTTCCTCTTTTAAAGATGGCTTTCGTAGTACCTGAGTCGTCACTAAGATTTGTTTCATCAAAATTTTGTATGTTCTGGGGAGGAATGTTTAGAAGAGAACTCTCTAGATATTTGTAAAATTCGATCATTTCTGAAACAGATTTTTCAGCGCGACATCTTTTAATATTTTGTGTAGCACGCTGAGTAAAATTATGACACGCCATAAAAGAACGTACCCATCGTCCGCCTGGCATTTTTTCCATTATAAACTTGCAATCGGTCATTTTTTTCTAAATAATCGTGCAGAACAATACGCAAGTCAATCATACTCAATGGACAACCGAACTCTGCTGATAAATTAACAACCTCAGCTATATGCTTTTCTTCTTCTGCAGATAATTTTGTAGGATAGCCCACAGATTTTACATGAAGATTCTTACATTTGTTAAGAATAGTACGCCTAGGAATACCGAGTTGCTTCTCCGCCTCGTATGAAGATATTTTCTTACATGTGACTAAATCTACTGCCACATTCAGCATCTCCTGCGAATAATCGGAGTACTGTCTAGCCCCTGGTTTTCTTCTACTCTTGGGTGGGTTGCTTATGTTAAAAATCTGTCGAACAATATGATAACTTAAGTACTATAAATGACTTAAAGAAAATTACATTCGACATCCTTAATTTCTGATGATGATAAATAAAGAAACAATAGTTCTAGCTTTTATAAAACGTTCTTAGATCAATTACAAAAAAAAACAATTACACAAGCAAAACCACGGTCGATTAAGAGTTTGTTGAAAAAATTAAAAGTGGCAGCCCTAACCCTAAATAATGTTGAGTAAAAAGTTGCGAAAATCTGACACAACTTTGCCGACCATGATTTAACGGTTTAAATTAAGATATAATACAGAAAAAACAGTTTAAATACATAAAAGAGCATATTTTCTTTGCTATAAAACATATTACGCTAGAAAATAAAGCATAAATACTCACAAAATGAAATTTTCCTGAGAGCCGGTAAAAAGCGAGTATCCGCACTGACAATGAAACTGACACTGACAGTTTGTTAACAAAAATTTGGAGTGACGTATGATCGAATGTTGCCATACAGATTGCCGACTTGCGTTTAGTAATACCATAGACAAGAAAAAACATTTCGCAGCGGGAATATTTTTTTTTTTTTTAATTTAGGCAATTTTGAGCTATAAAGGCAATGTTACAGCATTTTACCGTCAAACTAATTGTGACTGTCTAATTCTGAAAAACCAATCACTGAAAACCAGTCGTTGCGTACTGTCTTATCTAAAAACTGTATTTTTTCTGATGCATTCTAATAGTGGTTGCACCACTGGTATTTAATTACATTTATAACTTTACTTTTTTTGCTAGTTATTATGGTTTGATAATAATAAAGTTTGTACAACAATACTTTACTGCTAACTGAGGAGCTTGTTGTTGATTACCTCACCATAACTTTTGTGTTGTTAGCTGTAAGCCACCCAAACACAATCAAATAAAGTAGCATCCAATATTTAGCATTTCTAAAAACCAACTTCAGAGAGACGAACGGTACAATTCTGCTAAAGAAGAAGAACACCACGAAGTTAAACTTTATACAAACTTTCCTACCTCTTCTAAGTTACACCGGAAATAAGCAAAAAAAAATATTAATTGACGTCGGGAATAAACCGGGCGATTCCAAGTGAACTCCGCATAATAGAGTTAATCTCTCGCAAAGAATAAAAATCGCTTGGAGGCAAAAACTCAAGACCGTGGAAAAGAAAAAATCAGTTGCAAGACTTCTACGTTCCAATCTTCACTTGGGTGAAGGAAAAGCGACTAAGATGCTTTGGACTTCAGTATTTCTTATTTACTTCTCTAAATAACGTCTCGTCGGTGGCTTTGTGCAAAAGTAATTTATTTTAAGTGGAAAAATTGTGGACACTGCTTTCGAATTGATTAAAGTCATGAAAATTATTTGACGATGGATTTTTCTCCAAGAAAGAGAAAGATTAGTCGAATATTTTAGTGGACGTATAATTTTATTATATCGTCCTCAGTTTTTTTTATTACGAAATAATTATAAATTTCTTAGCGTTGTCTGTGAGAGTCCTTGGATATTCTTGTCTTATTGTTTTGGTATGTAAATGGTGTTGTTAGGAACTATTTCTAGCTGTGCTATTCAAGTTTATTCCATTTTGTTGAGTTTTTTGTTAGTTAGCTTAGTTTGGCTGTTCTAAGACTTTACGCAATACATAATTGCCTTGAGGCTCTCTCAAGTTTTAACAATTTTTTAACCTGCTGTCTGTGTTACTTTTTCAATTGAATTATGTTGTTATTACTACATAACAGTGATGACTTGAATTTATAATGAGTACATACGTCTCGAAAGTCACCTATAAATTACAGTAAATTACATTAATTAATTCTCTGACACAAAAGAAGAAGAAAAAGTACATCTACCTTCGTGCTTTTATCATAAAATAATAAAAAAACTGTAGAACCTCAAATTACACATAATTAAATTTCGTAATCTTTCACTTCGCTCTAAAAAACATTCGACGGAGGATAATGGACGGATGATTTACATTTGTATCACTTCCTACTCCTCTCCATCTCCCTCCACTGCACCCCATCTCCTGCGTCCCGCCACTTACAATTCAATTAATTAAATGATGGACATTATTAGACGGACTTTATGGGCCGTTTCCTTTTTATTAACAACTTTATTTGTTTGTTAATAAATTGGGGAGTTGCTTGAGAATCGGTTTAAAGGATGGTCTCGTTAGATTAGTGACATGGATGAATGTATTTTTTTAAAGTTAATAGTGAGTTGATAAAAAAGGGTCTGGTTAAATTATACAGTGAAACTCCGAAGGCACAACGGGTTAAAAAAAAGGTTTTTTTTTTGTCATAAATGGTTATAACCATTACACGTTTTTTTTGTAGCAGTGGGGTAAAAAGTTATACGTAATAATTTTAATATGTATCCATAATTTAAACGATTTCTGAATAAAAAAATAATAATTCATCAACAACATAAAATAACCACTTAAAATTCTTAAACGCTTACTAATTTTCGTACACGTATGACGTATGTGTCGTCATGGCAGCTATTATGACGTCGTAAGTCACTCGGCGGCCATTTTAATTCGCTCAAAAAGTGGGCATACATCACAGACGCGAGACGGTGCAGTGCGCCGCTCAAATCGAATTCTTGGCTTGCTTCTGTTCGACACAGTGAAAGATACCTATTTTAAGCAGTAAAACAAGTAAGAAATATTTAAGAGGATGATGTTTTTTACAAGGTTACTATTTGTTTAACATCAAAATAACTGTTTCAGACAAGATACGTAATTGGACAAATGGAAACGAACATAATTATTGCAACATTACATGGTTGAACAAGAACATGGCTCATTTGGCCGTAAACGTAAGCGAAGTAAATGTTTTACTACTTTCACATAATTTACCAACCTGAAAACATCGCTCAAGCACCGAAAAATTAAACTTACTGCCTCATAATAAACTAACAAAAAATATTACAGCTGCTTCTCTTAAAAAAAAAACTACTTCCAAAACCCAAAAAATCTTAAGGCATTTGCAATTTTTAAGAGTACCTATTGACAAAGCCTCAAAAATCTTATTGAATTTTGATTTCACCTACTGTCATATTCTGTACTGTAACGGTACTCGCACGGAAAATTTTCTTGAATGTTTTTAATATAAGGGGTGCAGTCAAATACATAAATTAAAGCAAAGTAACATTTTGCACTCAGCTCGTTCGAGACTCTCAGAGGCAGGTCGTGATTGGGCAAAAACTTGGAACCAAACGTTGCCAAAGATCCGACACTTTGATTGCACTAAATGAGCTCGTGGTGAATATGACTCATATTTTTGTAGGCTATTACACTTCAGCTATAATTTCAGTTGTTCTCGTAAAAAATACTTGGCAAGCGTTGTGCAGTAATTAAAGTGACAACAGTGAGAAAATATGAGAGAATTAAGTCTAAGGTCAGGTCTTTTGGATAGCACTGACTGTTTCGAAGAAAATGCAATGCACTCTAACATAAAACAAGGCTTACTACTTGGAAAGTTGACAAGGATATTTAAATGAAATGCCGGGGCAGAGAATAAGTTCGAATACGGAATTAAATAAGAATAGTCACTTCTTTGAAAAGGAAAAAAGGGTAGCATAAACACACTGGCCTGCAAAACTAAGTACTACACTTTTAAAATTTCATTTTTTCTAAACTACAGAAGTTAGAGATTTAAAATAAAAAACGTTTCATAGCAATTTTTACCAGCTTTATTAGTTTTTATGTACAAAATTAAACTCTTTTTCAAGTCCTTTTTGTTTCGAAAGTATATCTTGTGTACGTACTTAAAAAGTTATTTCAATTTTAAAAGTGTGATACTTATTTTTTGATGTGATTTGTTGTAAATTGTGAAACCTACCTTTTGACATGAGAAAAAGGGTATTTATCTACTTATTTATTTACTATAATTTACAAACAAAATCAAAGACATTATTTATGATAAATTTAATAATAATTTGTTTACTGGCTGTAGACATCAGTGGGGTGTTATTTAACAGATAATTATTTCAATACAATTTGAACGATTGATTACTTTTCAAGAAAATATTTAGCTACCTTTTTGTTCTCCAATGTTTTAGTCAAATATTTATTTTGGTAATACTACGTGGTATTTCCTGACTATGCGTTGTTCATTTTGTTCAATATTTGCTTATTACAGAACATACCGATTCCTAGTATAGAGGTATAGAGTAGTTGGAATATAAATTAAATCGGGCTCTGTTTACAAATATTTTGGTTTAATTTAATTAGATTCAAAAACCCTGAAGGTTGTACTGTCCTGTGCCTTTTCCAGGATTGTATAAATAAAACAGGATTACTAGGAGGTTTTGCAGTGAATGGTATTCCTGTTCATTCATTTTTGAGATAATTATTGTGGGTAAGAAAATATTGGTTTATTAGGAGAGGCCAAGCCTCTTTTTAATTTTGTTCGGTCTATTACTAATTGGTGGACAAGACCTATAAGGTGATTTTTTTTGCAGATGGTTTTTTTTTCCTGTTGAGTTGTGGTAGGTAAATATTTAAATTCCCCCGAAAACGATTCGGTGAAGATTTACGTAGGGAGTTTGGATAATAGGAGAACAGTTGCCTCCAAACAGAACTTTATTATCACGTAGAATGTGTCTGTAAATACGTACACTGGCCTGCAAAACTAAGTACTACACTTTTAAAATTTCAATTTTGTATATACTATGAAGTTAGAGATTTAAAATAAAATAAAAATTTTATAACAATTTTTATTAGTTTTTATGCACAACATTACTCTTTTTCGAGTCCGTTTTGTTTCGAAAGTATATCTTGTGTACTCAAAAAGTTATTGCAATTTTAAAAGTGTGATACTTAGTTTTGCAGGCCATTGTAGTTTTTAGAAGAAAAAAAACGTATACAACATTTTACTCCCGACTGCGACGGAGCCAAGGGAGGGTAATGTTTTTATCTTATAGTAAAGCTAAAACGTCGGCGTGAAAACTTCCCAGCTAAGTATAAGTAATGGCGTTTTCTAGCGCCGGTAATAGGACTGTCCGATTCTATGAATTAAGTTCACGCTGCGGGGTTTGCCGTCAGCAGATTTTAGCACCTCGTCATGGTAAATTAGGATGTTACATAAAACAATTTAGATAAATTTCTAATGATTTAATTGGATTTAGGCAATTTTTATAAACTTTTACTATAATAAAAAACACAAAAATATTTTTTTTTTATTTTGCTCTACTCACGGTTTTCATGTTAAGAAACACGGTTATTAAAAAGGTACACTGGCTCAGTGCGTACCGGATAACACACAGTCACAACACAGTGAAGGGGTTTCGTAGTCGCTATGGACGAATAGACGAGACGGTCAGTCAGAAAATTGAATGTCTTTGACATCCCTAAAAACACCGTGTAGAATAAATATATGTAGGTATAGTAGTGTGTAGGCAGAACATAATTAAAATGAAGTAGCTCTCTGAAAAAGTTCGCTTAACTTAATTTAACTAAGCTCGTTAGTAAAAATACAGATAGAACATGTTCTCTAGCTTGCCAGTCTAAAATTCAACGACACGAATATTTTACCAGCAAAATCCCTAAATTATTTAACAAAGCCACAACACAATTGATATTTTAAATGCAAATCCGAGTTCCATAACAGATTATATTGAACATGCAGCCTTCCCAGCAGTGGACTTTAAAACGACAGTATTAACTCCAGCAAATGTCGCCATCATCTCATTTCAATATTAGGATTGAATCGATTTAAATTTATGAATTGTAAACGATTTTGTGATTCGATTTGCCGGTTCGGTTAGTTTGAATTTTGAATTTTGTTTGCCCATAACTTTGTTTTAGTCATCGGGGATATCGATGACTCTGTTCTCTTATTGACTTTAGAATATGTAGGCCTAATTGGTTTGTCCTCATATATGACGGTAATGTCAACAGGGAAAACAAATAAAATAAATTGCTGTAGTAAATGTACATGCAAATCCGAGTTCCATAGAGGACACATACGTAACTGCAAGCCGTCTGTAGGCTTATTTGCAAGTATGTCACCCGGTAACACAAGACGATGTGGTTGCTTCAGTGGGTTTATTACTCATACTCTATAAAAACATAAACAATAGAAAAGATTACACTACACTCCCGTAAACAACTGTTATCTGAGAGCTATGCATGCGACCTGCCACACATGCTCGGTATTACCTGCAGTGTCGTACCTTGCAGGCAAAACCAAGCGGCAAAAATACTTATCTCGATATTCTTTAGGTGGCGTGTACAGGCTACAATAATTACTGTACAGTTTTCTCCTACACAAGTTCATGCATTCCTGCACAGTTTGACTAAACAAGCTATACTGCACATATAGGCTGCATAATATGGGTTTTAAGGACACACCAGTCTGCTTTAGGCTAATCCAATTGGTCCAAACGTGCTTTGTACAATCTAGTTTGCTCCAGGGCAAATAAGTTTATTTGGAAATCTGGTTTTCCGTTATTGTTTGACGCAAAACTGTTTAAAATACCCGTAACTATCTGTGGTGAACACATAGTTTATTCGTGCTTGAATTATATTGATGTTTATTCACAAACAAACTGCAATGTAAGTCAAAATTCATAACTAAATAAACTTTCGTTACTTAAATTTTAGATAGAGGTAAAGTCTTAGTTACGAAAAGTAGCGGGAGAGACTTGGATGAGGGACCCACAAAACCATTAAGTATGGCCGAAGAAAGGGAATTCTATACCTAACAGTAGGGCATCCAGGTTGTAATGATGATGATGATGATGAATTTCCAAAAAAATATTTAAGTTTTGTAATTTTCAATTACAAAACTTAAATATTTTTTTGGAAATTGAAAGCCAGCTCATATTCCAGTTGAATAAATATTGAAATAATGTTTTATTTCCTGACTGTTACAGTAAAAAATATAGCGTAGTGAATTGTAAAACAATACATAAATCAATCAGTATGTTCCGGACACACATTGACTGTGTGTTATCAACTTTTTTCACGATTGTTCTCTTGTAAAATGACAGAATTAAAAATTTAAATCTCTACGGAAAATGTGCGGTATTTAAATTTTATTGAAATTCGCGTGAAAATCTTTTATTTATTACTTGAAACCCGTTGTGAGCACGTTTGCGCATTTTGAATTAATATATTTTGAATTTATTCAAGTACTGTTTACTTGTAATCGTTGCTGAAGAGTATAGGCCTCTGTTTGTGCCAAGCTCCACGTTATTGTAGCCCCATCCAGGATATTCCCACGATGGTAACAATGTCTCTCTCCAGTCTTTGGACGCCACTCTGCAGTCACAGCTTTACTCCACCTGCCATCACCGCGCTTGGACGTAATTAATTTTGTCATCAAACTGAAATATAACAAGTAAATGGTTACGACTTAACATGTAAGCATAATTAGTGAAATCTCATAAGTTTAACAAAGGGGACGCCGTTGAAGGACTTACACTCACCTTTTGGTCATGTTACCAAAAAGTTGGATGCGAAGTGCTCGCAATATCTAAAATTGCTTATAAATTTTACCCAGTAGCAACGTGCATAAGTTATTAATCTCTGTAAAGCAGAAACAAATGAAAATCATGTAATCCCACTCACCCATTGGACTAGTAACTGATTTGAGTATCGAATTAAAGCCTATCACTTGAAACCATAGTGCCGTCAGTGATAATTACACTGGAACAGATTCGCGTGGATACTGCGACCCGTATCGACGCGAAAATCGCGTTATACTATTATTAGTGATGTGCATATCCGTCGCGATCATTCTTCGTTTCTTTTTGTCATTAACCTTCCGCAAATTGATATTGGCACGAAGTCAAAGTGCTTCAAGTCATTTTATAATGAATTATTTCCTTAGCTTACAACAATAACAGATAACAGATAAATACTGACAACAACAATGTTTAGCCTAAAGCATGTGCTTAAGTAAGCATAAAACTCTTTCGATTTAACTGCGACAAAACCGCGGCATGCTGCAAGTTCAAGGCAGAGATGGGAACATGCCTAAGTCAAAACAATGAGCTAAAGAACGATATAAGGTGTTGGTTTTGGGCATTTTTAAACGACTTCAAAAAAGGTAATAAGTTGAATTTAGAATAAACTAAAATACATTACTACTATTGCTTTCTTTTCTTTATATAAATAAAAAAACTTTTTTGCAAAAAATAAAACCGACTTCAAAAACACAAAAAAAGTGAAAAATAACTTTAGCTTCAGAAGCCGGAGACAAAAATACCAAAAAGAAAGCAATAGTAGTAATGTATTTTAGTTTATTCTAAATTCAACTTATTCTTGTATGGAAAAGCAAATGGATGACAACCCAAAAAAAAAATAGCACGTGATTTTATGGTTACATAAAATCCTACCTCACATGTTAATGTTAGGTTAAATTGACCAACAAGGCAGTCAATAAATCATCCACAAAAATCATAAGTTCAACAAAATTTTTCCAACGTTTCCCATCCCTACCGTTTAATAACGTAGGCCACGCTTTGATGCGACATGGGGTTGCAGCCACTGCAGCGCTGCAATCCAATCCATCTGCCACTTATTACCTCGATTGAAGCGCTCGGAGGTATGAGCTATGGGAGCAACTGTGTGGTTACAATATTGAACTACACGTCTGTAAACATGAAAGGAAATTATGGGAGCGTTTTTTGGCTAGTTTTTTGGTTGTTGTAAGTTAAAATGTGAGTAATGTTGATGGCTTCTCCTCATGGCTTATAGGATATCTCAACTAATATTGATATCTAGTTTGTCAAGCCATTTCTTGGGCAGTCTATGCAATAGAACCGTAGATTATCAATACGTTTGAACGGAATGATTTTCCATATGGTGACCTAGACAAACGCTGTTGGATACCTACTCCTGGAGGCTCTTTCTTCAACAGGTATGCTAATTTTATAATAAGGTATAAAGATTAAAAAAAACTATTACTGAGGACCGACCAACTTACCTACAAAGGAAAGTAAATCTTTCCCTCTCCACAGTATTTAATGTTGCAAGTTTAAAAAAAACCCCTTTTGAAGCAACGCTAGAGCAATTACTTTATCCTCACAACGTCGCTTATAAAAATGTATTACATTACCATTAAAACTCTAATGGACGCCAATGAATTTTTAATTACAATAAAAATCTGAACCACGAGAAGGTAACGATCGTTATAAAAATACTTGGCCAAGTTACTTTTAATAATAACCTTTAGTTAAGTAAGTTTGCCAAGTTAATAACAATTTGTGAGCGGGATGAGTTCGTTTTCATTAACTTGAGGAACTCTTAAAATCTTTAACCCGTCTTCTGCAGCTGAAGAGTAGCTACATAAGTATCTGTACGTATAAGACCGCGGTGCATTTACGCGAGGGGTTATACTTCACATGGTACTCGCGGTAGTACTGTCGTTAATTTCATATCTTGCTTCGTTTTTGTACAAGCAAATAAAAACAAAGAAGTAGCATTCATCGATAATTCTTCGTCCAGTCTATTTCTCTGTGGAATGCGCTTTCCCAGGAAATCAGGATGGCAACCAATCGTTTATCTTTTAAAATTAAAGTTCGCGAGTACATTCGGAAGAAGCTGGCAGCTTCGTCACAACGGTAATGTTTTCCTCATTGTTTGTCTGTTTATTTTAGTATATCCGTGTAAATGTCTTTTTACATCTATTTTAATATATATATATAGTATTTGATATATATATTGATAGTGTTTGATATATATGTACAGTATTTATATATCCTTGTAGTATATCGTAGTATTAAATAAAATTATTCCATCATTTTCAGAAGTGACACCTATCACTGCTTGTCTCTGCACCACCTAAAGGTTGAGTGGTAGAAAGTGCCTATGGCATTAAGTCCGCCTCTGTACTTTGTGCTTGAAGTGTTAAATAAATAAATAAGTAGCTAATAATTATGAATCTTTAAAATAGGATTTTGCTTTTGCCAGATCGTGTAAAAAATTGGGAACCACAATTATTAATAATGGCAGATACCTAAATGCCTTGGGTATCGCAGCTTTTTAAAACGAAGTGGTACAGTAGATAGAACAGCCTAGCCTTTTCCTAACTATATTGGGGTCAGCGTCCAGTCTGTATCTACAGTTGAGTACCAATATTTAAATGGTACGACTACATAACTGACTGCCACAACCCAGTTACTACTACTAACTTATAACTATACAGCATGTGTATCTGAAAGATGTGGTCATATTGAATGGTGTGACACAGACCGTCAAACTGAACCATTTTTTAAATGGAACAAACATTATAATCGCGAAGAAAATTAAAAAATGTTATCCTTTACAGAATTTCAATAAATACTCGAATCAAACTGTCAGTAGTTCCCAATCAAGACACTTTACCGACATAACAGAATGCTACAACAATCACCATTCGCTTTTACCACCCGCGGACAATGGTCGCAGAACCTCGTTTAAAAATTCACAATTACAAAAAATACGAAGCGAGTATACATAAAACTTTTAACATTTTCGACTGATTCGATGCATGTGATTGTAAATTGGAGTTAAAACGATAATAACACGGCCATCCGGTTAACAATTATCCGGTACGCGCGTGCCTAACCATTCACTGAGGGCTGCCAGTTTATATAACCTGATAATCCTGAAATTGCAGTTTTTACCTTTCACCGGAACTGCTTTCGCCTAGAACTCATAAGAGTTCGCAAAAGTGCAGTTTTGCAAGGATTTGTCAATCATCAAGAGACACTTAATTATCGTATGTATACGTAAATGCCAGACAAACCTAACCCGTATGCTCCCGGCCGTGCCTCCAGAGGCACGGTGCATTGTTATTTTAATTGTGTCTGTAATTGCGGGTATTGAAGTGTTAATACTGGGGAAATACCGAATAACCATTTTGTTTAGTTAGTTTAAGGATGTGTGACGTGTAATAGTACATTGTTACCCTAGGGGTGAAAGTAAAGATTAGGTAGGGCAACACTGGTTGAGTGACATGTCAAAATTTAGCTCCGTAATTTTAAATTAGTTTTAATTAATATTTTAGTATAAAAAAACTTGTATTATTATAATTAAATGTCTATTAAGTGTATTAATACCCAAGATTATTGTTTTCACGGAAAAATACACTGTAACACGTAGTGATTGGTTTCCTAACTCGACCGGTAACCTATTACACGAACAGCTGATGTACCTGCGGATCTATCTGGGGAGTATAATTGTTTCCTTTTAATGTCTAATAAGTAGCTCATATTAACCAATTAAAAGCTCTGTAGCACTAAGTTCATTATTCTGACTAATCTGGCACTCTTTTGTAGTTGAAGTTAGGTTCTATGTCAGTTAGCACTTGTTAGTTATCTAGTTGTGTAGTTTGTAATAAGTAAATGTACTTGCTATCTATATATTTAATTAACTAAATACACAACAAAAAAGTACGTTGGTTATTCTTTAATAATTTTTGGCATTATTATTCAAATAAGTCCAATAATTTTAAACCAAGAGTCCTACCCACTTCATAAAAAAGTTATAGACATGAAATCAATTTAAAGTTTAATTTAATTTAATAATCTTATTAAAGTATTTTGTGTAAGACTCATAAGCCTACCACAGTTACCAATTTATTAATCACATATTCCAGTCTATTCTCATTTTCTTCTTTCATTTCTAGCTTTCCTAATTTTGTCCATTCAATTAGTTCTCACCATTCTTTGTACTTCTACTTTCAGTTCTATTCCCTGAAACCATGCCTGTGATGACCCGTAAGGCAACTACCCAGGAGTTACAGGCTAAGTTGAGAACGGCCCTTGATGAACTTAAGGAAGCAAACAGCAAATGTCAACAGCTGTTATTGGATAGAGAGGAACATGAGGTTGAAATCGAGAAGGTCGTTCACAAAAACACAAGCCTGAAACGGGAGCTAGTGGACCTGCACCAACAATACATGGATGTTGTTCAGGAACGGGACAATCTGCGGGTGGTCACAGATGGTTTCAACGACTGCAGTAACCATTATGAAATGGCTTTATGTAAGGTTAGGGACTTAGAAGTTGAACTGCTTCATGCCAACAAACAAATTATTGAGTTTCAGAAAGAAAGAGAATGTACTCAGGTTAGGGAAACAGATCACCTATATAATCAATTATTGAATTCAAATTGCAACCCACATTTCTTAACAACAATAGATCTTACTGAAGATTCTATTCTGAAATATAATTGTAGTAGTTATAAAGTAAGCCAAAATAAAATAAAGAAATATGCAAAACTAAATAGAATTATAAAAAAATGCAAGAAATTTAAAAAACAACAAAAACACAGTTCCAAAAATATTCAACTAATAAAAGAACGTGTTTTCCTCATAAAAAAGTTGAATAATTATCAAATTAAATTAGAGGATAGTAAGAAGTTTTATGAAATAGACACTCAAAACTTACAGTCTGAAATTCAAGTTTTAGAGCGTCAACTAAAGTCATGTTATTCTATGTATGTAAATTCTCAAAAACAAATTAAGGAACATATCCTTGCTGCAAACGAATTAGTTGATAGCGGTAATAGTAATGCATACTGTGTAGACACGATGACCTTCAACAACACTCAATGTACATCACAAAGTGAATCCAGCCCGGACACTCTCCTACCCGAGGTAACGGAGAACCCGACCCGGCTGAGCAGTGTTCCGGACTGTATCTCCATTCAAAATTCACCAGATATTGTACAAGGTTCATCACAGGTAGGTCAAATAGATAGTAGTTCTCCCCCTTCTTGTAATACACACAGTTGTTGCTCCATTTTGTTCTCAGATAGTATAGGAAAAGGGTTAGGCAAGTTAATTAGTAACAATCTGAGTCATTCTTCTCTAAATTATTGTACTCCTCAGGCTTCTTACAACCAGATAATAACATCAATAACTCGGAAGGAATTTGATCCTAATACCATTATAACTGTACTTGTAGGTAACAGTTCTAACGTTAAACTTGATGATATCACGGACAATGTCACTCAACTATTAAAACTAAATTGTAAGAGAGTAATTCTGTGCTCGTTCCCGTACTTTACGAAATTGTCTAGCAAGCAAAACCATAATATCCATGCCTTAAATAATCATTTGCATTTTCTAGTTAGTCACTATAGTGACAGGTTGACATTTTCCGACACTAACAGTTTCGTTCAGAAATTGAAGTCAACCAGAAACCATGCGTACTTGCCTATTAGTTTTAGACGTCAAATAGCTCGGCTATTAGCTTTTAATATAAACTCAGACATATGTGGTATGTCGCAGTTTTTTGTAAATAGGTCTACGGAAATTAGTAATTATACTAATTGTAATTATACAAATAGTATTAGCTTAGATTTAAACTAGTCACTAAGACAATAGAAGGTACGAGTGACAATTTAGTTAATCTCGTCAACTTCGAGGTATCTTCTAGCTCTCAATCAAATAACTGTAAAAAAGGGGCTGAGCAGAATTCCTTAAAATTGTTTCACCAGAATATTCAGGGACTTTCTTCCAAAGAACTAGAAATAGAACTATTTTTAGAAAAAACTAAGTTTGATATTATCTGTTTTACTGAACATTGGATGAAAGATTATGAAGTAATGCAAATAAATTATGAGAATTACAATGTGAGCAGTTGCTTTAACCGAAAATCTAAGATGCGTGGGGGTTCATTAATCCTAGTAAAAAATTGTATTAAATCTAAGTCTCGTAATGATATAGTCGATCTATCGGTTGAACATAGCATTGAATTGTCTTGTGTTGAGCTAGATAAGCATATAATAGTGTGCGTTTACAGACCCCCTAATTACCTGAACTATTCTATCTTTGAGTCAGTAATGGAAGATGCTTTGGCAAAACTTGTAACTGGTAATAAACCAATAATTATCTGTGGTGACTTTAATGTCAATATCATAGAGAATAATGTGAATAGCAGTAGATTCTTAAGTCTCTTTAAATCATTTAACTTGTCAAATGTGTTTTCAGAACCAACTCGAATTACGACAAATACTGCTACATGTATCGATAATGTTTTTTGTTGCTGCGATTACATAAATAAATCCATCGTAAATTACCTGCCTTCAGATCATAGTGGTCAGACGGTTACTTTCGCGTACAATAGACAATTACAAAGAATTCAGATACAAACTAGACAAATAACACCCAGCAATCTAGACAAATTTAATAATAATTTAATTAGCAAGTTAGGTATACCGGGTCATATTAGAAACAATGCAAATGTATTTTATGAAGAATTCTTTTCGGTAGTGCACACCGAATTTAATAATACTTTAAAAAAGAAATCTAAAACTATTGGCCCAAAGTTTATTTTCAGTGACTGGGCAACACAGGGTATTCGGAAAAGTAGGGAACGATTGTTTGAGCTGTACGGCCTTAAGCCTTACATCAACACTGAAGCTTTTAATAAATATGTTGCTACTTACTCGAAAATTTTTAAAAACACTTGCAAGGTAGCCAAATCCTTATTCATTAGCAACAAGATTAAATCAGCCGACAACAAAATAAAAACGGTTTGGAAAATCATCAACAGTGAAACAAATAGAAATAAAAAACAAGGCAATGACTTCACACTAGAGACATCGCGTGGCCTTGTGAGCTCCAACAATGAAGTTGCTCAAGAATTTGTAAATTTCTTTACCAGTATCCCACTTAAAACTACAGAAACCTTAAATTCCTCTCCCTTGCTCTCTATTGATTTATTGAAAGCGAACGTTTCAGCCTGTCCGAATGAATTTAAATTTCAGCATATAAACCCCATAACAGTCATAAAAGGTTTTAAGCAAATCAAGATCAAATTAACGGAAGATCTATGGGGTATGTCTATCAAAGCTTGTACCTCAATTATTGAGACTGTAGCGCCGTATTTAGCCTCAATATTTAATTTGTGCGTGGATCAAGGGGTCTTCCCGGATCTAATGAAATTCAGTAAGGTAATACCGCTTTTTAAATCCGGGGACAGTAAAGACACCAATAACTATAGGCCCGTATCCGTGTTGCCGGTTTTCAGCAAGGTGTTTGAAAAGATAATGCTCAATCAAATGCTTAACCATTTTAACACTAATAAAATATTACATGAGCAACAGTATGGTTTCACCAAAGGACGTTGTACAACTGACGCCGGTGTCACTTTATTAAAACACATATTTACTGCGTGGGAAGAGGCACAAGATGCCATAGGAATCTTTTGTGACCTTTCGAAGGCATTTGATTGCGTAAATCACGAAACCCTGATCTTGAAACTTCAGCATTACGGTTTAGGTAAACTTGCGCTCAGTTTAATAAAATCGTATTTGAATGATAGACAGCAGCAGGTACAAATAAATGGAGTAAACTCAATGGGTTTAAAAGTAAAAATGGGTGTACCACAAGGTTCGATATTGGGTCCCTTCCTCTTTTTAGTATATATTAATGACCTACCCCATCTATTTAACAACCATCCGCATATGGTGTTGTTTGCTGACGATACTTCTTTAATATTTAAAATAAACAGACGTGCCACTAATCTTGATGACGTAAATAACGCCCTACTGCAGGTCCACGATTGGTTTACCGCTAATAATTTAGTACTAAATGGGAAAAAAACTAAATGCATTAGATTTGCTCTACCAAATGTCAAAAGTAGTGATTGTGACATAATATTGAATCAAGAGAAACTAGAATTTGTCGATAAAACGGTTTTCTTGGGAATCACGCTCGACTCAAGGTTACAATGGGGTCCTCATCTAACATCTCTTGCAGGACGGCTAAGCTCAGCAGCATATGCTGTTAGAAAAATCCGTCAATTTACTGATGTTGATACCGCGAGGCTGGTCTATTTTAGTTATTTTCATAGTATTATGTCATACGGTATTTTACTATGGGGACGGGCTGCAGACATCGAGTCTATATTTATTCTGCAGAAAAGAGCCATCAGAGCCATTTATGAATTACGTAGACGCGATTCTCTAAGAGAACTGTTTAAGGAAATTAATATCATGACAGTACCTTGTCAATACATCTATGAAAACATCATGTACGTTAGAAAAAATCGGCATTTATTCAGTAAGAGAGGGGGACAGACACCACTATAACACTAGAAATAGGGACCAACTAGTTCAGCCAGGTTTCAGGCTTGCTAAAGTGGATTCATCTTTCATGGGGTACTGTTTGAAATGTTACAATAAAATACCTCCCCACATTCTTCAACTGAATGAGACGAAATTTAAATCTTGTATAAAACGCACACTATGTAGGCAAGCATATTATAAGTTGGGGGATTACATTGATGATAAAAATGCTTGGCTAAATGCTGGTCCTGCTCCACAACCATAGGTGGGGGGGAGGGGGGCAAACTAATTGTTTGTACTGGACGGGCATTATTTGAGTCCATCGACACGTAAAGAAGAAGATGAAGAATTGATTCCCATGTTAATGTATTGTGGAAGCGGCAGAAGATTGTAAAAATATACTTGCATTGTATAGATTCCAGTTCTTAGTATTATATAATTGCATAGCACATGTGTGAGTACTTTGTACTGTTCAGCCACCATTTACATTTATTTATCTTTCATTGACTTGAATATGCCTTGGTGACTGAGAGAATGTCATGCTCACTTAAATGTCTCGCTGATGGTGGCGGGTGTGTCGGGTCATTTAGTTCCCTTCAATATGGTTGATGTAACCAAGATTTTGTAACAATATTTTGATTTTAAAAGAGTGTCCATGGAGTTTCTTGCCCATTCTTCTCCATAGAGATCTACGCTAGGGAATGGGCAACTACAGTACTTTGTCAAGTTATTATGCCTTGTGACTGGGACTGTAGCTTTGTTTTTTTTTTTTTTGTATTCCCTAGTTTAGGAGGCAGGGTTTTTAATTATTTGTACAGCCTTTTCCTAAAATTAAATATACCTATGTGGAATGTAATACTATTGTATACAAAGGTTTTTTTTTGTGTCAATAAACTTATTTTTATTTTTTATTATTTAGTACTTTCTCAAGTTATTATGCCTTGTGACTGGGACTGTAGCTTTGATTTTCTTTTTTGTATTTTTGACTTTCAAAAGTGCCGTAATGGTCTAATTGAAATAAATGCTTTGAGTTTGAGTTTGAGTTTGAAAGTAACTTATTTAGTCCCGAGACGGGGTTTGGTGCCCGAGCGAAGTGAGGGAGCTAATAGTTCGAGGGACTAAATAAGTCTTTAACCCGAGGTAAACACTGTGCTTTTCATTACGAATACAAGGAAAGTAAAAAAAAACATACAACTCTAAAAAACTAATGAAGATCGGAATTCAGATTGCCGTTTTCCACCTATTTTCCTTTTTTTTTCTGTGGCCGGCCAGCTATTCAGCCATTACCTATTTTTCATTTTCATCATCGAAAAATGGTAAATATTTTCCCAAATCTATGTTATTTTAAAGAAATAGTTAAAACTTAATTATAATAAAGATATTTAAAATATGTATATTCTGTAGTTAACTAATACTTTAATTACTTAACTTTATGTTATTTCAATTTTACATTTTACACGTGGCTGTATAGAAAGTTGGAACATGGTTCAATAGAAAAATGAACCATTTTTTTACAATTTGACAGCTGTCAGTTGAAAACGATTCTCCATAAGGCTGAAAAGTATTACTTTCAACCCGCTCCTCAGGCAACTTCAGACCTACTTTCAGAGTATGAGTAATGAAAAAGTATGTTTTAAAACCAATTTACAAAAATAAATAATATTATTAAGAATTGAACAGTGAAAGTTATTCTAAAACCGAAACTTGCGGCCGTTCAGTAAAGTTTTGAAGTTATCATTTTCCCAGTTTAAAACAGCAATAAAAACAAAAAGTTTTGTGTATTTACCAAACAGATAAACAACATCGTTTGCCAACCCTATCCAATCGAAGCATTTATCAATTTTTAGTTCCCAACCGGTGTAAAAATGATATACGATTGAATTGCAGTTTAGTTTCGAATATCTGCGAATTGATTCCTGTTTTGTTTATTTCGTAAAAATACAATGTAACATGATAACAGTAGGTTGATATTTTGTTGAGACTCAAATAGCTAATTTTTGTCAGTGTACAGTCATAAACACGTGATGAATATTGACATCTTCAATAGAAAATGTTGTACTTAAGCACATTTTTTATACGTAAGAAAACGATGTACTATAACAGTCAGAAGTCGACTGCCAATCTCGCAACACAATGGCAAAGCAATATTAGTTGTACTTATGACCTTCTTCTATAAGAACGTTTGACAACACTTACACATTAGCAACTTGTTGCCCGCTTAAGATTGTTATTACAAATTTCAATGAGTTGTGTAAGTGATACAGTGGCCAAATTGGTTAGCACTGCGCCTGCGCCTCGCATGGCGAGTGTTCGGGTTCGAGTCTCACATCAAACATGAAAAACATTTTTTAAGTATTACATGTGAAATATAAATGCCGAGTTGTTAACAAAATATAATGTTAAAATATATTCCACAACTAAACGAAGATTCTTTCGTTTTACAATAATTTTCAATCTTAGCGTCGTTATTAAAATATGAGGGTAGATTTGAAACAAAGTGATAAGTTCACTTTGTTTCAAATCTACCTGCATATTTTAACTACTTTAATAGTTCACATAAATTATTCCACTATTCGCTGTTCTTGGTTGGTGAACATAGTTACGAGCGTTTGTGTTATCTTGCTGTTGCTATTTTAGTATTCTTCTGAATTAAATATGCAGGCTAATATTAGAATTGAAGCTAAGGCAAATATTGTGGCCCTATATTCGACTGGCCTTAATATATCTCAAATATCGAATGAAACCGGTTTATGCGTAAGTTTATTTTTTTAAAATTTTATGTGATGATACCTACAAAATATAATGGTAGACCTAAATCGCTTGTTGCAATTGTGTAATATAGACTTTTTTTTTAGAGAGAGACTGTTAGGCGCTGGGTGAAGAGGTTTGAGGAAGAAGGTAGCCTGAAGAGTCGTGAGAGGAGCGGAAGACCACCTCTTATTAGCCAGCCTCAGCGACGTTATATGGTAGCTGAATATGAGACGAATGGTTTCATCCCAACAACTCGTTTTGCCGATGAGTTCGGCAGAATCAGTGTGAATATGTGGGGGTGGATAAGTGCTCAAGGGCCCGGTGAATTAAGTTTTATATCGACGCGAGCCAACAGTGCCAACTATGTGGAAGTGCTGAATGATGTAATGTTGCCTACGGTGCGTAATATCTACCCCGCAGAAGACTTAGAAGAGATAAGTTTTGTGCAAGACAATTGTCCTATTCACCGTGCCAGCATTGTTCGCGAATGGTTTAGCAATCATCCGGAAATTAAAGTTATTCCTTGGCCAGCTCGGTCCCCTGACTTAAACCCTTTAGAAAATGTATGGGGTTTAATGGTGCAAAGATGGGAAGCTCGGGACGAGAGATGCCCTGAGCTACTCAAATCCCATTGCATGCAATTATGGGATAGTTTGCGTGGCACAAATGTCTGTGCAAATATTGTGGCGTCTATGCGTCAACGTCTCATTAGCTGTATCGAGGCTAACGGAGGTCATACGAAATATTAAAAATCCTAAACAGGTAGGGTAATTTTATGTCAGGGGACATAGTGACCGTAACTTAAACAAATTAGTATTTATATTATTGTAAAATTGAGGTTAAGTTTCAATCCTCTTTTCATTGAGAAAATGAATAGTTAAATTAAACCTCTTAAATGATGTCAGAATTTTCATAATATCTATATTATGTAACCTTAAATATGATTTTTAACATTCTATACTACAATAATAACATAAGTAAGTGTAAAGGACTTCTTTTATAAAAATAATAATAATATTACTTGTTTGTTTCATTTATTATCATTATTGTAATAATAAATTACCTTTATAATATATTTATTATAATATCTATTTGTTCAAAATAACTTACAAAAATAAATTATTAAACATAATTAAATAAAACATAAAAAACCGGTCCATCTTGGATTCGAACTCACATCTATCCCGATCACACTAGCCTCGTTACCGATCTAGCTAATGTTAACTTACGCAAACTTGTCAAAATTTTGCATTACTATGAAAAAAATAATCAGACGGTGATAAAAAGAAGTTACTGATATTGTCATCCTTGTCTAACATTGACCACATCTATATTATTACTCGTAGCGATGCTACACGACATGTTAATTTGTTAGCGTTGGAACATCACTCACACGGATAAATATGCGTATGTGTGTATAGGCGCCGGAGCCCGTATAGCGCAAACGATAATGTGCATTATAAATGATAAATGATAAATGATAAATGATGTTTATTTTGCAAGTAGGTTTTTACAAACACTTTTACACGTCATTTTTTAAAACTAGATGGGGCCGGTGTTTCGTACCTGACTACTCTGAGAAGAAACAGCCGAAACAAACTCAGAGGTCATAGTCTCTTTTAAAGTCCAGACAATCTTGCTCAATTCACATGAGGACTATGCAGATTAGTGTCTGAGATGGTCTTTTGAAGAAAGAACCATACAGATTTGAGTGGACCTGTCCAGTCAGTGCAAGCATTTGTCAGTTAACGTGTAGCTCGACTTATAACTCAAGGAGCTCAACGAAACGACGAACAATACCAAAGAAAGGACATTTGGGAAGGTCGCTTATAGTACTCAAACTGCCAGACAGTTGTGGGAAAAAAACAAACAAAAAATAAAAATGTGACCCACATGGTCCCCACATTCACAATAATCAAATAAAATTAATAACAAATTCTTTTCAAATGAATGTAAGTAAAAAAAAAAAACACAAAAATCATTAAATGTCGCAATGATAAAAAAGTAAAATACTTAAAAAAATAAGTATTCATGTCAAATCAGTAAATGTCACATAAAACAATAAAAAATAAAAAAATAAAAGTAAAATAATAAAATACATGTCAAAAAAAAAAATTCAATGTCAGAGTGTATAAAAGAAAGGAATCAATAATAAACAAGCGAAGTCCGAAATTTCGACATTCACAGAGCAAATTTCATTGGAGCAGCTTAATCCCAAGCTTTTTTATCTTCAAGATAGTGATTAACATGATAGTAGGCTTTCAGGCACAGCTTCCGTTTTATAAACGATTTGAATTTATTTAGGCTTAGTGCTTGAATTTGGCTCGGAAGTTTATTGTAAAAGCGTATACATTGGCATCTGAACGTACCTCCTATTTTTTTGAGCCTCGTTGCAGGAACAACAAATTTGTGTTTGTTCCTCGTGTTTATGTTGTGGATATCACTGTATTTTTTAAATAAATTAATATTTTTGTGGGCGTACAAAAGGTTTTCATAAATAAACTGAGAGGGCACAGTAAGAATATTAGTCTATTTAAATTTTTCTCTGAGGGAGTATCTGGGACTTAATTTATAAATTGAACGAATTGCCCTTTTTTGCAAAACAAATATTGTCTGAATATCGGCGGCATTGCCCCACAAGAGAATACCGTACGACATCACGCTATGGAAATAACTAAAGTAAACTAAACGGGCTGTCTCTAAGTCAGTTAAATCACGAATTCTTCTAACGGCGAATGCTGCAGAGCTAAGTTTCTTCGACAGTTTGTCTATATGCGGGCCCCACTGAAGCTTGGCATCCAAAGTTATGCCTAAGAAGACTGTGCTATCTTCCGCTTTTAGCTCTTCATCCTTAATTAGTACAGTAGTTTCCACTTGTCTTACATGGGGTATCGTAAACTTAATACACTTAGTTTTTTTCTCATTTAGGAGTAGATTATTAACATTAAACCAATTAACGACTTTCGCCAGGGCGCTATTAACATCATCCGCAACTAACTGCTGACGTTTGAGTTTAAATAAAAGAGAAGTGTCGTCTGCAAACAATACTATGTCATGATTATCCTTTATGATTGCGGTGGAAGTGGAATTTTGACCTTTGACTGTACATAATTCATCATCATCATCAGCCTATTAATGTTCCCATTTCTGGGACAAAGGCCTCCTCTCTATGAGAGGGAATG
The DNA here is from genome assembly GCA_905147715.2 of Xestia xanthographa. Taxonomy (NCBI): domain Eukaryota; kingdom Metazoa; phylum Arthropoda; class Insecta; order Lepidoptera; family Noctuidae; genus Xestia; species Xestia xanthographa. The sequence continues at coordinate 30,242,743 of LR990653.1, read as the reverse complement.
GGCTATAATCCACCACGCGGGCCCAGTGCGGATTGGTACATGTCGTCACATGTCTTCGAATTTTTGGTTCTAGGACATGCCGGTATTCTCACGATGTTTTCCTTCACCGCTTTTGAGAGCAGTGGTGATGAAATAAATTACACAATTAATGCGTCTATCTGGGTTTGAACCCACGACTTACTGTTCGTAAGTTGGGGCCGCCACCACTGGGCCACCGCTGCTCTCACTCAGCTATATTATTACAATATCGTTTACAGTTAATAAGTGTTTCAAATTGTTTTTAAAAGACAAAGTATGCTTACAGAGTACCAATAATGCTGCTAAGCTATCAGATTCGGGGTTTAAAAAGCGTTCAAGCAGGAAATAACCAGAAATCTTTTAAAAAAATCTCTTTAAAAAAGCGCTAATAAAGTCAAGTTTTCAAGCCAAAAGCAATTTACATAACCCTTCGGGAAGTGAGGCCTGAAATTATGTATTACAAGTATTTATTGCTCATCCTTGGCAGCAAGTAATATGCACCAAATTTTATTTATTCGCATTTTCGTTAATGTACACTTTGGTACGACTAAGGGGAAAGTCGGGGAGTCCTACCCCCATTGTTATAAATTATTAAAGGGCGTATATTTAAAGAGCAATTTTCCTCAAAATATCAAACAACAATTTAGAGGTAAACAAGCTTCATATTTGGAGTGAAGAGATTGTGTTTTAACTGTGATTTGTGATATGCTAATGAAATGTTAAACAAGCTTCAACTTACTAGGATATTTAGATTACTGACTGAGATACTTAAATGAATGTTTAATTAAAGCTCTATGTTAGTTTTTCAACGCTCGTGCCGAGAGTTCAAATTCTAATAGAGCAATAATATTTATTTAGGCATACATTGTGAGTCTGCATGGTATCGGACGTAAAAAATAGCACCATCCCATATCTTCCCGTGGGTGCCGTAAGAGGCGACTAACGGACTTACCAGAGAATGGGCAGCAGCGTTCTCTGTGCTTTTGTAACAACCGCACTGCGATCGCCAACCCGCCTGCCAAGCGTGGCGATTATGGCAAACCCGCCCTTGGGGGAGGCTTATGTCCAGCAGTGGACGTCTTTCGGCTAAAATGATGATGATGAGGAATACATTTAGGTACCTATCGTTTAGTGCAAGTGAAACTGCGGATAATACTAATGAGTATAGAACTCATCTGTTTTCTTAGTAGATATCATCGATTATCTAAGAGTAATACATAGCTCTTTGGAAGTAGGAGTAACGCGAAATATACCTACTTAACCGGGATTAGCACACAGCTCGTACCTCGACCCCGACCGTCAGGTCACGAAGGTCACGACCTTAGGGTTGAAATGATTCATTCGCAGCTGAAAAAACAACCCTTATCATTTTATATCAAAGGTTTTCACACGGTTATGTAGGTAAGTGCTGACAGAAACATTTTCTGTAGTAACGTTAGTTTAGACGTGTGTAGAGATCAAATCGTCTTGTAATATATCTATTATTTTCGGTTGGCAACAGTCTTCCTTAACAATAAACGTAGATCGAAATGGAAAAACCTTCTAGCGTGTCGATTGCAATCTATTTTACGTCGTCGGCCCAAAACTCAGCTACAAGTTATCTCTATCTTCCATCAAGTGCAGGTCACAGCAGCAAGGAGGTGCAGGGAGCACGCAGGACACGATATCAGGTGTCCTTTACATCTAGTAATGATTCTTGCGTTTGTGGAACCACACCACGTTTGCACTCTAAGCTAGAATCGTTCATAAATCTTGATTTGAGCAGGTTCTCCGACCAACCCTAGGTCCGGGGTCTGTTCACAGATTTCATGGTCAACTCCTTTCCACTTGTTAGGTGGAAGATTTAAAAGGAATGCAATAGGTAAGAAAGCGTGGCTAGAAATATCACTCAAATTCACTAATAGAATAGATATCAATTCCTACCACGATATTGAATTGCACTAGTAAAAGATTTCCACGAAAAACAATCATAACCATTCGCCCAGTTGCAAACGCTTTACTAAAACAATCGTAGTTAATTGATTCTACAGTTCAAGGAATTAATTTACAAGTGATTGCAATCCAAAGCGATTCATCAAAAAGATATCATCTTGTTTTGAATGTAAGTAAACGCCGAGATATTACACAAATTAGGACATCTTTCCGAGTCTTTGGAGCCATTGACTTTTAATTAGTTGCTTATCATTTTGGAGGATCTTAATTTTACTTTGTTTGTTGAACGGATGAGTTCTGAAGGCTTTGTTGTGAGAGTTGCGTTTCAGTGTGCTTCATTTTGTTCATTCAGAATATTGATTCACATCACATACTATGTTTTCATCATTGATTAATTGATCAATTTACGTTGGCACCTAAATCTTTCAGTTTTTCAAAGTTATCACAGTTGAATGTCGTGTTTGAGTTGGTAAGAATCATTATAGGCCAAAAAAAGTCAATGGAAAGTGTCAGAAATGATATGAAAGAAACGAGACTGACTAACAGCGTGACGGTTGCCAGAGCAGAATGTTAAAGAAAATGAACGCACGTATTATAGGACAAGTCCAGGAAGCTGATGAGAAAAGTGCATGTTGATTACATATTTTGAAAGAGTATGATAAATAGATAACTGGCTTCCATTTCGTAGGTACACTTTATAGTATTATGCTGTACTTACGCCTCATATTCACCATTCATAATACTATTTATCATCCTTTTATATGTTTATATATCTACACTCAGCAAATCGTTCTAAATACGATTCATTTACTTAAAAATAGCTGAAATAAAATATTAACTTATAATTTTCATGTTGTGACGCGTCAAATTGTCAAACTGTCAGTTAGTTTTTAATTCTCTTTAGTCTATGTATGATAGTTACTTTTTGGTTTGTAAAATTTAAATTATTTTTATCAATATATGTTTAGCCATTATATTTTGTAGATTATTACGATTGTTTAATAAATAACTTAATTTTAAATTATATTTATAAAAATTTTCGCACTCATGGATATGCCCTGGCCGACTACACTTGTCAGATGAGATGATGGCCACACTACGAAAACTAATATTTGAAAAAGGAAGACTACTTTGGAGAAACGAGCTGACGGACGGCTGAAAAGTCGACTCTTGGATCTGATTAGATGAGCATCAGATAACCGCTTGGTTTTCGCTGTCAGATACTTAAACTACCCAGGGGATCCAGCTAAAGATCCACCTGGGACTATTACTCCCGATCTTCGGAAGCTAACTACGTGTTGACTTTCCACTTGTCTCGCAAAGTTATCCTGACGCTGAGCTATTCTGGCCCTGAAATCTACGCTGCCCTACTACAGAGCTGACCCGTTGGACTCACTAGCTGTATTTTATATCTTTCCCCTAATTAAATTTTAAATTGAACAAGTCTGCTTATCCTTTTATTCAATAGGAGCAAATAGATTTGTTACAACTTCATGAGTCAAACTCAGTTATACATCGGTCAGTGTTTAATATTTAGCATGAACACATTCGGGCCCGGCTAAACCGGCGAGAGACGAGGTGGCTCAATTCGTCCGATAGGTACGCAGTTACTACCAAATTGTATTTGCGAGTTTGTGCACCCATTTCACGGTACTGTCTGGTAACGGGTGAGTTCGATGTATGGTGGTGATGTTTGATACTGTTTTTAATATATATGTCGGGGTTTGTCAGGAATTTATTTCGCTAAGTTCGAGCTTATGTGGGCAGAACACGGGTTTCGTGCTATGAAAACACACTGGATGCGATACACTATTTTATTTCGCATTGCACGGTTCGGTATGGTAGTTTCCATGGAGAAGAACCGGCAAGAAACTCCATGGTTACTCTTTTCAAACAGATACACTGAGTCTAACAAATAACTTGACACTACACTTTCACACATTAACACTAGGCACAATGAATCGTGTACAGTTTCAAGACGTCTTCACTCCACTACGGTCAGACACAGACTGTCTGCCTCGCCGCGAGGTGTCAACATCAGGACTCTGTAAAAGCCGCCATGGTGGGGAGTAGCTCGCGTGATGTCACCACTGGCGCGCTTTCGATTCATTCACCCGTCCGTACTCATGACCGGATCCGACACGGCCATCCTGCTTGCACACGTCCTCGTGTGATGTTTACCCTGCAAGCAAAAAGTCCACGACAGAAATTTGTTCCACTCGGTCACTCCTGACCAAACTCATAACATCACATCTGTAATCCTCAAAGGGTTTAACAGAGGTGTACTTAATAGTACACATACAGTTCGCTAGTTATCTCCAAGTCCCATGTAATAGGGGCGAGCCTATTGACATCAACCGGCGCAAATCCAGACACCGTGGCCGTTACTGAAAAATTTCGGATGGAAAAACTCAATAACACTTTGCCCGACCTGGGAATCGACCCAGGACCTCATGCTCAGCAGTCACGCTTGCCATCACTATACCAACGAGGCAGTTGATTAAATCAAACACGGTTAATTTGGAATAATCGAAAATGGGTCAACCCTTGGGCCATGTAACAGTCGTTCGAATCAACTTTTAGAACTCTACAGCATTAAAAACTACCAAGCTTACAGAAACCCTCGAGTAAAACCTCTAACGCTACGGCTCTCCAGCCGACCAGCAATCGCATTGCTTTCACATCCATTAAATGGATCTGCCATGTGCATCACCCAGTGACTACACAAATTAAATAAAACACAAAAAATACGTAAAATAATATGAACGCGCCGTCACGGCCGTCCTGCGCCTTCACACGTCCTCGTGTGTCTCGTCATCGGAACTATCTGTAAAGAGCAAAATTACGGTAAGTAGTACACTCAAGCTCGGCCATTCTGGCCCTATTCTTTCTTTAATCAACATCACCCAAAATGGTTGTCATTCAGACATATCTAATTATCTCATAGAGGGATAGTAATATCAATGGGTTAACACAAACATTTTGTCACACATACGGTTCGCCACACAGACTGATTGTCACACAGACAAACTGATTGTCACACAGACTGATTGTCACACAGACTGATTGTCACACAGACTGATTGTCACACAGACTGATTGTCACACAGACTGATTGTCACACAGACTGATTGTCACACAGACTGATTGTCACACAGACTGATTGTCACACAGACTGATTGTCACACAGACTGATTGTCACACAGACTGATTGTCACACAGACTGATTGTCACACAGACTGATTGTCACACAGACTGATTGTCACACAGACAATTTGTCACATGATAGGTTAACACTGCTATATCTACTTACTTTTGCCGTCATCGGCACTTGCAGGTACTTCCAAATTAGCATTCAATTTGTCGTGTGTGAAAAAAGACTGGTAGATTGTTATTGAGAGTTGAGACACACGATTAGTTTATTTAAGTATGAAACGTGATTGTCAAATAAAAGGTTCTTCAAGCTCTCGGCTTTCAGCATCCAACTATTAGTTCAAGGACCTCTTGCTATAGAAACCTATGGGAGGTTTATTTGGAATAAAACTAAGTTTAACTTAAAAGTGCAAACACTATATTTTTTTCAAAAATAACAAACTAAAACATTAAGGATTGGGTAGAACCTAGCATCTTAAAATTAGACAGTCCAAGTAGGAACGAGGCAACGGTGCCTACGGAATATGTCGCGCACTGACTCTACACTACTGGCCAGATAATAAAGAAATAAAATGACTTACTCATGGTACCATGAACGCACACTTCCCATCACGTATTGCTACCGAAGCAATAGTTGGTTCCCCACGAAGATGGTAAACCGGACGTTCACCGGGGCACTGCTCGACAGTGTCCCTTGAAGACCGGGCACGTAGAGGATACTGGAGGACCCCTCCAACACACCTAACGAAGGTGCGCGGAAGCTGGCGCGGGATGTCGGAGGCGAAGTTAAGCAGGAAACACGGTGAGTAGTCCTTGGGATTGTCTACCACACAGGGTTGGTGGCAGACACTAGCGCTGGTGCGAAGCCCTACGGACGTAGTACTTCCGCATGAAGCTGGTCAGATGACACGATGAGCCGAAGATGATCAAAGACTCTTCAGTTTGTCCTTGAGGCGATGGTGCAGTTAAAAATACATCATCGGAGATGCGCACGTAAACAAATAATGTTATAACGGCGTTGAAGTCCTCTTGGAATCGTTCATTAGTTACGGAACTACAGTGAACACAGACCGCCGTTGACTGTCCTACGAGGAATCACTGACACACAAATACCTAGCTTTACAGGTTCATGTTGCTAACACTGATTCTAAGTTATTACAATGGCCTGGACCGAAGTCCAGCACGAAAATAAAAGAAAAGAGAACCTCGCGCACGTGGCGCGTACTAGGTTAACCTTTTCACATGACGTGTACTTTTGAACTGTCAAAATACGTGAGCCTGAGGAACGCGGGCAGCGTGCCCCGCTGTTGGACTCAGACTGACAACCCAAAATCGATAAAATCTATACATTAAAATTCGTTCCACGTAGAATGATTACTTATGAAATATATCTATTATTTTTTTTTATCTCTAAATTTAGAACAGTACATAATACTTATTACGTTACAGCATCCCATAAACGAACATGATTTAATTGTTCGCGATAGTATAATTTTCGAAAAAGAGACTGATGATTATGTGCGACTACATAATCACTAACGTCATGACCTATAACTTTGACAGCTGCATGAAACGAAACGCACTATGCCTAATAAATGTTATGGTTATAATTAAACAAAAGTTTTAATAAATCCGAAAACTATTGTCATATTTGAAAAGATCGTTTTACGAGCATTCTAAAAAGTGGCTATATGTTCCAAATCCGTACAGTAGTTACTGAGTAATTTGCATGCCAATATTGCCGGTTTTGTAAAGTGTTCCTACGCTATTATGAGATAAATACAGCATCCCATTTCAAAGCAGATGCTGTTTCTGATCACTTAATACATTGATGTCCTATACACGATGATGGTTATTCTTTTCCAATTGTAATTCATGTTCATGGGTTTCATTGTAAAATAAATAACCTCAAAATGTTGTCGTCTAACATTAATTGAATTGTTGGGAAACAAGTAGCAGGTTATGAAATGTATCTGCTACAAATTCCAACGGAACATAGCAATCTGGCATAGCACGTGTGTACGTGCTACGTGTACTGTGTACCACTGTGAATATGCTCACGACCGTGTGGTCGTAAGCATATTCACACTGGTAATTACAATTTAATAATTGCAAAGTGTATCTGATGTCAGAATAATAAACTCGTCGGAAAATTAGACTCTACACGTCACTCTACATGTCACTCTACATGTCACTCTACATGTCACTCTACATGTCACTCTACATGTCACTCTACATGTCACTCTACATGTCACTCTACATGTCACTCTACATGTCACTCTACATGTCACTCTACATGTCACTCTACATGTCACTACGCGTCACTACGCGTCACTACGCGTCACTACGCGTCACTACGCGTCACTACGCGTCACTACGCGTCACTACGCGTCACTACGCGTCACTACGCGTCACTACGCGTCACTACGCGTCACTACGCGTCACTACGCGTCACTACGCGTCACTACGCGTCACTACGCGTCACTACGCGTGTCTCTACGCGTGTCTCTACGCGTGTCTCTACGCGTGTCTCTACGCGTGTCTCTACGCGTGTCTCTACGCGTGTCTCTACGCGTGTCTCTACGCGTGTCTCTACGCGTGTCTCTACGCGTGTCTCTACGCGTGTCTCTACGCGTGTCTCTACGCGTGACTCTACACGTGACTCTACACGTGACTCTACACGTGACTCTACACGTGACTCTACACGTGACTCTACACGTGACTCTACACGTGACTCTACACTCAATTGCCAGTCCATCGGCAAGTCACAACGTAAAATGTGAACCCATCGTCAGAAGCTAACCATCTCAGCCGCGTAAGTGCTACTCCTCGCAAAGAGTATACTGCACAGAAAAAGCAGTCAACGTGCACCTCTTACATGCTCCGGCGCTTCTGATGCGGCCACAACAATACCCAGTCCATCGGGTATGCTTTCAGTCCATCGAAAGCATTGTAGTTGTAAACAGTGGATCCATTAAAATCAAAACAATTAAAATCATCATAGTTAGTTTAGTTTAGAAAATGAGATTATAAGAAAACTCTTACTATGCTGGGTACTCAAAATGTTAAGTGGACTACTTGATATTTAACTAGTCTCGTCAGCGTTATCATTTTCGTCATGGCTAGTCTCGTCATTGTCACCTACGAGCATGTCAACGTCAGTTATTTTTCGCAGTCTGTCATAATTGGAACTTTCAACTATATTGCGCGATGCCTGCTCTCTCATTGCAAAAGGTCCGATCAACATTGGAAAAGGTCCGATCAAAAAAAAGTTACAACACAGGAATTCTAACAATTCTGTTACTTTTACCATAATTCTTAGGCAATGCAAACTCAACTCATAAAACTGTCATAAGCGCTCTGTGCACCAACACAGACAGAAATCGCACCAACGATTTCCTACAGACCCATCGCCACATGTTACTCATGAGGTGCGGTCCAACAGACCCATCACCATGTGTTACTCACGAGGTGCGGTCTAACTCATAACAGACCCATCACCATCATGTTACTCATGAGGTGCGGTCCAACAGATAACAGATCCATCGCCATCATGTTACTCATGAGGTGCGGTCTACCTGACCCATCGCCACATGTCACTCATGTGGTGCGGTCTAAAGTTTCGAGTATGAGTGTACAAGCCTTTCTTAATCAGATTTGGTCTCACTACCACTGTCATCAACTATGACATCTTATTCTCGAGGAACTTTGTGATCGGGGATCTTTCTAACACAGGCTAAAATCTTCGAATTACCATTTACCGAACCTTGAACTACACCAGTTATAGCAACGACAGGATAAATATGCTCACTCTTAGACAGATTAAACAGAATTGGCACTCTGCTCCAGAGTTATAACAAAATGAAAACGACTCACCAAAGTACTTTCATGTTCCGGCTCGATGATGCAAAGGTCGACTCACTTCTCGACCAGTACAGCAGCACTGGACCAGCGCTGGCCTGCTGCGCAGCGACTGGCGATGTGGCCCGGCGTGCCACACTTGAAGCACATCAGTGAGCTGCTGCTGGCCTACGGTCGCCGCCCAACGCCTGTAGCAGTCGGCACAGGCAACGGCTTCTTGACGGCGGTCGTCTTCGTCCGAAAATCCGCTTGTTTGTCCTTGTTTGCCGCATGCGCGACACTTGATTGGTAGTTACGATGAAAATTTCTAACGTATCTTGTAACCGGCGTCAGTGCGCATATTTTTCTTTTGTTTGTTACTACTCACGTAAATGACGTACAACGTACACGAATTTGGCACTGAACAATTCTTTACACTGGTTTCACGACATACCACAACACTATCTTGCTATTCACTGGTTAGGTTTTAAGAATTTGTAAACGATACAAAGTCTTTGTATTGCGTTTCAAAAAGTAACCGTCACTGATTGTCATTGTTTTTCACATGGTAAATATCACTTGTTTACAGTCTGTTTTATTTCGGCGCTGTTGCAAGTGTGACTGTCTGTCTCATGCCTTTAATTATTAAGCAAATATCTTAGTCTTGATTCTTATTTTAAAAACAAAACACATCTGCCACTTACAAATCCATTAAATTTCTATTTTATGGTTTGACGACGGGACAGGGTACCGTAATTAATTATAACGCAAGGTCCCGTCCTCTTGTAAACACACGATAAGAACCGGCCAAAAGAAATATTTCAAAGAATTCTTTAGAAACGTTAAGATATCCTATTTTTACGAGCGGCTCTGAGTAGCAAAAGAACACGTGTTCGCAATATACTCTGGTTATTGGTTTTTACTAAACGGACCCTTAAAACAATTGAAACATTCACAAAAAGCTTCAACCAGCGAAGCGCGGGATTTCTGAGAAAGGTTCAAGCAAAAAGAGGCTGAGACGGTTGAGAGAAATCGCAAGGAAGTGATGTGATGTGGTGGGCTCGAGGCAGTGGAGTTTACACGACGAGAGAGTCCGGACGATATATATTGTAGTTAAGATAGGAGGACTTGTTGGTAAAATACCACGAGTCTAAGTTTAAGTGTGTTGGCGTGAGAGTGCGATGTTTGAATAAGTTAAATATAGTTGGGTTAAAGCCCTGGTTATAGTCTAACCTAATATGAGTCGTTAAAGCACTAGGACGTCCTAGATTAAGATCGTGAAGTTAGCATAATCTTGGTACCAAGATGCACACGTCGGTCAATATTTATAAGCTAAATATAATTAGTGGTAATAAGACTAGTCAAAGTGTGTGACAACCAGGCGCGAGGGAGACGGCAGAGAAAGTTGTCGCGCGTTGGCGGGCGGAGGCGAAACTGGTAATGTGTGAGCTATAGATTGACCATCTTCAATGAATATTTGGTAAGTGTTAATTATAATTAAATCCTATCTAAAATTATCGTTTGACGGTAGCACAGAAGGGCTGATAATAATCATTTATTTCAGCATGACGGAGCGATTGCTTCACGTCATCAAAATGTATATCATTATCCCATGTGTTATTATGTTTTCACGTCCTACTCCATACCTAAGCGAATATTCAGAAGCGGCGTTTGATTTTAGGGAGACGGCGACAGCCGCCTGACACCTGACCAATGACGAATATTGACTAATATCAGACTCAATACAAAAGGGCGGTCGAACCGTAATACATTTTGATTAGAACAAACTACATTGTCCAGTGGTGTAGACAGCACCATAGTATTCGCAGATTGATTGAACCAAATTATATTGTTCAGTATTATAATACCAGGTTGTACCTGTGTTACAAATCAATCAAACGCTACTGATGAATACTGCTTCCTGAAAGGTCTAGCTCAGAAAATGTTCAATGCCTTTGGTGACAACACTCCTGGGAGAGGGGTAGGCTCCCCAAAGTATCACAAATTAAATTGATAGCATCGTTCTAAAGAGCGCTAGGGCCCGTGTCTCGTTAAAACCCAAACCCCGGCCGCCACAGGCCCTATTTCTGAATCGTCACTATTTAGCGAGACACGTAATTACGACATGGGGCAGATTAGAGGAGTGAGAGGTGACGAAACAATTACCACTTCGGTGTTCACTAATGGCAATTGTAATATGTTCTGAGCTAGACCTTTCAGGAAGCAGTATTCATCAGTAGCGTTTGATTGATTTGTAACACAGGTACAACCTGGTATTATAATACTGAACAATATAATTTGGTTCAATCAATCTGCGAATACTATGGTGCTGTCTACACCACTGGACAATGTAGTTTGTTCTAATCAAAATGTATTACGGTTCGGAATGGGTTACTACAATAAAAACACAACGTAATTATATGGTTCTAGGAATTGTGAGAGACGGCTCGACTAGAGTTACAACGGCTACAATAACTTAATATGTTTAATTAGATAATGGTTTAGTTATCGTGATTGAATTCTTCAACCACTGGCAGCGGGTTCAAGTCCCGCATGACTTATCAGTTGATATAATAATATGTACCTGTATTCCATTGTCAAGGATTTTGGGTTCGATTCCCGCCTAGTGCAAAAGTAATTAGATTCCTGTGTCACGGCTAGTGGGTTCAATTCCCATGTGCTAAACGTGGAGGTACCTAGTTTTAAGTAGGTAACAGTTTGTAAGATTGTTGCTTGTGTTCTAGTTCAACGGTAATGATGGGTTCAACTCCCTGTTAACGCAAGTGTCGTGTCTTGATAGTACACAGTCAGATTTCAATACATGTTTACAATTGAAAGTTTTGTATTGATATGAGTATGAGTGGTAGTGAATAGAGTGGTAGTGAGTAGAGTATTGTGAGTATATTAATAGTGCTTAGAAACTAAGAAGCATGAAGTTTACAGAAAGTTAGTTAATTAATTAAGAGTTACATTAACCTAGCTATAATCATAGGAAGTTAACCTAAAACATTCTGACCTTGTAACGTGTCATATAATTGGACAAATACTCGTGTGGATTTATTTCAAATTCCAGGATATTTCAATCTTCGCTCGGCTGTCACTAGACTTTACTTGTGCGTTGCGCTCGGGTCAAAGATTCATCAAATACAGCTGACATCGGCTGACTTCAACGGCAGCTGTAGCGTGGCTCCAGTAACGAAGCTAAGTTTCACTTTTACGAGTAACAGACGCTATAGTTGACCGTAGCCACGTGGTATTTCTTTATCATCACAACCATAACTGTATTATTGTTTTGAGCTATAGGTCTATATAAACCTTCCTATTCAGTTCCAATATTGGTACCTGATAGGTAATATTCTTGCATAGTTTTTTTCATATTCAAGTGAGGTCATCATAAAGCTCTGTTGTGTAACGTGGTTACAACTTAATCGGCCAACAATTGATTGAATAACCTAGTTTGTCTCATTTCAAAGTTTTGGTCAAGTTTCTTATTTGCTTAGTGAAGTTACACGAAATGTATTGTGATTAAATGTTAGACAGGCACATATTCAATATATCAATGTTTAAATGATATTTAATTCAAATCATATAACATTGATTTTCTAATACAACTTTCCAACTCTAATTGGATTTCAGAACTGCTCTTTCCTCTTGAAATCGGAGGGGGGCGTCTAATTGGAATAAAGTCTAATATGTCTATGTGCGGACTATTTCAGCCACTCCTGGATACACTACTAGTAGCTGACTGAGCTGACTCCGCGCTGAGGTGCTTTGGGAGAGGCCTCTGTCCAGCGGCAGCTGCATAAGGCTGAGTTTAGAACGAGGGAGCACCGCAGGTAGCGTCGCTCGATAGCATAAATACTCTTATATGAGACTCTGGTATGTAAAACTAAATTATTAGCATGCACAGGTCTTTTCAAATTACCCGAAACGTGGTAAATGACAAGAGTATTTTGAGGGACAATAAGTTCAAATACAGGAATTATGATTGTATGGATTAAAGATACTTCTGCGAAACTAAGCCAAATTATAATAGCAGACGAAGTATCTTACAAGACCAATGTTCCAGTTGGAAACATATAGTAATCTGATTAGGCGAACATATCCGATGGGACCTTTGAATTTTATAGTTATTGTCATGGAAAGGCATGGTTTATTCTATTGTGAAAGCTCATCCGCTGTACTGTGTCTCGCGTCTGATTTTCAGAGGGGGGAATGTGACTGTCTGTCTCATGCCTTTAATTATTAAGCAAATATCTTAGTCTTGATTCTTATTTTAAAAACAAAACACATCTACCACTTACGAATCCATTAAATTTCTATTTTATGGTTTGACGACGGGACAGGGTACCGTAATTAATTATAACGCAAGGTCCCGTCCTCTTGTAAACACACGATAAGAACCGGCCAAAAGAAATATTTCAAAGAATTCTTTAGAAACGTTAAGATATCCTATTTTTACGAGCGGCTCTGAGTAGCAAAAGAACACGTGTTCGCAATATACTCTGGTTATTGGTTTTTACTAAACGGACCCTTAAAACAATTGAAACATTCACAAAAAGCTTCAACCAGCGAAGCGCGGGATTTCTGAGAAAGGTTCAAGCAAAAAGAGGCTGAGACGGTTGAGAGAAATCGCAAGGAAGTGATGTGATGTGGTGGGCTCGAGGCAGTGGAGTTTACACGACGAGAGAGTCCGGACGATATATATTGTAGTTAAGATAAGAGGACTTGTTGGTAAAATACCACGAGTCTAAGTTTAAGTGTGTTGGCGTGAGAGTGCGATGTTTGAATAAGTTAAATATAGTTGGGTTAAAGCCCTGGTTATAGTCTAACCTAATATGAGTCGTTAAAGCACTAGGACGTCCTAGATTAAGATCGTGAAGTTAGCATAATCTTGGTACCAAGATGCACACGTCGGTCAATATTTATAAGCTAAATATAATTAGTGGTAATAAGACTAGTCAAAGTGTGTGACAACCAGGCGCGAGGGAGACGGCAGAGAAAGTTGTCGCGCGTTGGCGGGCGGAGGCGAAACTGGTAATGTGTGAGCTATAGATTGACCATCTTCAATGAATACTTGGTAAGTGTTAATTATAATTAAATCCTATCTAAAATTATCGTTTGACGGTAGCACAGAAGGGCTGATAATAATCATTTATTTCAGCATGACGGAGCGATTGCTTCACGTCATCAAAATGTATATCATTATCCCATGTGTTATTATGTTTTCACGTCCTACTCCATACCTAAGCGAATATTCAGAAGCGGCGTTTGATTTTAGGGAGACGGCGACAGCCGCCTGACACCTGACCAATGACGAATATTGACTAATATCAGACTCAATACAAAAGGGCGGTCGAACCGTAATACATTTTGATTAGAACAAACTACATTGTCCAGTGGTGTAGACAGCACCATAGTATTCGCAGATTGATTGAACCAAATTATATTGTTCAGTATTATAATACCAGGTTGTACCTGTGTTACAAATCAATCAAACGCTACTGATGAATACTGCTTCCTGAAAGGTCTAGCTCAGAAAATGTTCAATGCCTTTGGTGACAACACTCCTGGGAGAGGGGTAGGCTCCCCAAAGTATCACAAATTAAATTGATAGCATCGTTCTAAAGAGCGCTAGGGCCCGTGTCTCGTTAAAACCCAAACCCCGGCCGCCACAGGCCCTATTTCTGAATCGTCACTATTTAGCGAGACACGTAATTACGACATGGGGCAGATTAGAGGAGTGAGAGGTGACGAAACAATTACCACTTCGGTGTTCACTAATGGCAATTGTAATATGTTCTGCTACAGACTGAGTCTACGATACGCTTGTGCAAATTGTGTCATTATATAATAACTGGGGTAGGCAGCCGTAAGGGTGTTTATCAACGAAAGTACGCGTGTAATTAGAAATACTGAAAACTTGTCTTCCTTAATGGTAGTGGCCTCACAACCCATTGCCTTAGTATTGTGAAAGACATGTATAAAGTGCTTAGAGAACGTGTGTTGTTAGCGTTCGTAGCAGAGTTCTTAGTAGAACCATGCGCATAGGTCTAACATTACACGTACGCCTGGCAAACGTTGTAAAACGGCTCCATGTTAATGACATGGGCTTGTTTGCGTTAGCAAATCGGCATCTAGTTTGGAATTAAATAAAGTAACGTAACGAACTAATCAATAATAATTTCTTAAGCGCAAGCGTAACGTTTCCCTACCAACCTTTTATCATATATCATATATTTGCGCCCTCTTGTCTTATTAACTTCATACCTTATTGATGTTTGCCTTTTATGAATTGTTATTATTCATGTATTTATGTCTAACTGTGAATTCCCAATATTAACTTCACCTTGAACTCCACCCCTGTCCATTTGCCTCAAAGGACGGGACAGGGTAGCCCCACATTGGGAATCAGTCCTCTTGTCAGTGGGAGGCCGACCAGTCAGGGACGAAGCCTACAGGGTCGTGCGGATGGCGGGGCGCGACCTTTTCCCCTTCGGGGGAAACTGACCAAAATACTAATATTTGCATGAAATAGGAAAAAACGAAAATTTTATCAGCCTAGGGTAATTTAGGAACAGTCACACAAGCACCATGATTACGGATAAACTAAAGTTATTGCGGGTGGGTGTTTATTAGCACACTAATCGGTCTACCTTCTTTCTTGTCCGTTTTTTTTCGCGAACTTTTTCGGCACTTTTTCGGTTTTTACACAGTTGACACTGATTGTTATTAACACTGTCCCCGCGACATGATTTCATTAGCACGATTTTATCCTAATTCTGATGTCGGGGTTTGTCAGGAATTTATTTCGCTAAGTTCGAGCTTATGTGGGCAGAACACGGGTTTCGTGCTATGAAAACACACTGGATGCGATACACTATTTTATTTCGCATTGCACGGTTCGGTATGGTAGTTTCCATGGAGAAGAACCGGCAAGAAACTCCATGGTTACTCTTTTCAAACAGATACACTGAGTCTAACAAATAACTTGACACTACACTTTCACACATTAACACTAGGCACAATGAATCGTGTACAGTTTCAAGACGTCTTCACTCCACTGCGGTCAGACACAGACTGTCTGCCTCGCCGCGAGGTGTCAACATCAGGACTCTGTAAAAGCCGCCATGGTGGGGAGTAGCTCGCGTGATGTCACCACTGGCGCGCTTTCGATTCATTCACCCGTCCGTACTCATGACCGGATCCGACATATATATATATTTTTTTAATATATATATAGAAATAGAATAAAAATATCGTCGATCATACTAGTGAAAGGTCGTTAGATACAGCTACAAAATCTACTCAACATATCAAAGTACATTAACTGCTCTCCATGAAGAATAATTAAACACAGGCGTGTTGCGTGGTAGTAATAATATTCTTATTATATAAAAATACATTTAAATTAAGTTTCAATTATGCCAATACAACTAAATACCTAAATAATATGATATTATACTTTAAATTAGTCTCTTGAAGTTTATACGCAAAAGCCCAATTAAGCCTATACAAAATTTATTTTTTATAATTATAAACATTAGTAATTCTATTCAATATTTCAGATTGGTATCCCTTACTCCGATAATTTTAAGTAGTTCTTTAAAAATAACGCGTTTAAAATTAATTTTGCCTACAAAAAACGCGGACCACGTTAAATAATCTTTAGATAAAAAGGATCTTGGAAGCAATAATTCAGGTATAAAAATACCGAGGCAATCTTTTATCAGATTAAAAGAATTTCATAAATCAGTTCTCATCCAAAATGAAAGAGAATTTATGATCATATTCTTTTTACAAAATTGTTTTCTGGTAACAAGATAGTCGACGTTATTGGTTTAATAAGATAAAGTTGGCGTTAATCGCGGCCCGTAAAACTGTTAAATTGTTTGACGGTTCCATGAATAAAAAGCTTTTAGATTTTAAATTGTTGGTGTTCTACCAACAATTCTACGAAGTCTATTTTTATTCTCCTAAGAGGACGTTGCCTGTTCAGCCTGTTCTGTATCATAATAGTAGCTATGGAATAGTATCACAATTTCACAAATTGATTGAGCGATAGACTATTGAGAAACTAGCTTTTCAATTTCTACCGACTCACCTAAGTTTCTTCAAATTTAGAAGCCAGAAACTATTGATTCGTACTGATACGAGGAAATAGTGAATAACGTTTAGAATCATACTACTTCATGAACATCAACTTAATAGCTGATATGTATCATAATAAATAAAGGGTGCAATACTATGACATTGCCGCGAGCACGCACGTCAGACTTATTAGAGTGTCAGGTCACGTGTGTAGTGTCGCGTCGCAACTATCTGCCGCTCAACTATCGCGCTCAACTTTGTCTGCCGGCACACCTATGCGTGACAGTTTAGCTTTACACAACTTATTTATATTTTGGCTACGTGACTTTGATCGTAGTTTTTTGTCGATTTGTGTTGGAGTTGGAGGTTAATCATGTGGTGGCGGTATAGGTTTATTTTGCTACTAAATCTAACGATTAGGTACAACCTGATTCCTTTGGGAAAAGAGTTTAAGATTTTGAGAGCATTTTGTCGGTGCAATGGCGTCAGATATTGTCAAATGTGCAAATTGTAATATAGTAATTAATGAGCTATTAGCGTTTATACAAAACAAGGCGGATGTGATGGATGAGGTTTCCCTCACCCGGATATGCAGTGATACTTTTGCAGACAGTGAAATAGTGGCGGCGAAGACACTTCTTTTTGACTCTGTGCCAAACTCTAAACGGAAAATTCGTAAAAGTAAAGGAAAAAGTGCACGGGACATCGAGGATATTATATGTCTTCTGAAGGTCACTGATCCAGAGATAGTACCCATCTTCGTTGCGCGTGATCTTCAAAAACTACCACCGGTTACGTTTGACCATATAGACGCGACGAAACTATTAAAGGATATTCTCGTGCTGCAAGCAGATATCAAAGTCTTAAAGAATGACTGTGCGACAGCATCTCAACTACTGGAGTTAAGAACTGATTTAGAAAATCTAAAGAGTGCCTCAATTGTACACAATAACTTTGACTTTGTCAATAGAAGGCGAGGCGCATTTATTGAAGACATACACAACTTTGACAGTGGTCCAATGGCTTTACAACAGCATTCAATTTCAAAAAGCAACGATAAATCTCCGAAATCCAGGTCACAATCTATAATTAGTGATTATTTTCCAAAATATGTGGGTGAACAGGGAAAACTATTGTCTACTCCAGAGACCGTTAACGAGGCGAAGCAATCAACTGCGAGTTTGACGGTTAACGTAAATCCGTGCGATGCTGTCTCGCTCGCGCACCGGCCGGACCACATTGATGACTCACAAAAACGAGTCTCCGTCGACGACCGGCGATCGAATGAACAATGCAGTACCCCTACCGCGAGCTCTAATCTCATTAACTCGAACGTTCCCACTAATATCTCGCCTGCACCGCAATGTAATACGCGTAAGTCGATGGCAGATGTACTGAAGGCGAGTAACGAGTGCAGGGAAATAGTAGGGGAAAAATGGAATGTTGTTAAATATAAGAAACACAAGAAGCCCTCATCTCATGGAAAGATGGGAAAAGCGAACGTAGGTCCAGATGGGAAGTTTAAGGCAGCTATCATCAAGGTACCATTGTTCATTTCAAATGTGTGTAAAACCACGAATGAGAGTGATATTATTGCTTATATTAAAGACAGCACACAGGAAGATGTAACTTTGTTTAAAATCAATAGAAAAACAGAAAAGTGGTACAACTCCTTTAAGCTGTATGTCCCCAAATCGAAACTAGAACGATTTCTAGATAATACGTTATGGCCTGACGGAATTACTTTTAGACGTTTTGTAAATGAAGCCTACAAGACCAAGGCGGGCATAATTAAGCAAACATTGACACAATAAATAATGGAAAATAGCAATCAGACGTGTAAATTTGTAAGTTTTAACTGCAAATCGGTGAAGCGATCTGTTGAGGCAGTTCATTCTCTGTGTCAGTCAGCTGACATAGTTGCCCTCCAGGAAACATGGCTACTTCCTCATGATATACCCTATCTTGGAAAAATTCATAGTGATTTCGAGTACACCGGTAAGTCAGCTGTTGACACCTCAGATGGATTATTAAGAGGGCGACCGTTTGGTGGTGTGGCGATTCTGTGGCGTAAGCAAGTCTTTGAATCAGTAACGGTAATCAGCTGTATCAGTGCGCGTTTAACGGCGATTAAAATTTCACTCGGGGACAGATGCATAATAGTGTTCAGTGTTTACATGCCGACAGACTCAAGTGAAAATCTGACAGAATTCACAGAGTGTCTAAGTGAAGTGAGTGCGATTGTCGAAGCTAGTAATATTGAAACAGTTTACATACTCGGCGATTTCAACGCACACCCCGGTGAGTCATTCTGTTGTGAACTCTTAGAATTCTGTAACGGACAAAATTGGAGGTGTGCGGACATTGAGAAACTAGGCTTAGGGGCGAGCAGCTATACCTTTGTCAGTGACGCGCACGGTTGTAGGCGATGGCTTGACCATTGTGTCGTCACACAGTCTGCTTGGTTGACGGTTACTGAGATAGGTATTGTGCATGATGTGTTTTGGTCTGATCACTGTCCCATATTTGTTGAGTGTAGGTTAGATAAGATTAAACCTAAGATAGTAAGCCATAAAACATTACGTAGCAGCGTAATTTGGGGCGAGAGGAATAGCGATCAAATAAGCATGTACTATAATTTATGTAATAGTAAGTTAAAACTGATTGATTACCCTCAGGAATTTGGTTTGTGCAGTAATAGCCACTGTAATAATAATGAGCATAGGGTGATTCTTGACAAGATGTATGAAAGTATTGTTACTACCTTGTCAGAGGCCGCGGTACAGAGCCAAGTGGAAACACGGACTCATAGACATGTTGGCCGTGTTGTTGGGTGGAACAAGCACGTGCGTGAGGCCCACGCGACGGCGAGGCTTAAGTATCAGCTATGGGTATGGCACAATAAACCAACTTCTGGCGATGTCTACAACGACATGTGCCTGACTAGAAAGGTGTTTAAAAGTATACTAGTGTGGTGTCAGACGCATCAAGAACAAATTAAGCTTGATATTGTAGCTTCTCTCCGTAAAGCCAATAATTTTCAGAAGTTCTGGAAGGCTACTAAAAAGTTTGATATTAAGCCTGGCCTTCCTGTGAGTGTCAACGGTGCTGATCAGCCGGATAGCATCGCCAACATGTTTATGGACCACTTTAAAGTGGAGTCGCCGCTGGGCCCTTCGTTGCGAGAGCTCGATGACGGATGCTGTCGTGACTCTGATCTGGTTCGTTTCTCAGCCAAGCAGGTGTCAAGCACCATTAAGAAAATGACGAGAGGGAAGTCCCCGGGTCACGATGGTTTAAGCATTGAGCACTTGCAGCATGCTGGTCCACACATGGCGAGAGTGCTCGCTATGTTTTACTCGCTATGTATGTGTCACTCTTACCTTCCCTGTGATCTTTTGAAAACTATTGTCGTGCCTATTGTTAAGAATAAAACAGGTGACGTTGCTGATAAGTCTAACTATCGACCCATCTCCCTGGCAACTATTATCGCGAAGGTACTCGACAATCAGCTGGACGCGCGATTGGATAGCTTTTTAAAATTACACGACGCACAGTTTGGGTTTCGGAATGATCTTGGCACTGAAAGTGCGATTCTCGGCCTCAAGCATACGGTGCAATACTACACAAAACGTCAAACACCAGTGTATGCTTGCTTTCTAGATCTCTCCCGTGCCTTTGACCTTGTATCTTACGAGGTTTTGTGGGAAAAGCTGCGGGAGAGAAAAGTGCCAGCGGAGCTGTTGCGTATCTTCCAGTATTGGTATTATAACCAAACGAACAGTGTGAGATGGGCCGATGGGCGGTCTGTGTCGTATGGGCTAGAGTGTGGGGTAAGACAAGGAGGGATTACGTCACCAAAATTGTTTAACCTATATATAAATGATCTAATCGTTGAGCTCAGCAGCAAGAAAATAGGATGTCGCATTGATGACGTTAGTGTCAACAACATCAGCTACGCTGACGATATGGTGCTGCTGAGCCCCACGGTTAGGGCACTTAGAGAATTGCTTCATTGTTGTGAGGGCTATGCTCGTGAGCATGGCCTAATATATAATGTCAATAAAAGCGAGTTCTTAGTCTTTAAGGCTGGCGGTGTTAAATGTCCTGAGTATGTGCCCCCAATCAAACTAAATGGGAATGAAATATTGCGAGTGTACCAGTTCAAGTACCTGGGGCATTATGTAACCGACGACCTTAATGATCGAGTGGATATTGAGAGGGAACGTAGGGCGCTGGCCGTCCGATGTAACATGTTGGTCCGCAGGTTTGCACGATGTAGCAGGGCAGTAAAAATAACGCTTTTTAAAGCTTATTGCCAAGTGTTTTACTCGTGCAGCCTGTGGACCAACTATACTCAGCGGGCTATCAGCGCCCTACGGGTCCAATATAATAATGGGTTCAGGATGTTGATGGGGCTGCCCCGTTTCTGCAGTGCATCAGGTATGTTTGCACAAGCACACGTCGATGGCTTCCACGCCATAGTCAGACAGAAATCTGCCTCTTTGCTCTGCAGAGTGCGGGACAGCTCCAACTCCATCCTGAAGACCATAGCGGGGAGGTTGGATTCTCCTTTGTTAGGTGATGTTGTTCAAAGATGTATTTTGAACAACAGCCTTGTTGTCAAATAGATAATATGTATAAGTTTACTAACATAGGTATAAGTTATCTTTTTGTTTTTACTAACCCATATGGATGTTGCTTATCCGAATTAAAGATTATTTTATTTTATTTTATTTTATTTTATTAAGAGTTATTCCTTCAGGAATTTGTCAGTAGTTGTCCGGAGTCTAGATTTGTGCCAGGTTTCTAGCTATAGGTTCGTCCCATATTATATAGGGCATTAAGATAACTGGCTAAATGTGGGCGTAAGGCAGACGTAGGCTCGTAAAATTATGCCTAGCCCTGCCAGGATAACAGACATGCCATGTTATGGGAAATAATCCAACGTAAATCATATTGGGGATTGAAATGCCATAATAATTAATTCTACGTACATTTGACTGAAACCTGAAATTAACACAACAGTATAATAATAATAATTAATGCCTATTACAACATACACGCCACAAACATCATTACTAATTTCAGTATCAATGATATTACCAATACCATACCAGCGGAACCAAAGCGAGAGATATTCGAAGCTGTAATTAAATTAACCGTCTATGTTGCAAAGTTTCGGTACTAGGGGTAGTGAGCATGGGAGGATAGGATATGAGGCCCGCTTCCCGTCTGCCAGAGATATGTACAGTTTAACCTCGGTTATCGCGCGTCGGATCCTAATGAACGTAATACATGGAACATAGGGAAAGGATTTGTGAGCGGGTCTACAGTTTAAAACATCTTATATTGTCTTCTTAAGTTTGTGAGGATGGATTAATCAAAGTTTGTTACTCTTTTTGCACACATAACAACACAGCAATAACATAATAACAGCCGCTCGGGTCGATCTTTAGGTTAAGCCGTGCTTGCGTAGGTTGGTCTGTGGATGGGTAACCACGCATTACATACCAAGTTCCGAGCCTCGGAAAGCACATTAAGCTGTTGGTCCCGGCTGTCATTTGTGATCTTTGACAGTCGTTACAGATAGTCAGTGTTCCAAAAAGTCTGACAACCAGTCTTACCAAGGGGTATCGTATTACCCAGAACTAACTAGGCTGTGGAGGTCAGATAGGCAGTCGCTCCATGTACAATACTGGTATTCCGCTGCATCCGGTTAGACTGGAAGCCGACCCCAATAAAACTAGGGAAAAGGCTAGGCAAATGATGACTCTTTTTGCACACATAACGTTGGAAACTTCCGGGGTTGCGGAACACAAAGGGCGATGAAGGAACATGGATGGGTTTTAGTCAATAAAAGTCTGATACTCCCTCCAGCTCCGCCCAGAGCGGGAGGAGTCATTTGATGATTTCCCATCCGAAAAAAAAAAAAAGTTGGATACTTTTTATCGTATGTCCGTGGGACAATTACCGTACTCCATGCAGGCGAAAAATGGGCATAAGCTAGTGCTTCTAAATATACCTCTTCGACCTCGTCGACCTCACAGCCGGTCACACTCAGCTCCAGATCCGAAAACCCGTAACAACAACAAGAGACCAGAGTTTTTGAAGAACGCCTTGAATTTGACCTGTATGATTGATTGGTTGCAGATAAACAAACGCGAAATGATCGTATGCCAGACACCCAGCAAAAACGCACTTTGAAAATGTACTGAAAACAATGGACGAAACATTATCTGGATAGGTGTAGTGATCATGACAGCCAGTATGGACCCAGATGATTTAAAAAAGGAATCACAGTCTCCAAACAACATTAAATATCATAATTATTATCGGGTCAATTAGTTCCCTTCAATATGGTTGATTTGAACGGCGCCGGTACATGCGTCATGTTCGTTAACGGGCGCTGTCAGTTGGGACTGGGCCTCTCTTAGCTGCCACGGTTCATTCTAATTACTTTATTCTTAAATTGTTGATCTAATCTTTTACCTCTGGACGCTCTTAATGTGCACATCTTTCTACATCGTTCTCACATATAATTATGTATAATCTCAAAATTAATTATGTAACCAAGATTTTGTAACAAAATTTTGATTTAAAAGAGTGTCCATGGAGTTTCTTGCCCGTTCTTCTCCATAGAGACCTACGCTAGGGAATGGGCAACTACAGTACTTTGTCAAGTTATTATGCCTTGTGACTGGGACTGTAGCTTTGTTTTTTTTTTTTTTTGTATTCTTGACATTCAAAAGTGCCGTAATGGTCTAATTGAAATAAATGGTTTGAGTTGAGTTTATTTGCGTTCGTACATCCGATATTAACAACAGAAAATCCGGAAAATATTAATATAAGCACATATTCCATCTTCCTTAAAAAATATAGTGGATAACCTTTTCGTCACTCAATTCTGCCACCCTTTTATGCTATCAGCAGGCATTTTCCAGAGACTGATGGTTCCCATAGCTGTGCCGAGCTCGTAAAATAGCTGTATAAACAAAAAGTGTGTCGCGAATAGTGAGCACTAAAACGCAAATGACGTTAAAAGCAGAGTACGGTCCCACATTCACCCTGTAGGTATCATCGACCACGGAACCTTGGGCATAAGGAGTTTTTATAGCCTCTGGGCACAATGATTAGGGTAAACATGCCCTAAGTAATGATGGACGATGTGCACTGAGAATGAATGCTAGGGAATTTAATTACCAACATGAAATTGCGGTAAAATGCTATGCAAGATTTTATATTCATGATGTCTTTTTTACTTAGTAATTTAATTTTACTAAGTAAAAAAGACATCAAAACCCATGACCCATGACATCAGACATCAGACCCATGGACCCAACCCGAGACCCATGTCCAGCAGTGGACGTCTTTCGGCTGAAATGATGATGATGATGATGAGTTTAATTTTTGAACACTGCAAATTTATGGAAAAATCTTATCGTTGGCGCTAAATAAATGAAGAAGAAGAAGAAGTCATTGTCTCACGCTTCACCAGATCAGCATTACCTCACCTTTTTTTAGTAGTTAATTCCAATCTGAGGTTATGCCGTTACATAACATCACGCCTGTAATCCACGAAGGGTTAGGCAGAGGTGTACCTAATGACCTAATGATACACCCACATTTCGCCAGTTATGTTTGAAGTCCCATGTAATAGGGGCCGAGCCTATTGCCATCAACCGAAGAAGCGGACACGTGCATATTTTACTTAAGTATGTTTCGTGACCAGACCGAATTACTAGAGTGTGAGCCCGAGGTTCACGGAGATAAGCCTACGACACGCACCTACACGTTGACTATGAATTTACCGTTAGGTATAATATTTTATACCGCTTGCTCCGGGGTAACTCGCGAAATTAAAATTTGAATTTCCCGAGCTATCCTGGCGAATCCACATTAGATTGTACTATTTTAAAGTTGGTGAGGATACTTTTCAATCGTAAATTCAACACACTGTTATAAAACTGATTTCAAGCTAAATTATTTAGCTTGAAATCAGTTTTTTTTCCTGTTGTTTTGACCATAGCCCGTAACATTTCCATGGTAAATAAACTAACGCCCAGTTTCACAAATCCTAGAATACACCAAAATCAATGCAGTGCAAAGGCATTCATTTAGAAGGGACATTCAGTTAAGTGAAAACTGGTATACGTAGTCATCGCATTAAGTTATTACTTCGTTAGACTTCAATAGGTACGTCCCACTTACTTTCTTCGAGAAGTTCAATGGAAATTGGGAAATTGGTAAAAATCTGGGTCAAGAGCAAGACTCCGTCTGGAATAAAATAGGCTCAAAATCGTGTTCACACTGTCATATTAATTTTAACCCTCTTTACGATTCTATGATAGTCATCATTCATCATTCATCATTTCAGCCGAAAGACGTCCACTGCTGGACATAGGCCTCCCCCAAGTGTCGCCACATTGAACGGTCCCGTGCGACTCGCATCCAGCGGATTCCCGCAGCATTCACCAGGTCATCGGTCCACCTAGTGGGAGGCCTTCCAACGCAACGTCTTCCGGTTCGCGGTCGCCACTCCAGAACTTTTCGGCCCCATCGGCCATCCGTTCTGCGAGCAATGTGCCCTGCCCACTGCCACTTAAGTTTGGCAATTCTTCGGGCTACGTCGGTAACCTTGGTTCTCTTGCGGATGTCTTCATTTCTGATTCGATCGCGCAAGGAAACTCCGAGCATAGCCCTCTCCATTGCCCTTTGGGTGACTTTAAGCCTTCTGATGAGGCCCATTGTAAGCGACCACGTTTCGGTCCCGTATGTAATCACTGGCAACACACACTGGTCATAGACTTTCGTCTTGAGATACTGCGGTAGGTTGGACGAGAAGATACCGCGCAACTTCCCGAACGCTGCCCAGCCGAGTCGGATTCGACGATTGACCTCTTTCTCGAAGTTAGACCTACCTAACTGGACCGTTTGTCCCAGGTACACATAATCGTCTACAACTTCGAGTGTAGAGTCTCCGATCTTGATAGGAGTGGGTGTGACATGGGCATTCAACATGACCTTGGTTTTGTCCATGTTCATTTTAAGACCCACTCTTCCGGAAGCTCTACTGAGGTCATCGAGCATTGTACTGAGGTCCTCCATGGTCTCAGCCATGACCACTATGTCGTCGGCAAACCGAAGGTGAGTGATGTACTCGCCATTGACGTTGATGCCTAGCCCTCTCCAGTCCAGAACCTTGAAGACATCCTCCAGTGCAGCAGTAAACAGTTTCGGAGATATGACGTCTCCCTGTCTCACACCTCGCTGCAGGAGGATAGGTTCTGAGACTTGGTCTTGAAGTCGGACTGACATGGTGGCGTTTTTGTACAAACACTTCAACACCTCGATGTACCGATAGTCGATTTGGCACCGTTGGAGAGACTGCAGTACAGCCCAGGTCTCGATCGAATCGAAGGCTTTCTCGTAGTCCACAAACGCTAAACAGAGAGGCAGGTTATACTCTTCGGTCTTCTGTATAACTTGCCGCAGCGTATGTATGTGGTCTACGGTGCTATAGCCTTTTCGGAAACCGGCTTGTTCGGGTGGCTGGAAATCGTCAAACCTGCGCGCGAGACGATTCGTGATGACTCTAGAAAACAACTTGTAGACATGGCTTAGAAGTGAGATGGGCCTATAATTCTTCAACCGGGCATTGTCACCCTTTTTGAAGAAAAGCACCACCACACCCCTGCACCATGCCTGTGGCGTTTTTCCCTCAAGTATGACGGAATTAAACAGCTTCTGAAGGGCCTTAAGTACCGGTTTTCCACCCGCCTTCAGGAGTTCGGCCGTAATTCCGTCATCACCCGGTGCCTTGTTGTTTTTGAGCTGCTTCAGAGCCATCCTAATCTCGTACAGGCTGACGTCCGGAATGTCTTCAGTATAGTGTCGGGTCAGTCTAGCTCTTGGGTCGTTTGCTAGATCTACGACGGGTTTGCTAGTTGACGTGTACAACTGTCCATAGAAGCTCTCGATCTCCCTCAGAAGCTCCGGTTTGGCGGATAAGATCCTACCATCATCGGTCTTCAGTTTCGTGAGCTGGCTCTGCCCAATAGCCAGATCTCTTGCAAATACCTTGGAGCCTTTATTCCGCTCAATCGCGTCTTTAATACGCTCGGTATTAAAGCGGCGGAGGTCGCTCTTCAAGGATTTAGAGATCCGTCTATTGAGCTGCCGATATTCACACGCCTCGTCTGAAGAATGCAGGATCATCTCACGCCGCTCCTTCATGAGCTTGAGAGTGTGATCGGAGAGCCTCTTGTTCTGATCTGTACGACGCGCCTTGAAGAACTTAGACCCGGTCGTATGGACAGTTTCCACGAACCCATCGTTGTACTCGTCCACTGAGCTTCCTAGGCACTCGAAACGGTTGTGGAGTTCAAGCTGAAAGCTCTCGGGGTTTTGGATTTGGATCTGTGCTGGACGGAGCGTAGACTTCATCAGTCGATACCTTTCAAGCTTGATATTGATGTTCAATGTGCCTCTTACCATGCGGTGATCGCTCCCGGTTTTCACCGAATTGATCACAGAGACATCATTGAACATTTGCTTCTTGGTTGACATGATGAAGTCGATCTCATTTCTAGTTGCACCATCGGGGCTCTGCCAGGTCCACTTCCTGTGCTCACGCTTTCTGAAGAAGGAGTTCATCATATAGAGGCCCTCCTTCTCCATAAAACTAGCCAGTTGGTGACCCCGGCGATTCCGACGTCCAACTCCAAATTTCCCCACTTGCAGCTCATCGCCGTCTCGTTTGCCCAGTTTCGCGTTGAAGTATGATAGTCAGATCTTGGATATTGTTTCAATTGTCTTATCATGGTAGGTATCGTTGATCCCGTAACTAAGTTGTGGTACCGAGATACAGTCCATGTAAAATACTGGGGCAGTAATGATGCTTGCCAGTAACGCAAGTCTCTACATCCAAGATGCGTTTCTCGCAAGCATCATTATTGCAACTGAATTTATTCGTTAGTAGTTAGCGATCTAGCAATTTTGTTGTTATCTCTGTCGGCCCTGGTAAAGCCGATCCTAACATTGCATTCGTTTAAAAAAGGCTAAGCAGACTATTTAACGATTCTATTCTATACACAATAATCAGGTACTAATTTTCGTGAACCATGACAATCCATGATTCATTCATTCAGTGCATAGTCTTCTTTACGGGGATCTCTACTTTCAAATCCTAATACGAACACATCATCTGAACTAAAATTAGACTTGGTTATTAATTGTACGCTTCGGCTGTGACTGAAAAAACAGCAATATAGCCCCGGCACGTGCGAATGCTGTCCGTTGCTTGAATACTTGTCACTTGCTCTGATTGGGGACGGCTTATTAAGGGCTGATGAGGGGTGATGGACAAATCTAATTAAGTTCCTATTTGTATATGTGGACGTATTACTTAGTACGTAACTAATATACAGTGACCTTTCATACGAGTATACACTAACAGTGTGAAAATAGATTTGTTTGTGATTTGTTTGACGGAGAAAACTCTAGCGTTCAGCCTTTTTGACAAACATCCAGATTTTGTAAAAGAAAATAATTGACTTACGACATCGAACCTAAGTACATCCTGAAAACTAATCAATTCTGCTGTGCTGGTATTTTTTAACCGCAACAGAAGCTTCCTCGTATTTCTACGTCTGATAATTATGTGTGATTTAGAAGATCTAAGAAATATATTTTTTTTTTGGGAAGACAATCTATTTATGCCTATATGTAATCTATCTGAATCCTGACAAAAAACTACGACATCATAGGAGTAGATATGAGGCCTGGCTCCGATCAAGTTAGTATTGAAGATATTGAGCATTTTCTTATCTAAAATAAATTGTTCTACAGCAATTCTCCTTTAATATGCCTGTAGGGTTGGTGAACCCTCAAGATAAAATCTAAGCCCTCACCAATTTACATCCACAATCTTAATCCCCAAGAACAGAAACACAAGTCTGGGCCAACCATTAGCCGCAAGTATTCAGCGGGCAATGCGGGCATGGCATTAAGACAACAAACGGCACAAGTTGGCCGTGTCGCGGGCAACGAGGGCAACAGAGCAACACGATGCAGTTTGTGTGGAATTAATCCTTGTTGCTACACTTTGAGGCTTCGGCAACGGTGACCATTGTTGGTCGTTGTCGTTGAGGATATTTTGGGAAATTTGAAACAGGCAAAGTTTTGTTATGGGCAGTTGAGGTCGCAGCAAGTGGGGTACTGTGGTCGCAGTTGTACCTTAGTGATGTGACACAAGGTCTTTATAACATTTGACATTACAGTGTTGCAAACTATGTAGGTACTAGAATTTTCTCGTAGAATATAGATGGGTTTAGAAACCATCGTGGAGTGATGGATCAAGTCGTAAAGAAGCTGTGGTCGTTGCAAATCACTGTTTTGTGACTTTAGTGTCACTGATATTAGGTTTAAATTACAACGGATGTATAATGCACGTTTGTGAAATGCAAGAACCATAGCACTTAATGATAGTAGGTAAGGTGCGGGTACATACAGACGTCCTAACGTCTGTATGTACCTAATGTAATTGTAATTGTGTGTGTAATTGTTCCTAAACAATAGATATGTAGTTTAGATGAACAACTGTCTTGTAGGTCTAGTGGGTGAAAGCGCTACTTCTCAGCCTAGATCGGAAAGTGTTACTGGGGTTTTCATGTTATCAGGAATTTCTTAGCAGCTACTCAGAACCCCTAATACTTTACACTCAAAAATAATTGGCGTAATGTGTGTAGGTACTATAGATAGATACATCTCTGTATATAACTTTGAGAATTACAGGTGTGAATGAAAATGTGAGTGACATCAATTCAGTTCCAATGTTTGTTGTTGAGTCAGTAAGCCATACCAACAACGCAATAGCTGCTACGGTAAATCTATTCTTATCGATTCTATAATAAGAAACTGATACAACAATCATAGTGGTAGTTTGATTATTAGTGATATTTGATATCGCTTACACAATATACAGCTACGACGTTCCTTTGTGAAAATTGTTAATACTGTGTTTATTATTGGGTATTTCCGTAACCAATTTCTCAGTAGAAGCCCCGCGGGGTTTGTTATTGTGCCCGATTGATGCCAATTGACACGCCCATATCACATGTACCTACCTTAAACATATAACTGGGTAAGTCAGAGGTACGGTACAGTACTTTTTATTGTTGAAATATTCTCCAAACAAGCATGATTCACGGACACCCTACACCCAAAAATAGTTGTCCAACGGCATCACAGTAAACCATACTTATGTAGAAGATAAGTATTGCTCCATGTCAGCGTAAAAACTTACAACTAACTTAACGCAAAACTTTCTTAAATATATTATGGCGGGTTTAAGTATTTGGAGTGTACACAGTCCCGCAACCCCGGATGTTGTATATGCTTAGTTTTTGTTTACCTCCTTAATACTTCAATACCCGCAATTACAGACTCAATTAAAATAACAATGCACCGTGCCCATTTGGGCACGGCTGGGACCCTAAAGGGGTCGCTGTAGGTCCTCATAATTAAGAACCACATTAACTATAGGTGGAAACTTGCAAAAGCAAAAATAAACAGCTTTCCCTACGTTTTGACGATTTATGTAATGTTACGCAGAAGATGTAGTCCCATACAAAACTTGTTTACATTCCGGTTGAACCATGTAATAATGTAATTATTATTCAAATATGTATAAACGTGTGTATGGTTTGTATTGATGCAAGATATTGCTTAATACAGGTTAAATGCGTAGCTACTATTTTGAAACTAAAATAATACGGCGGAAAAAAGGCAAACAACTCAAACGCCATTTCGTAGTGAACATTTATTATTGTAGGTGCCACTCAAGACCGGGACATTTTACAACAAACAATAGTTCTTTTGAGAATGTTCACAGTGAAGAATATTCCTACTTTATGCACAAAGCGAAAAATGCTTACCTGTAACCGTTCACTTTGCTCTAAACAATTTTTGGAATACAAAGTGCTCTATACCGCCTAAAAGAACGAAATAGCTTTGCAGCACGAACGAAAATACGATACGTACTAAAATGGGTGTGTACGGTACTGTCCAGAACATAAGCCATTTACTGGAATGACTTAAGTGTCCACGCAACTTCACTTTTGAATACGCCACTTTTTTTTTTGGTTGGGAAATCATTAAATGACTCCTCCCGCTCTGGGCGGAGCAGGAGAGAGTGTCAGACCTTTACTGACTAAAACCCATCCATGTTCCTTCATCGCCCTTTGTGTTCCAGGGCCACGGCATCTCTTTCGAACAGTCTCGCAACCCCAGCAGGCATCGGTCCTTGCGGACCCCTTCCTTTTTGCTGACTCTCTTTGAGGCGCGCGTGGAACACGAACGCGCCGTCGACACGGCCTGTCGTCATGAGACGGATGGACGGCGAGCTAGCCCATAGCCCACCGTCCACAGGTCCGCGCCTACAGTGCCCGGGAGCTACGTGGTGGCCCCCGACGCCCGGGGCGTCTCCCGCTGGTGGCCGGGACGCTGTGAGGTTCTCTCCCTCTCTCGCTACACCACCTCCTTCTCTAGCATTACTGCTTCGCAGAAGGAGGTGACGGCGTCCCATTCCGTCTCGCTGCTATCGACAAGGGAACCCACTGGTCTTAAAAGTACCGTCGACTCGAAAAGAAAATACCATAGGATCTACTTATTTCTAAAACAAGCATTGTACTACATAGCTAGTGAATGAAGTGTCCTTTTAAGAAAATAAATACCTGTATTACGACTCCACTCTTCCGCAACTAAGATCAACGTAATGTACATTCACATACAAAACTGAAGACAAGGTTGTAGTGGGTGTTAGTAAAGGAAGAACACAGAAGGCGGATTGTCTAAGAAATTACATGAAACAAATAGGAGTAAATGGTAGACTGACGGGTGTCAGGGGCATAAAAGTAAAAACTGTGTTGCGCCTACCCCAACTTATATTAGGGAATGAAGATGATGATAAATCGTAGTTTGGTGTCTGGTATAATACCTACTATTGTATAGTCCAGTAACTTTATACATAACAGCATGAGTTAAATCCGGTAGTTGTGATTTTTGCAGACTTGTTTATGATGTTGCCCTAATGAATAATCCAAGTTTGTGACCTCGAGCGCCGAACGCAACGTTGTCAAAAATCGAAAAACCGCAAAAAAATCGTTTTTTGATCAAATTTTGGCGATTATAACCCTAAAGGACCAGTTTTTGAAAAAACTTTCTTAGGACGTATTTGAATGAGACTTTATTTGCTACAATATGATACTAGAACTGTATCTGTAGACCCAATATTTTCCGAGATGCGCTCGAGGTCACAAACTTGGATTATTCATTAGGCCAACATCACAAACAAGTATGCAAAAAATCAGAACTACCGGATTTGACGCATACTACCCCATACTTTCAGGCGAAAAAGTTACTGGACTATGTAAGCACTCACCTATTATTTTTATTTGAACCAAACCTACACAGAATTAAACCTAGGACTCCATTTCCATTATGTAGAATCACTACTTTAAAAGCTACAATAATTTGAAACAAAAGCTAAATCCAATTGACACCAAAGAGTATCTCTTCCTACACGTATATAAATACCTACTTAACTGTATCTATGTAATACAATACTAGCCATTAAGTGCGATGTTCCTACAGCTACTCGTATTCATGTAAATTGTGTTTATTTACGAATGTAGGACATTTCCGTTTCTATATTTAGGACAAGAAAATATGCGAGGACTGTCAGCTACGGTTTCAGTGATAATGTTTTTTTTATTTAAGGTGGTATGTGAAGAAAAAACGACAAAAAATGTTCACAGAAAATTAACATTTCTAATATCAGAGGTATCGCAGGTGCGTTGTTATCCCCGTGACAGCTAACATGTATCATGTGCTGCACGATGACTCATCTCATAACCTTCATTTTGAGGGTGGACTTAATAGACAAAGGAATTCCTCAGGTCCTGCCAGTTAAAACCAGACTAAAATGTCTGCCAAACCCATCCACCACCATCCACCATTTCAGCCGAAATACGTCCACTGCTGGACATAGGCCTCCCCAAAATGGGGGGTTTTGCCATAATCGCCACGCTTGGCAGGCGGGTTGGCGATCGCAGTGCGGTTGTTACAAGCACAGAGAACGCTGCTGCCCATTCTCTGGGAAGTCCCTTAGTCGCCACTTACGACACCCACGGGAAGATATGGGATGGTGCTATTCTTTACGTCCGTACGTTCAAACCCATCATTTAACTGAAAATCTCATCAAAAACAATCCAATAGCTGCATAAACCATCAATACAGCCCACTACAATGCACTTACACAGCCCGATGCGAACCTGTACAATGTACTGCATACAATAGATAGGTAGAATGTTCGTGATTGTAACGGGATGACAATACCTCGACGATATACATACATCGTATATCGTGACGTCACAGAATAATCCCGTATATAGCAGTGGCTTAAATATTTCGATACAGTGTAGGTCTTCTTCATTGTCTATCACAGCAGATTTGTCGATTGTATTTCATTGTTTATGAATAATACTGCGAATAAATTTTAATTTTAGTTTTCTTTTTAAAAACTGTCAAATGTCAACTTTATTATACTTAAAACATCTGTCGATAGTAGAATCGGTCAAACATAGAATCTGTCGGTTGTAGAATCTGTCAAATATAGAATCTGTCGATTGTAGAATCTGTCAAATATAGAATCTGTCAAATGTAGAATATGATGTCATAAGTAGAATCTGTCAAATGTAGACTAAACGAAAGAACCCGTGTTATGTGTGACGTTGACCAAATATTATGTATTTGTTTCAACATTATGAGAAAAACACCAAACCCGTCCATTATATAAAATATAAAAAAAAAGCCGCGAAAAGCTTTAAAATTGAAAAAATGCAAATTAGTGTGTAAACAACAAAGTATAGGTTAGTTATTATTAAATTGTGAAACCTTTAAATACACATCAATTGAATTCTGATAAAAAAAACTGACCCGAACTACTAACGACTACAGACCAATTATTAACTTACTTATTTTGGCACTACTGTTACAACTAAACTGGATAAAACCAATTACCTACATACAAAACCTTGCTAAAAATACGTAGTATTCTGTAAACTGAACTGGAAATTACTAAATAGAACTACACAAATGTTTACAGAAACAGACTTTATTTAAATGAGAAATATTTTAGTGCTTTCCACAAAAATAATTAAATAACTCTTGCCTACGGCTACATTTCGAAATTGTTTCGTATTGCAATGAAAAACTCACACTAAATTATTGTTCAAAAAGTTATTAAAATGAATAGAGGATGTCGCTAAAATTACCGAACAGAAATATGGTTGTGGAAACTTCAGCATATTAAGTAATATTGGTAACTTATCACTCCGGATTAGTCAGGGAGACCACACATGATAACGTTTATAAATTCAGGTGTCTTTGAAGACTCGGGTATCTTGGTGGGTGTTCCATCACAACCAGGAGGCTTTTAGACAAGTGGCTCTCGCTTTCATAGAGATTCTTCTGTCTCAAACGAAACATCAACGAATTCCACATAAGGTATTTGGTAGTTTGCTCCCACACATATTTGACAGTTCCATCATAGTTTTCGCTGATCAATGAACAAAAAGAAAAGGACAAAAAAATACACTAAAAGAAAAACAAAAAAAAAACACTAAAACAAAACCACAAAAAAGTGAAAAATAACTTTAGCTTCAGAAGCCGGTGAGAAAAACACCAAATCAGTCAAAGGTCAAGCTTCAGAAGTCGGTGACCTTGTTTAATTTATTTAGTGTTTTTGTCACCGACTTCTGAAACTTGACCTTTGATTGATTTGGTGTGTATTTTTTTGTCCTTTTCTTTTTGTGTTTTTTTTGTTTGTTGTTTTTTTTGAAGTCGGTTTTATTTTTGGCAAAAAAGTTTTATTTTATTTTTCCATTTTTAGTTGTAATATCCTATACTTACAAATAT